>JANRMT010062797.1:32474554-32511475 GCA_026402145.1 Polypterus bichir lapradei | reverse complement strand
AGATTCCCCCACCTGAGCTGTAGATCTCTGCAGCTCGTCCAGAGTCACCATGGGCCTCTTGGCTGCATTTCTGATCAGCGCTCTCCTTGTTCGGCCTGTGAGTTTAGGTGGATGGCCTTGTCTTGGTAGGTTTACAGTTGTGCCATACTCCTTCCATTTCTGAATGATCGCTTGAACAGTGCTCCGTGGGATGTTCAAGGCTTTGGAAATCTTTTTGTAGCCTAAGCCTGCTTTAAATTTCTCAATAACTTTATCCCTGACCTGTCTGGTGTGTTCTTTGGACTTCATGGTGTTGTTGCTCCCAATATTCTCTTAGACAACCTCTGAGGCCGTCACAGAGCAGCTGTATTTGTACTGACATTAGATTACACACAGGTGCACTCTGTTTAGTCATTAGCACTCATCAGGCAATGTCTATGGGCAACTGACTGCACTCAGACCAAAGGGGGCTGAATAATTACGCACACCCCACTTTGCAGTTATTTATTTGTAAAAAATGTTTGGAATCATGTATGATTTTCGTTCCACTTCTCAAGTGTACACCACTTTGTATTGGTCTTTCATGTGGAATTCCAATTAAATTGATTCATGTTTGTGGCTGTAATGTGACAAAATGTGGAAAAGTTCAAGGGGGCCAAATACTTTTGCAAGCCACTGTATATATATATACACACACACACACTGGGGGTTCGCCCCCTGCTCGCTTTGCTCACCAACCCCACCAGCCTGTGCTACATGCCAGCCACTTCACGTATCTTCCGCTCACGTTGTGAAGAGGGGGGCTGAACACACCCAAAGGAGACGAGGTTGCTCCTCCGAAACCCCCTCTTAAACGGTGATACAATGGGAAACAAATACAGTTTTTTTTACCTCCTCTTTGCTCGATTAGATGCTGGATTGCTGCTGCTGCGGTGCCGCATGATCTGCATCTCACGCGGCAATTCGAACATTTAAAAGCCTGTACAGCAGCTATCCTACTCTTTGTCTTTTATTTCTGGCCCCGGGCATGGTTAAATCTCTTGGCACAAAGTCTCATCTCGCGGGACGCAAGTTCTTGATATTTTTTAGTTTATAATTTAAAAAGAATAAGAATCTGAAAATCTAACAACATCACATTAAAGTTCAATAAATTCTGAAAGGAGTGATACCAAACATATACAGTCATATGAAAAAGTTTGGGAACCCCTCTCAGCATGCATAATAATTTACTCTTCTTTCAACAAAAAAGATAACAGTGGTATGTCTTTCATTTCCTAGGAACATTTGAGTACTGGGGTGTTTTCCGAACAAAGATTTTTAGTGAAGCCGTATTTAGTTGTATGAAATTAAATCACATGTGAAAAACTGGCTGCGCAAAAATTTGGGTACCCTTGTAATTTTGCTGATTTGAATGCATGGAACTGGTCAATACTGATTACTTGCAACACCAAATTGGTTGGATTAGCTCGTTAAGCTTTGAACGTCATAGACAGGTGTGTCCAATCATGAGAAAATGTATTTAAGGTGGTCAATTGCAAGTTGTGCTTCCCTTTGACTCTCCTCTGAAGAGTGACAGCATGGGATCCTCAAAGCAACTCTCAAAAGATCTGAAAACAAAAATTGTTCAGTATCATGGTTTAGGGGAAGGCTACAGAAAGCTAACTTGGAGGTTTAAACTGTCAGTTTCAACTGTAAGGAATGTCATCAGGAAATGGAAGGCCACAGGCACAGTTGCTGTTAAACCCAGGTCTGGCAGGCCAAGAAAAATACAGGAGCGGCATACATGCAGGATTGTAAGAATGGTTACAGACAACCCACAGATCACCTCCAAAGACCTGCAGGAACATCTTGCTGCAGATGGTGTATCTGTACATCGTTCTATAGTTCAGCGCAATTTGCACAAATAATATCTGTATGGCAGGGTGATGAGAAAGAAGCCCTTTCTGCACTCACGCCACAAATAGAGTCACTTGTTGTATGCAAATGCTCATTTAGACAAGCCAGATTTATTTTGGAACAAAGTGCTTTGGACTGATGAGACAAAAATTGAGTTATTTGCATGCATGGCAGAAGAAGAACACCGCATTCCAAGAAAAACACCTGCTACCTACTGTCAAATTTGATGGAGGTTCCATCATGCTGTGGGGCTGTGTGGCTAGTTCAGGGACTGGGGCCCTTGTTAAAGTCGAGGGTCGGATGAATTCAACCCAGTATCAACAAATTCTTCAGGATAATGTTCAAGCATTAGTCACAAAGTTGAAGTTACGCAGGGGTTGGATATTCCAACAAGAAATGACCCAAAACACAGTTCGAAATCTACAAAGGCATTCATGCAGAGGGAGAAGTACAATGTTCTGGAATTGTCGTCACAGTCCCCTGACTTGAATATCATTGAAAATCTATGGGATGATTTGAAGCAGGCTGTCCATGCTCGGCAGCCATCAAATTTAACTGAACTGGAGAGATTTTGTTTGGAAGAATGATCAAAAATACCTTCATCCAGAATCCAGACACTCATCAAAGGCTATAGGAGGTGTCTAGAGGCTGTTATATATAAGTATTGATGTAATATCTCTATTGGGGTGCCCAAATTTATGCACCTGTCTAATTTTATTATGATGCATATTGCATATTTTCTGTTAACCAATAAACTTAATGTCACTGCTGAAATACTACTGTTTCCATAAGGCATGTCATATATCAAAAGGAAGTTGCTACTTTGAAAGCTCAGCCAATGATAAACAAAAATCCAAAGAATTAAGAGGGGTTCCCAAACTTTTTCATATGACTGTATATGTATTTTTTAAAATAAGCCCGATTTAAAGTGTGACAAAAAACGTGACATAAAAACACCGCACAAAATTGTTACACTTTTAGGCTTAGGATTTTATATATATAGAGCAGATATACACATACACGAGTAAATCAAAAAGTAAAAACATTTTGAATTATGCAGTAACCACAATGGATAGAAGCTGACACAATACAGCACGTTTGCAATGGCTGATGGGTAGTTTGAACACACACAACACAGCATTCTGCCATTAGTCTACGTAGTTAAAGCCAAGGTCAAATGAACATGGATGTTCCACAGCAGGATTGCACCAGTGTTGAGCAGTGCACCGTAATGAGATTTCTTTGCGCAGAGCTAGTGAAACCTGCTGAAATTCACTGAAGGATGCTGGCTCAGTTTGGAAGTGAAAACTGCAGGACTCAATGAAATGTTTCTGAACGAGTAGAAAGGTTTAAAGCTGGATGAACAAGTGTAACCGACAAAGCTCACTCTGGACGACCATCAACAGGTGTACACAAGTCTACATTGACTTGGCAAATGCCTTCGTCAGAGAAGATGGATTACGTTGTCTGCTGTTGCTGCACATTTGGAGACCAGAAAGTTGACTTGAGGTGTCATTAAGTTTGCATAAGACAGGTACTTAAACAGCTTACTAATCTGCACAAGTAACAGTATGTGGAGATTGTGACCCAATTCCTGAAACATTTTGAAAAAGATCTGAGTGTTTTGGAGCGGATTGTCACCAGCGATGAGACATGGGCCAATTACTGTGAGCCAGAAAGCACAAGACAAAGCATGCGGTGGAAACGCCCGAAATTCAGTTGACAGCCCTCCGGCAAGAAAATCATGATGACTTTCTTTTTAGACATGAAGGCTCCCATTCTGGTGCATTTATAGGAACACAGCAATGTGCTGTGCTGTGCTTGGACAGAAACTCCCAGCCTTACGAGGAGTCGCTCCAACTAAGCAGCGCATTAGTCTCTCCAACTCCTAAATCGTCTAACAGAAGTAGCCTTCTTCAGACCCCAAGCGTCAGCCACATGTTCTCCCGAGGGACTTCCTCCTCTTCCTGCCTTCTTCTCTCCTTCCTTTAACCTTCTTTCTTCCCATCTGTCTTTCTTTTCCCTTTTGTCTGATGCAGTCTCCTTTGTCTTCTGCTGCCTAATTGGGTACGGGTGCAAGGAGGCACTCCCTCCGTGGCATCCCTGAGGTGCCCCACATGTGTATGTGGCGTGGTCAGCCACGTTCCCGATTAACCGTGGAGCAGAACGCACTCACACACACCCAAACCTGATTAGAGCCTGCACCTTCTCGGTGCGTGATTATTTATTTAAAATTGCCCACTAATTTTCTCGCCGCGGACCCTCTATACCACAAGCAGGCTTTTCTGATATGTTTGTTCAGGCATTGTGCTTTTCTTGAGATTGGGTTGCTTCCCCAGTAGACCAGAGTGTAGTACACCACATTGGCTACTATGGACTGATAGAACATTTCCAGCAGCTTGCTGCACACATCAAAAGAAATGAGTCTCCTTATCAAGTTCAGCACCACAGTGTGGTCAGACAGACTAGTTTGCCTAGGTACTTGTAGCTCTCCAACACTTCCATGTCCTCCCCATGAATGGTGACTTGTCTCAGAGGCTTCTTGGGGCATCAGAAGTCCACCACCAGCTCTTTTGTACTGCTGATATTCAGATTGTTGTCCCTGCACCACAAGACAAAGTCCTACACAACTTTACTGTACTCTGACTTGTCGCCATTATTAATGCAGCCTATGGTGGATGAGTCATCTGAAAATATCTGTACATGGCAAGCGCTGGTATTTTGCAGGAAGTCTGTTGTAAAGAGGGAGGGTAAAGAGGGAGGGGGACAGGACAGTACCCTAAGGTGCTCCAGTATTCCACACCACCATTTTGACATGCAGTCCCTCAGCCTCACAAACTGCTGTGTGTTGGTCAGGTACTCCATGATCTAGGAGACTGTGGGAGCATCAAGATTCAAAGCCTTGAGCTTTTTCCCCAGTTGATAAAGAAGAATGGTGTTTAAAGCACTGGAAAGGTCAAAGAACATGACGATGACTGTTGTGTCAGCTTTGTCTAAGTGGGAGTGGGCTCTGTGGAGCATGTAGATGTGAGCATCCTCCATACCTGTGTGTCTCTGAGTGGCAAACTGCAGAGGATCCAGATGTTCTGAAAGCAGGGACTTAAAAATGCTTATGTTAGGGAGAGGGCCCAGTGGGGTTCAGTGGTCTTTTGGCTTTGAACCCCTACAGATTTTTTTTCTCCAGTTTAACCAGAATTTTGTTTCTGTTCTCCTGGCCATCTGACCTTATCACCGGATCCATCTTTAGAGATTTAAAAAACAATCCTACATATAATTAGTATCAAGTCAAATTCCTTATATCTATATTTTATGTAAGGCAATATTGGTTTATCTTTATTATGTATTCATTATTTTTCTTACCTAATTTACTTTTTCTTTTCTTGCAAGTATTTCTTTGACATCATGCAAGCACTTTGAGCCTCATCCTGTGTATAAAACTGTGTTATAGAAATAAATGGTGTTAGGCTAACTTACATTTTTTATTAATGGTGTTTTTTATTTTTCTCCAGCACTTGAAAATGTTTCCAATTTCCATTAATCCTCGATACGGATATCTGTCTAAGGTCTGTCATGTTTGGATAATCCTGCAGTGCCGGCCTGATTTTTATATGCACCTTCCATTTTTTTCTGTTCCCAGAAGTCATGCAGCGTGATTTCATCAGCACAACATTATTTAAACCAGCACCATACATCCTTCTTTAAGTCGAGGAGAACATTTGAATATTTAAGTGTCTTTTTGGCATCTACCCCAACTTTTTTTTTAGCTATTACATTTCATCTTTTGCTCCACTCTGTTCTTTTCCACTGCCCGTTCTCACCCTGTGGCAGAATAATTATTGAATGTCACTCTAATGATGACTAAAATACTAACATCCTTCTATATAAAAGCTGTCGGGATTGTCCTTCCGTCCCGTGAGTGCTACGCAGGTGTGGAGTTTCACACACGCCCCGTCCATTTTGCAATGCACGATGGGATTTGTAGTTTTTTTTCCAGGTAAAAGATGATTTTCTACTCCAGACTGTGCGATATCTTCTTCTTCTTTCTTACTATATAAAAGCAGTCGGGATTGTCCTTCCGTCCCGTGAGTGGGAAGCATAGCGGTATTCCGCTTATCACAGACTTACTACTTGCAGCTTGCGGTACGAAGCGACATGATTTGAGCAGAGTTCTGGTGCTCCCATCGTTCCCTTGCTTTTGTGCGCGATGCGCTGGAAAAATAGACAAAATGATGTCTCCGGAAATAATTAATGTTGATGGAGTACAAATGCCTCACCGCGTAGTAAATATCGGGGGGGGGTTCAAAAGGGCGACCTCAACATAGAAAAAAAGTTTAAATTTCATCACAAAAATAACAGAAACTATGAGTATTAAAGTAATACTGCTCAAATGCAATATAACCAAATTAATGAGTTTGTATAAAATATCAAATTGATCTACATATTGAATTGCCTTAAGAAGTGGTCAACTTAAAAGTCGGTAGCCTTAAAAGGCGGGTCAGCCTAGTGTATACTAACTCTCAGCCATTCTTATCTATCCATCTGTACGCAATAAGAGGAGCACCATGGCAGCGATTCGGTTTTCTCCAGTGTTCAGCCGATGTTTGTGTGAAGTTGCTTCTCAACCCTTGAATGGCCCGCTTCATGTGAGTGTTTCAGGGTGATCATGCATGAACCCCTGGCTGGGACTAATTTCTGCCCAAAGCCCAATGGTGCAGGGATAAATGCGTTTCAAAAAAGGTGCTCCCATTGTCAGACCAGCTCAAGGCCACATAAGACAAAGCTGATGCAGGAATAAGGGCCACCCAGAAACAGATGGATAAATATCACATGGTGTCACGCGTATGCATCAGAGGGTCACCCTCTGCATTCCTCCCAGGTATGTGATACCACACCAGACTGAGAGGGGGCGCTAACACTAACTGTCTTGTCACCCTCTACCTTCATAGTGCAGAGAAACTGCCCAGTGAGGGCAACTGACTCCGCCCCTTCCTGTCCCTGGGCCATAAAAGTGCAAACCTCCCAGGAGGCGGCGTCACTTCTGGTCTTTGTGACCCAAGCAAAGGAGCGCCATATTCACAGAACGATGGAGCCACATTGTTATGGTGGCAGCATTTTCTGTTTCTTCTGGTGTTATTTTTGTTTAATAACCATAAGTAATCAAGGATGGCCACATTGGCACTCCAAAACATACCTGCCTATCAGCCATTCCCTCAGCCGACTGTAATGGTAATAAATACGTTTTTTTTTTTTTTTTTGCTAAAGTCTTTTAATATGACAAATTACTTGCTAAATTTGTATAAACAACATAATTTCTTACAGAATTCACATTTGTGTTCAATATCTTATTTTGAGCTCCTTGTGTAATTCCATGTAGGACAAAGTCACGTTATTTTTGCACCCAGTCACTCTTTCTGTAAAGGCAGGCAGACGGCTTTCTTCATTTTCAGCTGGCGTTGTCCCCCTGAGCTGATGTTTCATTAAACTAAGCGGCTGTCTGTAGCACCGGCAAGAGCCTCTCTGCTGACTCCTTGAGGCTTCTGATCAGATTAAAGTTAACTTGTTTATTCTTGGCACATCTTTATCCATTAATAGAATAAAAAGGCTGAACTGTGCGCGCTAGATCTTTTGAAGCAGGTTGCTCAACTCGCGTGTTATTTGGCCTTGTGACTTCATGTGTCTCATGTTCACCTTTACCTGTAGGGCTAGGTGAGCTCTCCGCTGGGCCTTTTATGACAGTTGAACTGTCCCCACGGACAGCACTGGCCATCGACTAGTAGGCTGTGATGTACTGGGTGAGCTGCCAGGGCCTCCGGTTCACGTCTCACCTCAATGAACTCGGCAAAGAATGGATCAAGACAATGACGGAAGCTTAAGCAACAAGAGGATTCATAGTAAAAAGAGAAACAGGGGGATCAGCGTTGCCAGGTTCCTAAGAAATAATTTATAGCCCAAGTACAGCTTAAAAATAGTGAATTTGCTTAAAATAAAATAAGACCAATATGTAGATAGGCAAAAATGACACGCTGAAAAGGGGAACGGGAGCACATACCATCAAAACCCAAGGTGGGTTGAGGGTCCCCTCCGAGACATTTTAGAGGGATAGAATGGGTATATACCATCACAATGGTGCAGAGGGTTGGAGTCCCCCTCTGTGATTGTATGCAAGTGTGAAATGCAGGAAAAAGGGTGCCAGATGAATGAAGGAAATGGTCAAAATTCATTGAAAAAATAGCCCAAAATGTCATGTTGTTTTTTTCCCCCTGCGGACAACAATCAAAAATAGCCGAATTGGGCAAGAAAACCGTGGATGAAATAGCAAATCTTATTATCAAATCTCTACTTCAACATCCACAGGTAAAAATGGAAGTATCACCAGAAGACATTACTGGATTGCTAACGAACCTGTGTTAGGAGTTGCTTGATCACTCTTAAGATTTTCCTTCATTTATATGTATCTGAGGAAAACCCACCCTCCTTGGTCCAAGGTCCACTAAATCAAGTGTTTGTGCCCCTCTATTTTCTGTGTTCTTCAGTCTGAACATAACTTTGTTTGATCCTTTACATGCCACCACCTCAGTTTACTCTTCGTTTAACTTGTGTCTTTGCTGAGCCTTCAGACACTTGCCCAACTGAGTCACAGCAGAACAGCCCACACTAAATGAGGAGAAGGCAGCTCGGAAGGCAACAGTGGCCTTGACTTAGCTCTGAGCCGCCGGTGACCTAATTGCAGATGCCCTAAGCCTGTCAGCGTAAACAGAGTCCTGAGCAGAAGAGGCCAACACGCGTCAACAAGGCTGCTTATCCAGATCACAACCAGCTAGTCAGCATCCTTGTCTGTGGTACCTGCTTTTCAGTCAGCACTAGTCACACGTCCCACTGTTGAGTGACTGGAAGTAATTCCAGAGTGCCACATCTGCCAGTCACTATATGTAATGTCAGGCCAAGATAGATAGGATAGAATGCCCGGCGTATGGCGTTTAGGCATTGTAAGACATGCTGCATTCGGATTCATTATCTGCTCAGGTATGTGTGGGGGTGTGTGTGTGTGTACCCCTGAGTGCCATCGAAGGGAGTCTCCACCAGGGTTAAAACAGCTATTGTAATTGAAATAATACATCTCCGAACACCTTAAATGGAGATCATCATTAATTGTGAATAAAGCATGCACTCTACATGCCGCAATTATTTGGTTAAACAAACAAACATATGCACACTAAACTATGTTGGACTCTTTAAATGCTACATTTGCATCTCTTATTTCACTTTACTGGAATTACCAGCTCTGATTAGCACACTCCAAGATCCTTGTCTCATTTATTGCTGCACCAGCCCTGACCCTGGTATTTGCATGCTGACACTCAAGCATAAAACTATAGACACGGCACCTATTGCTTTGTTGGCTATGTCCATGCGTTCCAAGTCTTTTTAACAGGATTTGGAGTGAAGTAACACCTCAAGTTGCCCAAGTGTGCACATGTGGTCCAACTTTGAAAGAAATGGCGCGATTTAGCAGTTATCAGTGCCTCCTTTCCATCTTGACACGTCATATAAACCTTTTGTGCCACAGTTTCTGTACCTCTGGAATAACCAACTGAAGTTAAAGAAAACAGACCACCAGTTATAACTGAGCAGACATCAGGCAGCCATAAACGCCTTACAAGCACCCACAGTGGATCTTTCTTAGTTGACACTGCCACCCTGTGGCTGCAACAAGCTATAACATCCAAGTAATCTGTATACAAATTTTAAGAGAATTTCTCAAAAGATCGAACATGAAATGTCGATAGCAACAATGCACTTACTAAACTCACCTGTGCAGCAGCAGGCACAAAGCAAAAACAGGCATGGAGAGGCCTCAATTTATGGTTAAGTACCCTAACTGATATCAGGCCAATTTAGAAACACCAAGTAACCCAATGCTTTTGGGATTTGTAAGGAAAAGTGGAATACTTGGGAGGGAAAAAAACCCACAGAGACATTGGAAGAACATGGAAACTCCACACCGTATCAGGGTCAACATGTGAACCAGCACCCAAAAAGTTAACAAATCTCACTAACGTGTAATACATTGGCAGTTGGGTGAAGGAGAACTAAGAATGGAATAACTGAAATCGCACGATATGAATGTGAGTGTGCTTTAGAAGTCGGGGTATCTGCTGCCACAACAGGTTAGAAATGGCGCTGGTTAGAAGAAATCGGGCTGCTCCCTGTAAATCCTGTAAACTAGAGGAAAGCTAGGAACAAGGTTGTGATCAAAACATTGGACAAAAAAAAAAAGCCAGCACATCTTTTGGAAAGGATGCATTTAATGTGTTAAAAATGTGTATACTGCAATGCAAAACAAACTGCAATTGATAACCAACCAGACACCTTACACGACCCATCTCCTAGTGACCAGGTGCTATTATTTCATCAGGCAATTGTGGTTAACAATGTATGTGCATCCCTAAAGCAGGTCTTAGGATAAACAGCAGTAATGGTGAAAGCAACTCCATCCTGGGAAAAGTCCACTTCAAGTAGCCTGGATGTACCTGTGACTTGCACACCACATTAAAGCCGACTGACCCCACGCATTCTCACATCTTCTGGAGCTTGACGGTAGCCTTCGCTTTCTCTTCAAAGGCCTCCCGTGGCTCACTGGGTGCTGGGATCTTTAGGTCTGTTGGCTCTACTCCCCAGATGTCTCGAGCATACTCCTTAATTGTCCGGTCACTGGAGAACTTTCCTGCTGCAGCAATGTTCTTGATGACCATCTTGGTCCATTCCTTTGGATTCTAGAAGAGGAGAACAAAAAGCAGCAGCAAGTTAGGATGGTGAGGTAGAACACAGTTAAGATGGATTGGACAAAGCGGACCGAGTTATTCCTTACCCTGGTATACCCACAGTGACCAGTGCACATGGGCTTGGCCTCCTTCCTACAAAATAAGCACACCAAGCAAAACTGCACAAGACGGGCTTACTTGTTCATCTGTATTACGCAAGTTTGTATTTTTTTTTTACAATTTTTTTTCATATTTTATTTATTCTTTGAAATAATATTTCTTGAAAAGCATTTTAAGCTGCATGTTTTATATGAAAAGGTGCAATAGAAATAAACTTTCTTATTGCTCGCTACATTCCTGTTCATCAGAGTAAGCCATTACTCTGTTACTTCAGGGTTATTCAATGGCAGTTTGTGAAGTGGCACCAGTGACTTGACCTTCTGCTCGTTGAAGTTTCTCGGACATGCACAACTATGAGGCATGGTTCCTACCAGATAATATTTTTTTCCATTTTTAGTCTCTGAAGTGTACACTTCCCTCAGACTATGCTTTGCAATTCTGATATCACATGATGCACCAATCAGATGCTAGCTAACTGGACAGGCCTACTTGCCAATGAATGAAGGGGAGGTGGACCGTCAATTCCAAAGTTCAATCATCTTGAGTCTCATGTATAAATGGTGCGTACGCCCGTTTCCATGCTCACTTCGAGATGTATAAAAACTAAACTTGGTGTAAAGCCACACACATTTTCACAGCAGACATTTTTAGATTCACATCTATGATGTGTGTTTTATCAGATACACCAAAATTAATTGCATATCATTTACAAACTTGATTCAATTGATTGTAATCATTCTGTAAAACCAATATAATGGTGCACAGAATGACCACAGTATTCCAACTACCATAGCTGCTTTAGCGTTGTTAAAAGAGAGTACATATTTATAGATGATGATGACTGGCTTCTAAGTCAATTTCGATTTCCAAGAGCTATCTCCTTGGAGCTGTGTGCTGAACTGGCGCCATCTTTACAAAGGCAGACTTTGAGGAATTGTGCTCTACCTGCTCCTTTGCAAGTTCTGTCCACTCTAGGGTTTTTAGCTACAGGAGCTTTTCAACGTGAACTTGCTGACTGATCAAGTATTTCACAAGCATCACTGAGTCGTGCCATGCCAGCTGTACAGGATGGTATTATCCGTTTGTCATTCAGATATATAAGATTTCCTTACATTGTGGTTGAACTGAGAGACATCAATGAGCAATTCGCAGTAATGTCCACTTTTCCAAATGTAATCAGAGCGGTCAGCTGCACGCACATTGCTATTGCAATGGTGTCGGACAAGTTACATCAGTCAGGGATGAATCACCAAAACAATGAGCAGGCATTACATCATCTATAGCAGGAGTGCCTAAAAAAACAGCAACTCTACTCAGTCGCAGGTGCTTTTTCCAACTAGTGCAGCAAAAGGCAAGCAGTTCTTTTAAAGATAAAGAGCAGAGAATTGATCTGACACCGATGCTACACTATAAAGGTGCCTTCAGAGAATGAATTTGCTCATGTAAACATAAAGCATTTCCAATCTATTAATGTGCTACTCTATAGTGCACAGAATGTTTGTCGCATTGTGCAAGCATGTAGCGTGCTGCAAATATGTGGCACACAATCGTGGCTTACTTGTACCTAAAGAGATTTGCTATTATGAACCTGACCCACCAAATGATCAGTCAAATGTAATTAGCTGAATGTAACAACAGATAATCGGACACAGCATTCATTTTTTTAACCAATTTATTTAATTTGTGGTCAATATCACATAGTATAACCCTTATGTTCCTTAGTTCATTGGCCACATCTCTTACAGCATCCACTACTGTATTTTGTGACTCGAGAACAGTCCATCAGCACACAGCCAGTTGGTCACCCAGCGGTTTCCAAGGCAGAGGTGTGTGTGCAGCCAGCATCCGATTACAGGCTCGGCACAACAGCACTATAACTGCCTGACCATCGCATAGGGGTCAGCTTTTGTAATATTGTCTGAAACAGAATAAACAGACTGTGGGCTGTGACTCACCTTTTCACATCGACTGTGAGATCTAACCACTTTTTTTTTTTATTTCAGGCACCGTGTGACTTTCTGAACATGGACTTTTGAGTGTCTCTGCTACGCTTTTGTTGCTTATACCACTACTTAAGCCAACAAATTGTACGTTTTTCCTTGCCTCCATTTCGCATTCACTGAAATTCTTCTTTTTTCACATGCTTTTGCCATTGTCTTTTAACCAAACACTGAATGGAAGGTGATATTTATATTGATTTGCATATTAAAATATGCAAAATTCTTGGAGGAGTCGGGGTGGGGCAGCAGGTGTGTGCACATGCATTACATTTCACGCTGATCGAGATTTATGGAGTGGAAGTGCGTGGAAATTGGCTTATGCACAGTTTTGTGCATCTGAATGTTTTTGTGCGTACACACATTTTCACCTTTGTCTGCACGCCATGTTTTAGTGTGAATTCAATACACAGCATTATACATGAAGTCCCTGGAGTGCACTTTGCAGTTTGATTTTCCAGACATGTCTTATTTAACACTATTTTAGCAGAAATACAAGTACGTATGACTAGATACCCGAAATGTGGATAATGTGACACAAGTAATTACAGATTTTTTTTTTGGATGTTTTGATGTTGTTTGTCTTGGTTCATTGAGGGTCTCCATTCAAGACCAATGTTTGATGAACTTTTTTATCTATGTTCTTTATGAGAACATTTGACTAAAAATTAAATCGGGGCCATTACGATTTATACAGGGTAAGTAACAGATACAAAAATTATCACTTTTGGATGGAGTGTCCCTTTAAATACCCAATGCTCACTTCAAGGCTAAGGCATTCTGTGGTCAGGTTCACATTCATCACCACTGGAAATAATGGAACAGTCCAACAACTGGGTGACATGTCAGGTGGAAAGACTGAGCAGTGCAACACCAACCGCAATCGACGAGACGTGCCAGTCAAGATTGTTTCCACCCTGGGGCTCCACAGTCCTCACAATGAACACTTTGAAGTGGCTTGGACCATGGTGAACAGGAACATAATGCTTGGCCATTCTAGATTCTTGTTCAAAGATACACTACTGTTAATAGTCTACTAAGCTAATTGCCGTTTCCAAAGACATCACCGACAGTCACCACTTGTAAATTTCAAAATTGGCGTGCAAATAGATCTATTGTACTTTAGTTGGAACTTATATTTTCTGCTTTCTTCATATTATCATGCTTGTGATTTTACTAATAACAATAAAAAAGATTCTGCTAGGCAACCTATGGAAACCAAACATGCCAGTACCTGATAGAGCTCGCTGACTTTATCTTGGCACTTCACGTAGGCTTCATAATCCGCAAACACTTTAAATCTACAAAGGATGAAAAGAATAATTAATGAAAAATGGAGTGCCTAACATAGGCACTGCCAGCCTTGGACGATACACATCTACCTGTCATGGTGGAAGAGCATATCAACGATGTCTTTGAAGAGGTCTGGCTCCTTGGGTGAGAAGTAGCCACTCTTGATCTGGTCCATAACCTGCTTTAGTTCAGGCAGCTTATCACAGTAATCTTTAGCCACATAGCTATAGGATAAAAAGAAAGAAAAACACATTGTAGGTGCCACTGGCTACCACTTGAGCACTCTGCACCATTCCATCTATAAACAGACAACACTGAAAGAAGTGTCCTCTATGATCATGTTAAGATAAATTCACCACAGAAACTACTTGTGTGGACCAAGAACCCAAAGGATCCAAAGCCCCTGGTGTCAAGAACCACACCTATGCTCACTTACCCTTTCTTATCGAGCGCTTCCACATCCTCCACCCTCATGCCAAAGATAAACAGGTTCTCCTCTCCAGCCTCCTCAGCCATCTCAACATTGGCGCCATCCATTGTACCTATAGTCAACGCGCCATTCAGCATGAACTTCATGTTGCCGGTGCCGGAGGCCTCAGTACCTGCAGTGGAGATCTGTTCCGAAAGGTCTGTGGCTGGAATCACTGGGTGACAAGAAGAGGAGTGCAAGTTTACTGGCAAGATTTCATACGGATTGAATGAGATTATAAAGAGACAGTGACAAATAAAGTGTTATCTTATGGCACACGTGATACAAGGGGTCTGGTGTGAGGATACAACCAGAGGCCAGTTGGTGACGTTTCCTATATGGCACCCTCGATTATCAGTTTCAGCACCTCTGCTTGGGGCAGACAAGAATATTCACTTCTCAAAATGCCACTGGTGGCAGGGTTTTATAGTCCAACAAATACAACCAATCACATCATACTGCATTCTGAGGAGTGGGGATTCAACACGTCTGTGGCTGGCTGATCTGCATCACCTGCCTTACTAGCAGTTGCATATGTGCCCCACTGTAACGCAAGCGTACATCACCTCGCAACTCCGTGTTTTTATTTAAATGGATAATAAAAACTTAATTGCCCCATAAAATCAAATTCTTTGCCAACTATGTGATCAAGAATGTGTAGGTCAAACAGATCAAAAATATTGGCCTAGCCACCACACACTAGATCATACACAGCCCATCTCACAAATCCAGGGCTGAATTCCCCTGTGAGGCATTCTTTTACAGCACTGTACATTTTAAAAGTAAATTTGAAAGATGTGTTAATGAAGACAAAACCCAAGCACAATATAACCATGAAGTATGACTAATTATCTATCAGGTAATATCGTAAAGTGCCACACATCTGCTGTTCAGATCAGGCAATGTTGTAAAATGTAATGTAGCGTACACCTGCGTGCTACAAATCAGGCAGGGGACGCAGACCAGGTTGTTGCAAAAAAGACGTTTTTACTTTCCAGGCCATTTATGTGGTCATCTAAAGCGGTGGTACAAAACTGGGGCGGTGTGGCCCATTACGGGGTCCTGTAAACTTCTGGGGAGCCGCAAGATGACTGAAAATTATAAAGTAGCCTTAAAACGTGTAATTCATTAAAAAGGGAAGCTGCAGCATGGGTGTCAAACTTAATGTCCCTGGATCTTTTGTAATGCGGTTTGCTTTATCAATATCTAAAACATATGCAGCCCACAGTGACTGTTAGTTTTCTGAAAGATCCCCATTAAAATGCATTTAATACATATGTTGTATCCATATGTAGTTCAGCTAGATTACATTTACACCTGCCATTAAAATGTCCATTATGTCCAGTGAAAGATCAGATGGACTCCACACATTCTATATGTGCAAGCACAGCAATTTGGAATTTTGTGGTCACTCCAGTTCCAGCTACTAATAGTTAGAATGGGAACAGGTAGCTGGTAATGACCCAATAAGAAAAAAATGTAAAAAAATAAAAATGGTGACAATGTCTCACTGCTCTAAACAACTTTAGCATTGCAGCACAACGTGTGACCATTTTCATGAAGTAAATGAGAGGTCGACTTCACACTTGCCACCAATGTCACTGCATCAATTTTTAAAGCTGTACAGTTGTCATGGCTGTGGGGGGTGGGGGGATTTGGGTCACCTTGTTCATTTAGACTCACAGATGCTCGATTGCTTCATCAAGCAGGTTTCTTAGAGTAAAGGCCCCTTGCTGTCACGGGCCCCAGGGGTGTGCTCTGGGTACACTTCCAGAATTCCCTGGTGGTAGATCTGCCCCTGGTAATACTTAACTCAAGTTAGTAGTTGGCAGCACATGACTCAGTGACATTCTGCAATTACTGATTATTATTAAGCCTTACAAAAAATGCCTTCTTATTATGTTACAATTATGAATTGCAGACACTAGTAAAAAACTATTCACGTGGTATACTGCAGGCATAAAGGTCAAGAACCACTGGCCTAAAGGCACAGGTCTGGTCCAGCTTAAAACACCCCAGCTATGGAGATGCAACAATCCAAATACCGTATATACTCGCGTATAAGTCGGGTCTTGAAACTCAAAAAAAAAAAAAAAAAAAAAAAATCGATCATAAAAATCAGACCCTGACTAAAATGCCCGTTCTAAAATGCAACCATTACATTTTTTTTTTTTTTTTTTTTTTTTATCTTGGTTCCTCCAAACTCGCATCAGTTTCTCAGACACAACGAATTTTGTTGAGGCAGCACAGTTACCAATTTCTTTTGCCACTTCAACGACTTTTAATTTAAAGCCAGCTTCATATTTTCTTCTGATCGAACGCTCCATCATAGATAAGAGATGTTCTTATGATAAAGGTATAGGAGGGAGTGAGATACAAAAAATACAAAATAGTGCAAACGTCGCTTCAGAATAGTTTGGGTATTACCGTGTAGTCATGTAGGCAAAATTCATAGAAAAAAAAAGGCAGTGTGCTCCATGGTTACTCTCTCAGGTGGGCGTTAGCATATCATAATCTCTTGGACCAATAGCGCATGTTTTCTGCATTATAAAATACCGGAAATTATACGGTAAAAATCAAGCCCTGACTTATCTGCGGGAGAACTTAAATGTGAGTATATATTGTATATTGGAGTATCACTGGCCAGCCCAGCAGCACACTCATGCTGCCCACACCTTCAGTGTTTAGCACCGCCAATAGCAGCCGCCAATGCTGTTCTCTACATTAGTTCCACCATGCTGCTAAATGCCACTTATACTCATTTATTCTGGTCATGTGCCCAACTCTTGTTTTGTTTAGGGTGAGGAAACCGACATCCATTAATGACAATACATTGGTGGCACACGTAGCATTTTATTATGTCAGGCATGGAGGTCAAGTGAGCATACCACGGTCACCTGGCATGGTAGTGGCACTCCTTCCCCACAATGTGTTATTTACAGTGCTTGGCCACGTTCCATCTATTCAGAAGTTGTAGGGTTGTCCCACCAAGTTACCTGCATTGCTAAGGACCTATGCCACCCCGGTGGACCATGTAGGCCCCTATAACAGCTAGATTGCTCCAGTCTCCCTTGCCCCATGTCTTACCTTTTTCAGCCAGTGATACCCTGTAATTCTCTAGAAATATGACTTTGAGCTTATTGCCCACCACGGGATCACTGTTCACGACATCAGCCACTGCAGTGATAAGGCGGATTATCATCTTGGCCATGTGGTATCCGGGGGCTGCCTGTAGACAGACCAATACATGCCATCACATTACAGCATTACAAACCGAGGCAGGGACTAAAAGCAGAAGACAAAGCAGCTCCCAACATGCACACTGCTTACCTTGCCACCGATGATCACAGTCCGTGGTACAAAGCGCTTTGAGGGAAACTTTTTAATACCTAAAAGCAAGTGGGACACATTGTGATTAGAAAGAAATTAAAACCAAAAAAGCTTTGGCAAGATAGAACTGGGAGCACCAATGGGCTCCAGAGAACAGGAAGACTAGAATTCCCAGACCTGCCACTATTTGGGTGGGCATGAGGTAAGATAATGAAGTCTGGAAGATGAAACAGTTTTTAAAGTTTTTCAAGCACAGAGGGGCGCGAAGTTGAAGTGACAAATTGTGGAAAGTGGTTGTGGTTTAACTTGGAGAATTAGGGGCCACAGTTTGGAAAGGAAGAGAACAGAAAGAAGTATGGCATCAGGTTCACCATAAAGGTGTCATGATTTCCTCTCTGCCATGCCCGCAGTGGCCCATGCTGCCCTAGACCCGTGCCCTTACTCACGATTGTACATGGCGATGACGTGCAGACAGTTGAGAAGCTGGCGCTTGTACTCGTGGATTCTTTTCACATGCACGTCAAAGAGGGAGGAAGGGTTGATCTGCACTTTGTACTCTTTCTCCAGATATTGCGCAAACTTCTGCTTGTTTTCCTGGGGGGCATGAGGGGGAAACAGTGAGGCTTGCTGATTCGGGGTTATGCATCATTTATCAGGAACTGGGAGGAGATGGACGTGGCGGTGATGGCGGCAGCAGTAGGATATAAGCCCATGCCAATTGGGCCAGCACCCCTTGAAGAGCTGGGAGACGGTGTAGTTGCCAGTGACCAGCACATCAGGTGACCAATTTAGCCCAAGGTGCTCAACCATCACACAAGGCCTCACCTGCTTTACTTTGGCAACATCACGAATGAAGGACTCATCATTGACAAAGGCACCAATCTTCTTCAGCTGGCTGAGATCCTTCACATAATCCTCACCAATTTTCTGTTAAGGTAGGGAAGATTGGATATTTTTAAATTGGCACATATAACTCTAAGCTCTCTCATAGTGTAATAATGCTTAATAGGTAAGATGTAGATGAGTGATGAACCTAGGAGATCAAATCACAGCCAATCTGAAAAGGATGGCAGTCAAATGAGTACCTCAGCAAGAAGCTCTGCCAGCCCAGCATTACAGAGCAGCAGCCATCGGCGAGGTGTGATCCCATTGGTCTTATTCTGGAACTTCTCTGGCTCCAATTCGCTAAAATCACGAAACCTATATGAATATTAAAAAAAGAGATTTACAAAACAATAAACAGCCTGGCAGCACAGCTCTTCGACTGAGATGCAGATGACCTGCTATCACTCGTAGTTCATTGTTTAGAAGGCAATGGGTAGTTTTGCTAATTCACTGATTCAGCGCCTCTGCACAATGCCAATGTCTGTGTGGCATCTGCCAGTTCTTTCTGTGTCAATCCAGAAATGACTTGCTGGTGAGCTGTACTGGCAAATCTAAATTGGGCAAGTGGGAGTTTGGGCTCTGCAATGGACTGACTCACTGGCCAGGCACCCAATGCCACCAGGATAGGCTTTGGCACCCTCTGGTACCGAATTGGACAAAGCCCGTTTGAGAAGGTAATTTTTATCAGATTTCTTTTCATTCATTTATTAAAATTTTCCAAGCCTATTCAATTTAAGAGAGCATTGCTTTCCAAATGTATATTCCATGGCAACCACACCAAAGTCTTCCAAACTCCTGCTGAACACTCTATTCAAACTAAAAGGCAGTCAGACAGAAAAAACCCACTGAATGAGGATCGGAAAAAAAGGATGGAATCAAAAAGCAATTAAAAGTCAAAAAGAGTTTCAACAAAACCAAAACATAAACCAAAAATCAGTGTCAAAAGGCAGAGCTTTGATTCAATAACTAGTAATTAGAAAAATCAAGGAAAATAAAAATCGCTAGGTTTGGTCAAATCTTGGATACAACTGGTTGTTTTCAGGGAATCTTTTCAAGTGGGAAGTTAGGATGAAACTTGGGGCTAGTCTGTCAAGTCCGACGTCAATCCAAAATGGCGCTGTACACCACAAACCTTAGTGAAAACTGTAGCTTTCTAATGTTTATTAGCACTTCTGTCTGTTTGTGTCTTATTAAATCAGTCATACCACACAGTACTGTCCAACTTCTATCTGTGGACATGTTGCTATGCTTTTTGGATACATAAAATACTACATAATGCATTGTTATCGACTTCTCTTTATTCCAATGGCGCAAGCACAACAAAGCTTTTCCTAGACGCGTCTTTATTGGTTTTCTGAATGTTTTATTGGAACACAGTCAACTCGGATCCGCCATCAATCCCACTTCCAAGGTAAACAGAATGAAGCATTTATACTAATGCACCAATGACATCGTAACTGATGCAGACCCGAGTTCATCATGGAAGAATTCCCATGAAAATAGCCAACATGAAAGCCAAAAAGCAGCATTGCCAATCTCGAAAACCAAAATGGCGTTGAAAAAGACAGAAGTTGTCTGTAAAAGGTAAAACTCTGTCTGCAAAAAGCAATTCCTTGGGCATTAAAATCTCCAAAACACCACCAAGATGAATATTCCAGCCTCAGTACGGAAGACAGCCATGTTTACTTGTACAAACACATCTTGTATAAATGATTTTCCACAATTAGTGAGCAGTGAATATTACAAATTTCTTTGCACTTAAATCAAATGTGAGACAACTCTACCATTTGCAAACTTTCTGTGCTTTAATGTTGAATATGTCTGACTCTCTCTTTGCTATTATAACAGCTTTAAAAGGCCCAATTTCAAAGAGCTTCATCAGGGTCAGCAATGTTCATATAACTAACTCAGCCAGCACACAGTTTGATATGAAGCCTGTGTCTGTTTTGGTGTAAAATGAAGGCCTCATGATAAATAAAAACTAATCTTACTCATATTTATAAAAAATAATAACAATAATAGTTTACTTTAGTCCTGCATGTTATTCATTGACTGGCATCATGTGGTACAAAGCGTCAAGTCGGGTCCCGCACGACTCATCTGTTAACCGCTAGCCATATTTTTTTTTTTTTCCATTTAACGTGTTAGAGCAATCACTGGAGATTTTGTTTGAGTTTTAATGCTTGTGAACTGTGGCGCATTCTGCTTTCTCTCTATGCTTGTTTTTCTGAAGGGCACCGTTGTCAAGGGTCACATTTATTTATTGGCTGCAGTTTTCACCTTCAAGTTTAAATGTAACTGTGCCCAAGTCATTAACAATGTTATACATTGCAGATAGGCCAAAAGCAAAAAATATTAATAAAAAGGTACACAGGGTGCCAATCATACCCACAACTCTACTATACTGGTCAACTTAGACACACCAGTTCATCCTACACACATCTTTGGAATTCAGAATTAAACTGTGACACTCAGATAATAACAACACACACAGGAAAATATGCAAGTGCAACACAGACAATGGCCAATGTGAAGCTAAGCAGCAGTGCTCAGGTCTCATTCCACATTCTTTGTCTGACCTTGCCCATTCGATGTTCCTCAAAGGCAGCAGGTGGGTTCCTAAGGAAACCCTCAACTCATAATTTCTCAGCTGGTTGTGTGGCACAGCCTGGCAGCAAAATAAGACAAGACAAGAAAGGAACCTTACACTTGGTCTTTGACAATCTTGGAGTGGATCTCTGCTACCCCATTAACAGCGTGGGAGCCCACGATGCACAGATGGGCCATGTTGATCCTCTTCACACCCTCCTCCTCAATCAGAGACATCCTGCGCAGACGATCGATGTCTCCTGGGAAAAGGGTGGTGATTCTCTGCAAGTGGGAGAAAAGCAAATTTTTGGAGGCCTGGCATTGTACACAAAAGTAGCTTTTGGTTGCACAGCACAGGTGGCATTTCACATGATGAAGTGGTAAGGGGCACACATTAAAGTCAACAACTGTCACGGGTCATGACGACTGCAGGGCTTTATTTTAGAAAGGGACTTCCTGAGAGGTCAGTTCTTGGAGCCAGCGACATGTCGTTTCATTAAAAAGTTTCAACTTAGGATATTTTATTTGTAACAAAAAGTAAAAATATCCACATCTGTGCTTGACTCTGTTTATGTCATTTTGAGTTATGTCTGACTGTGAACCCCAGGGGGTTATTTTTAATAGGGATGCTTGAGCTGTTTCCCTCTCCTCTGTTGTCAACTGGCCATAACTCAATGACAAAGTTACTTGACAGATATTGTTAAGGTCCCCTTATGTAAATCAGTTTAAAATGGCTTTGTTATACTGTGTGTTAGCCAGGTCTGTACATAATGTAATTTGTATTTGACCCTTAAACTGGTTATAGCGCTCAGAGCCTGCACTCAATACAAGACAGAATTAAATAAAAGCGACCACATATTCAGTGACTTTGTGTTCCTCAACCCCACAAATTACTCAAGTGGCCCCTCACACACTCCAGTCGTGTTTGCCTTCTACTGGCCACCCTTCCCACAACCTCTGGACCCACACACATACATCCAAGTGCTTCTGATTGATCTCGTAGATGATCTGCAGATGGCGAGGCAGCAGGGTCTCCATTAAATGGACCGGCCAGCGTTCCAGGGCCTCGGGCAGCACAGTATGGTTTGTGTAGGCAAAAGTCCTCTGAGTGATGTTCCATGCCTGCAGTGGACACAAGATAGATACACCGACATCAAGACAGAGCAGACTGAACAGAGGATATGAGCAAGAAAAAGAAAAAAAATAAATAAATAAACAGACCACCACCAGAAGCAAACCTAAACTGCATATGAATTAACATGGAGACAGAGTGCCATGAGAAGACCTGGAAAGAGTGTGCAGCATGGCAAGCATTATAGAATTAAAAACAAAAATAAAAAACATAAAAATAATAAGCAGCATTTTAGCACCCTTACACATCATATAGAGATGTTCACCACACAATAAATTGTTATCTTGTGTGCTCTCCTTTATGAAAGGAGCTCTATATAAAGTTACATTACAAGGGCAGTCATCAGTGCAAAGTGGCCAAAGAAAACCATCCAACCACACAGAAAATGTGCAATCAAACCTAAACACCCACACACAGGTGAAATTTACAAAACTGAGACAAACATCAACACGACCCACAGGCCTGAATAAATCTAACAAAGCTTCTCTGGAGATAAGGAGCTCAGCAGACCACCCTACCACATGAATAGCTCACCTTCTCCCAGGGCAGTTTCTCAATGTCTACAAAGATTCTCATCAGTTCAGGAATGGCCATGGCAGGGTGAGTATCATTTAGCTGGATAGCCACCTGGAAGGCAAACCAAGATAGGAATGTCAGTAGAGAAGAAAATCAAATCGAGTCTATCCACCAGGGGGCGTACCGATCCCTTTGTTTTCACCACCATTTATTGCACCAACACTTTCACCCATACAGTGGGATGCAAAAGTTTGGGCAACCTTGTTAATAGTCATTATTTTCCTGTATAAATCGTTGGTTGTTACGATAAAAAATGTCAGTTAATATATCATATAGGAGACACACACAGTGATATTTGAGAAGTGAAATGAAGTTTATTGGATTTACAGAAAGTGTGCAATAATTGTTCAAACAAAATCAGGCAGGTGCATAAATTTGGGTACCACAAAAAAGAAATGAAATCAATATTTAGTAGATCCGCCTTTTGCAGAAATGACAGCCTCTAAACGCTTCCTGTAGGTTCCAGTGAGAGTATGGATTGTGGTTGAAGGTATTTTGGACCATTCCTCTTTACAAAACATCTCTAGTTCATTCAGGTTTGATGGCTTCCGAGCATGGACAGCTCTCTTTAACTCACACCACAGATTTTCAATTATATTCAGGTCTGGGGACTGAGATGGCCATTCCAGAACGTTGTACTTGTTCCTCTGCATGAATGCCTTAGTGGATTTTGAGCAGTGTTTCGGGTCGTTGTCTTGTTGAAAGATCCAGCCCCGG
Source organism: Polypterus bichir lapradei (assembly GCA_026402145.1). Taxonomy (NCBI): domain Eukaryota; kingdom Metazoa; phylum Chordata; class Cladistia; order Polypteriformes; family Polypteridae; genus Polypterus; species Polypterus bichir. The sequence goes on along the minus strand of JANRMT010062797.1, from coordinate 32,487,730 downwards.
CGCAGCTTCAGCTTTGTCACTGATTCCTGGACATTGGTCTCCAGAATCTGCTGATACTGAGTGGAATTCATGCGTCCCTCAACTTTGACAAGATTCCCAGTCCCTGCACTGGCCACACAGCCCCACAGCATGATGGAACCACCACCATATTTTACTGTAGGTAGCAGGTGTTTTTCTTGGAATGCTGTGTTCTTTTTCCTCCATGCATAACGCCCCTTGTTATGCCCAAATAACTCAATTTTAGTTTCATCAGTCCACAGCACCTTATTCCAAAATGAAGCTGGCTTGTCCAGATGTGCTTGAGCATACCTCAAGCGGCTCTGTTTGTGCTGTGGGCGGAGAAAAGGCTTCCTCTGCATCACTCTCGCATACAGCATCTCCTTGTGTAAAGTGTGCCGAATGGTTGAACGATGCACAGTGACTCCATCTGCTGCAAGATGATGTTGTAGGTCTTTGGTGCTGGTCTGTGGGTTGACTCTGACTGTTCTCACCATTCGTCGCTTCTGTCTATCCGAAATCTTTCTTGGTCTGCCACTTCGAGCCTTAACTTGAACTGAGCCTGTGGTCTTCCATTTCCTCAATATGTTCCTAACTGTGGAAACAGACAGCTTAAATCTCTGGGACAGCTTTCTGTATCCTTCCCCTAAACCATGATGGTGAACAATCTTTGTCTTCAGGTCATTTGAGAGTTGTTTTGTGACCCCCATGTTGCTACTCTTCAGAGAAAATTAAAGGAGGAGGGAAACTTACAATTGACCCCCCTAAATACTCTTTCTCATTATAGGATTCACCTGTGTATGTAGGTCAGGGGTCACTGAGCTTACCAAGCCAATTTGAGTTCCAATAATTAGTTCTAAAAGTTTTGGAATCAATAAAATGACAACAGTGCCCAAATTTATGCACCTGCCCGATTTTGTTTGAACAATTATTGCACACTTTCTGTAAATCCAATAAAGTTCATTTCACTTCTCAAATATCACTGTGTGTGTCTCCTATATGATATATTTAACTGACATTTTTTATCCTAACAACCAACGATTTATACAGGAAAATAATGACTATTAACAAGGTTGCCCAAACTTTTGCATCCCACTGTAACCACATAACATGGACACAGTACCTCACTTTCATACTCTGATGGTATGAGCACTAGCAGTCTAACAGTCCCATTCAGGGCAGCTTGGAGTCAACAATCAGCACTGCACTAACTATCAGAGGATGCTGATACCGCAGCATGAAAGCCACTAACACCATAACCAAAGCTCTCAGCAGGCCATCCACTTACCTTCTCAGGAAAAGAATCCAATGAAGTGCGCATGCCTTTGCCATCCCCTTTGGAGGCCTTGAAACGCCGAATGATGTCCTGTAATGTGGCGGCAACCACAAAGTATTCCTGCTTGAGGCGCAACTCCTTCCCTTCGAAGAACTGCAACAACAGTCATGTTTTGGAAAAGTGAATGCCTTGTGCAAAAGGCCTGTCTCAGGTGGGGCCATGGGCATATATCTCAAATGTCTTTGTGATTAACTCTGGGAGTGGTGTCCCAAAATTGAAAGATGTGGACATATGACGAGGTCATGTATGCTCATAACAGCCCCCAAGTGCACATGCCCGTAATCTAAAGAGTAATACTGACAATGAACAGAGTGTGGTGGGAGCAAACATTGTAACTCGACACAAAATCACAGCCACTTTCTGACCATCGCTTATTCAATTTGAGGGTGGCAGAGGCTATCCCACCAGCATTGGGATAGAATGAAGGAACCAAATCTGAAAGGGTCACCAAAATTAACACACACACACACACACACACACAGGGACAAGTTATACAGTCACCTATGACTGTTGGATTATGGGAGGACTGGGCACTGGGAAAATGTGCCAATTCAATGCAGATAGGGGCCAGAATTAGAATTGGACCCTGGCTCCCAAATCTAGGTGTAGGGCTACCATAATGCCCCAAATGAAACCAATCACTCTAAAAAATAAAACTATAGAGAAGCATGAAGAGTGTCACTTACGTTGTCATTGGGGTACAAGACCCGAGAGATGTTTTCAGCCAAGTTCCTGTCCAGTACGGCCTGGATGTAGTCCCCCACATTAACTAGATATTAAGAGAGGGAGACAGTTGTATTGGTGCCAATGTCAGGTACATAAAAAGTGCTCACAGGTGGGCATAGCTCCACTCTGACCTGCCTGTTGACAGACTGCCTCTCCTGGTGTCTTCCAGACATGGCAAGGAGGGCCTGGTGCCCGTCTAGGTCCTGTACAGTTAAAGCCACAGACACCCAGTGCTGGACAGTGCCACAAAATGATCACTTTCTGTATTGTGCCCTGCAGTGTGATGGCACTTATGTAATTACAGGCATGCACTACTGGTGTAACATGAGCACCCCTGATGGCAAGATGGTAACTAACAACAGCATGACCAGATTCAGGTAATTTACCCAGTGCCTAGGGCTGCACAAACCCAAAAACATCCCACCCAGCCACATCCTTCAACTCACAGTCTCGCAGGTTGAAATCATTGGGTGCCCGTGCAGACCACAACCTCATGGTGTTCACAGTATTGTTCATATATCCCGGTATTGGGGTGTCATAGGGCATAGCAAGGACAACCTAGGAGAGAAAATGAAAAAGTTCTGGGGTATCACATGGCAAGACAGACAATGGCAACAATATGATCAACACCCCCGAAAAACTTGAGTACCTTAGAAATGGGCATGATATGCTCCTTATAATGTCTTAAGGGTGCTGGAGAGCCACTGGGTCAACAAATGAACTCACCTGCTGACTCTTCATTGAGGTACACTCTTCTCTGTGCTTCGGGGTGACCATCCATCAAAACACTAAGTACTTACGGCACAGAGACTATGTGAGAAGGACGCACCTGTGTGTCCACCCATTTCGGACCATCACTCGTCTGTGCTACACGGCCATAGAAGTGAACAGGCAGCATGTACTCGGGACGGGCTTTCTCCCAGGGGTTTCCGTGTCTCAGCCAATCATCTGCTTCCTCCACCTGTAGATATATTGTGTATACATTAGCAAGTGGTGGTGGTGGTGGGTTTGAAGAGTCACATCCAATAAGCTCCAGAGAGCTCACATTGCATGAACACACTTGGTCTCACACACATCAAGCTGCTGAGGTCAGGTTAAAGTCTGCTGGACAGGCACCAGTCAGCACAAAGACTGCCACTGGTTAATACTTGACCTGCTGAACCCACCCCAGGTGAGCACTAGAAAATAAGTTGCAAAATGTATTCCATACCTGCCAGCCACCACGGATTTTCTGATTGAAGATGCCATACTCATAGCGGATGCCATAGCCATAGGCTGCAAGACCCAGCGTTGCCATGGAATCGAGGAAACAGGCTGGGCGAGATGAAACAGATGAATTAGACACACAAAAAAAAACAAAAAAACACCATAGATCCAGCAGCCACGACAGATCGCCTACACTCCCAACCTCGGTCTAATGTCACTCACCTGCAAGGCGTCCCAGGCCACCGTTCCCCAAGCCAGCATCTTCCTCCAACTCCTCTAAGTCTTCAATGTCCAAGCCAAGCTGAGGAACAAGAAGAGATTATTAAAGGACTGCTTTGCCAGGTGGGTGCACAGGACTTGGGAGCCAGCCACCCCATACCCCCCCACTGCTGCTCACCTGGTAGATAGCCTCATCACAAGCATTTTGCAGGCCCAGGTTGACCATAGTGTTGGCAAGGGTGCGCCCCATGTAGAACTCCAGAGACAGGTAGTAGACCCTCTGTGGGACAAGAAGAGACAGTAGCAGGAGTCCAAATGCAAACAGCAAAATGCCCAAGATAGAACAAACGCTCTATGACCTGTGCCACTGGGTCCAAGTTTGGGTGCAGAACAGGAGTGGGAACAAGATCTTGACTACCCGAAAGTACACTTGTATACACGGAAGAGCAGAGATACAGTATATTAAAATGTCTCTACATTGAGATTCAAATCCCTTTTAATATGCGCCAAAAAAAGCACACACCCGAAATACTGAGTGTTGCATACAGGGTGCTGACATCACTGCTATTGGAGCTATTTGCTGTAAACTCTACAGACTGCAGTGTATGAATGTTCGAAGAGGTCTGCCATTTCCGAGATACTAAACCACTACATCTAGCCCCCCCCAACAACCACGTTGCCCTTAGTCACCGAGACACTTGTCGGCCATTCTGATGTTTCAGCCTCTTGTGCAATCTGCATGCAGTCTATACAGAGATAAAGCCACATGATTGGCCATTTGCATTAATGAGCAGGTGTACCTAATAAAGGGGCCGCTCAGTGCATCTCCAAGGACAGGTGCTTTCCTGAAGTTACCAGGTTCAGATCTTAATGCTCAACTCTAGAGCTAGGCTAGTAGCATTACTGGTTAGGGCCACCAAATTAAAATCCTAAACATCAATACACAGAAATATAGAGATGGGATTTTAAAATACTGCACTTTAGAAACTTTTTCAGAAACACCCAGATTTTTAAATAAACTTTTGCAGCTCACATACACCCAAATCTGCAAACTATCACCAACTTACATCAGCTCATGAATTCGGACGCATCCTGGTATTTGGTTCACCATGATGGCAGTCTGTGGATGTGATGTTAGATCGGCTGGCAGCTTTTTGTTCCTAGCACTGCTGTCTCACATGTCCATGACACGGTATGAAGTCTCATGTTCTCACCATGTTCATGTGGCTTCAGTTCACCCTCCCTAAACATGTGCAGGCTCGAAGTTGACTCAGTGACAACGAATGAGTGGACTTGAAGTTGGGGTTTCAGGCATCCTGTCCCAGGTGGGTTCCTCCAGCCTTGTTGCCAGTACTGGTAAAAATAGGCTCTGGCCCCAGGACCCCTCAAATGAATTAGCGAGCTTAGATAATGGCCCTCCATCACAATGTGCTCAAACCATCGGATGGCATGAAGTTCGCAAGAGAAGGAAGCTCTCTAAAACAAGGGACTCTCATTGCACCTTATAGATCATTATTTTTGATACATTGCCACCATAAGCGGTTTTATCTGTATGGTACTGCCATCGTTCTCCATACCCTTGAAGTCGCCGACACTTGTTTACACAGGAATGAATCATTCACTTGTGCTCATCTCATTCAGAATTTTAATGTCCATAAGAGAACAAAACTTTCACAAGGTTTTAAGTAAGTGGGTGAAAAACCGAGTAAGTCGAATGGAAACAGGGGTAGGGGCCTGCATTTCTATTAAATTAAAGAAAATGAAGAAGACATTCTTGTTCATTATGGTGTCATCGAGTGGTGACGTGCTGCATGCTGCTCAGACAGGCAGGTAAAAATGTCACCTCTCTCTACACGTGACATTACAACTACTAGGCAAAAATACCTCATTTACAAGAAATGAATTGAAAGAGGTTTAAAAAGTCTGAAAATACATAACAGGAGAGCCAAGGATTTAAATTTATCAGACCTAAAGGATAACGTTCTCCGACCCGCTTACTCCAGTAATGGCCACCATTCATTTTACAATACAGTACAATTTACTTTTGTATAGCCCAAAATCACACAAGAATTGCCACAATGGGCTTTAACAGGCCCTATCTTTTGACAGCCCCCCGAGCCTTGACTCTCTAAGAAGACAAGGAAAAATTCCCCAAAAAAAAGCCCATGTAGGGAAAAAAATGGAAAGAAACCATGGGAAAGGCAGTTCAAAGACAGACCCATTTCCAGGTAGGTTGGGCGTGCAAGTGGGTGTTAAAATAAGAGGGTAAATACAATACAATACACTGAACAGAACACAAGTAATGCTCAATCTACTCTACTACTATACATATAAAACCCTAAGCCTAAAAGTGCAACGATTTTGTGCAATGAATTTATGTCACGTTTTTTTGACATGCTTTAAATTGGGCTTATTTTAAAACCTACCTACAGTGGAACCTCGGGTGACCAACATCCCTGAACATGTACAAGTCGGGTTATGACAAAAAAGTTTGCCAAACTTTTGCATCTGTTCACGACCACACACTCGGGTGATGAACAAGCCAGTTTCGCTTCCAGTTTGTATGCGCCGATGATTTCCACACGTGTTCAGTCTCTCCCTCTGCATTCCCTGTGCAGCGAGCGAGAGAGCGCGAGAAGGCAGTTAAAGAAGGCAGTATGGCCAAGTAGGCAGTTAAAGAATGCACCGGCCTGGTTTTTAAAGAGACTGCAAGGTTAATTTTCTCTGTTCAAGGTTTTCTCAGTGTTATTCAATGTTTTTACATTTAGTTTACTATTATACTGTGCATTCTATGGTATAAACTATTTTTGTGCTTAAAAATCTTTAAAAAATATATATTTACATACAGCTCGTATGGTCTGGAACAGATTAATTGTATTTACATACAATCCTATGGGGGAAATTACTTCGGGTCACAACCAAATCGAGTTGCGACCAGAGTTTTGGAACGAACTACGGTCGTGACCCGAGGTTCCACTGTATATATGTTTGGTATCATGCTTTTCAGAATTTATCGTTAGATTTTCAGATTCTTATTGTGTTTTTAAAATTATAAACTAAAAAATATCAAGAACTCACGTCCCGCGAGACGAGACCTTGTGCCCAATGATTTAATCACACCCGGGACCAGAAATAAAAGAAAAAGAGTAGGACGGCTCCTGTACAGGCTTTTAAATGTTCGAAGCGCCGTGCGAGATGCAGATCATGAGGCATGGCAGCAGCAGCAAGCCAGCAGCTGATCAAGCAAAGAGGAGGTAAAACAAAAAAAACTATATTTGTTTCCCATTGTATCAGCGTTTAAGAGGGGCGTTTCTGCATCTCCTTGGGGTGCGATCAGCACCCCTCTTCACAATGCGAGTGGCAGAGACGTGCAGTGGCTGGCGTGTAGTGCAGGCCGGTGGGGGTTGGCGAGCAAAGAGAGCAGGGGAGGAACCTCCTAGTACAATATAATAGTGCAATAGAAATATTACAAGTACAGAGCAGAATTCAACAGCAGATGATATCACATAAGATTTTCTGACCAGCTGGTCAAGCTGAGAGTCAGCGTTTAAGATCTTGTGGCTTACATTTTCAGTTCAGCTTCTTTTGCAATCAGAAATGAATCCAAAATTTGAAAAGTCATTTAATTGGAGTAAAAATGGTAAATATACTCGAAAAGTCCTCTGCACACACAAACAGGAAACTAACACAATGATTTTTCACTGTTTAATGGTTTGGAAAAGTGGCCACCTTATAGGTTTAGCAGTCCTCTTCACAGCCTCCTACTTAGCACTGGAATTGCCTTCCAAAAATTGGATCAAGGAGCCCCCGCCTGGATATCTCGGGGCAAACAACAAATGAAGAGCCATTTGTCAGGCTTGGGAGAGCACTGAAGTGAATGTGACAGAATGAGGGCACATGACATGCCAACACTAAGCAGCTGAATGTGGCCGGGCACCCTGTCCAAATCTAAAGCTGGCACCTCTCTAGCCATTACCACCATTTTCATTTGTCAAACAACATGGAAAAGTTGAAGACAAAGAGAACTTGGCTGCCAGGTCAAAGGAGCACCAAGGCAATGAGCCGGCATCTTGAAGACGCATTCACGACGCCACAGCAGCCTTCCATTAGCAGGCTAGAGGCATAAGGCGGACAGGAAGACCTCTAAAATAAACTCAGGGGCTAAACGCAAGCATCCTGGCACACCTTGCTCCCATAACAACTTGAGCAAACAAGGAAGCTGCTGGCCCCTGGGTGACATTAACTGTTCAAAAGGAGAAGTAACAGGGCTGGTGAAGAGACAACTGCAGCTCCCCACCTCTACGGAGGAAGACAGAACTGATCTCTTACAAATGGAAGCAGGAAGCTTGCTGACTAATGCAATGTGTTACCAAATTTAGAGAACAAGATGCAAGAACCTATGGGTGTCACATCGATAGCAGAAAACTACCATAGAAGGGATGACCATCTGTGCTGTGCACCAAGCATCAGACACAAGGTGTCCCCTGAAGAGCCACACCCTGTCAAAGACCCTCCACAAACTAAATTATAAATGTCCAGCACCCGGCCAAAGATCAGGTCATCCTCTAATGTACTTTATCCATGCCAGAGTGAGGCTAACACACTGAGCAGAGGCACACAGGCAGAAACCAACCAGACCCCAGGCGACTTGTTGGAGAACAGCTATGGTCCAGCACCCTATTGGAGAAAAGGGGGCGGGGTAACCACTCCCCCAACCCCCCCTCCCCCGGTGCACTACACCCATATACAACACTTGAGCCATGGAGATCCACACAAGAATAATATGGATACAGGATGACCTGTGAAACAGCAGCAAATGTTCAGCACCAGGTCAAAGACAGGTCCCCCTCTCAGAGCCACACGTGCCCAACAGTTCGTGTCCAAGTGCTGACCACCTGGTTTGCTGCCATTGCCAGTTTTGTCTGACTTTTTCCACTGTTTAACTAGCCCTGTGATTAAAATGCCTATGGTAAGGTGTGGGGTCTACCGTAAGGGGCGATTGTTTCAGTCCAAGCAATCAAGGCGCGAGGTCTATTGCTTCTGATGTCCTCGATGAGGTAAAAAGCCGACTGGCCTGCGTGCCACTACACAAGTGCCAGACTGCTAGAAGGCTGCCAGCGCCGAGGGCGTTTTGTTTCATTAAAACCGTTCGGCTGTTAAAGCGTACGTGACAGCACACGGCGGAAGCGGCGAGCAGGCAGAAACTCAAGTGTGGTGCTGAGCACGCACCGACCTGCCCATCCACACTTTCTTCGGGCACTGCCTGTGTGGGTCATATAGCGTCTTTCTAGTTTCAAGGCCTTTGACGACACGCTTCGGAGGAAAAGCGAAGCGGGCACTGCGTTGCTTGCTGGCAGCCTGGCGTCACCGTTCTGGAACTGATGTGTAAATAAAGTTGGAAGTTTTTAACTGCCGAGCCCAGAGGGGACTCCGCTGTGAGTCCTTCCGTGAAGCTCGACACGCACGAGCGCGTCTTCTCCGCCCTAGGTCGTTGTCTCTTCGTGCGGTTCTGGGTTCAAGTGAGGGTTCCTTCTATCTGTCACCCTGTGCCCACCCACAACACTCACCTTGGGGTCCACCTCGTAGTAATACTGCTGAGTTCTTATCCAGCGCCCCACCAGGTGATCCCGCACGCTGTGGGCGAGGGCGAAGAAGTAGTCTCTCTGCGTGGCGACATTGCGGTCTTTCACCAGTGTGAAGTGCAGATGGCGGTTGAAGCCCTTCTTGATTTCTGCTACATTTTCTACTCCAACGATGCCCCGAATGCTGATCTGCTTTCTCTTTTCCTGGTCGGTCAAGGGGGTGGCCATGACTGCCGTGCTGCTCTCTGACCAATCTACCTGCTCCTACCCGGGGCGGAAAGGGGGAAGAAAAAAGTCGATAACCGGGGAGGGGATGGAGGGGCAATGTCCCGTTTGGGAAGGGCCGGGCTGACCAGGCCGAGCCGCCGACTTTTATTGGTAGTTTTTTATGGAGGTGGAGCGCATCGGAGAAACTTGGAAGCGGAAGAAGTCTGTGGCAGGTCTACGCAGCTGCCTCCATTTGATTGGATACCTGTGACGAATGGACCAATCACATTGGAGAGCGCTGCACAGAACCGGGTTTGCAAAAACGCTGCGATAGCACTTTAAACTTCGAATCAGCGGCTCTATCTATCTTCAGTGCAGGCAGGAATCGGCGTTCGAGGGGTCTCGTTGTTTTAATTTAAGACTATAGCCGGCATTTTACTCATACATAGTAACGTCTGTCCATGGGTGACGAGGAAAGGTGCCTGTCTATCAAAAGGCTATCGCTGAAGAGAAAACGTTAACATTTGAGGAAGTGAGTTCAATGATGCAGCATTTTAATGGATTAAGTCAGAATGGCACATATTTGAGTACTGAACAGTCAAAAGAGAGCAATATTAAGATTAAAGTGATATATGTAAATCTTTGTATTTATGTACTATAGCTACTTGCTCCTCTTATTCTTCCTCTTCATCTTTTCCCAATTCTATGTGAGGTCCATGTGCTTGATCAACTCTCTCCATACAGCTCGGTCATTTCCTCTGTCAAGCGCGTTTCCTTCATATCTTCTCTTTATTTATCCATCCTCCTCCACTTTGGCCTCCCTCACATTTTCATTCCCATCACTCTTTTGCCCATATTCATTGTCTCTCCTCGTCACACATCCATACCACTTTAGCCTACTTTCCTGTACTTTCTTAGATTTTTCTCCCATTTTTGTTGGACCTCTGATTGTCTCATTTCTTATTCTGTCCTTTGTTGTAACTCCACACATTCATCTCCACATTCTCATTTCTGCCACATCTAATTTCTTGTCCAGTGTTCCTTTTACTGCTCTTGTCACAGCTCCATACATCATTGCTGGTCTTACCACTGCCTTAAAAACCTTACCTTTACCTTCGCCTTAATTCTTCTTACAATACTTCCGATACCTTCTTCCAATTGCTCCTTCCGTACTGCACTCCATGGATTATTTCTGCATCTAATTCTCCATCTTAGGCTACCACTGATCCTAGATATTTACATTTATCCACCACTCTTTTCAATAGCTCTCCCTGCAGGCTAACTTCTGAATCCTGATCATCATTATAACCTCATATATTCTGTCTTATTCCTCTTTATCTTCAGTCCTCTGTCTTCCAAAGCCCTTCTCCATTCTTCCAACTTCCTCTCCATCTCCTCTTTTCTGGAGCTACACAACACAACGTCATCAGTACAAAGCCTGTACCAGAGGAATTGGTCTTTTATCCCAGGAGTTAATACATCAATAAAAGGAGCAAAGAGGTTAGGACTTCAAGAAGATCCCTGGTGCAGACCTACTCAAACTGGGATCTTGTCTGTTACCTCAACACTGCTATTAACTTGAGTTCTCAATCTGTCAAACATATCTTCACACACTTTTCCAGTATCTCCAGGGCAGTCTTAATGCATGAGCATGCTGGGCAGTTGCCTGGGGGGGTCACACGAGCATAGGGGCCCCATGCTAATCTATGTATGTTGTGACTTGCTGAGTGGTTGTGTAGGTAGGGGCCCCAGTGCACTGCTTTGCCTGGGGGCCTATAATGCTGTTGAGACTGCCCTGGGTATCCCATAATGTAGTACTGATCAGTTTAAACAAGGCAGCAGTCCTTGCTACAGAATACATGGCTGTTGATTCAAAAACTTGAGCACAGCTCTCTGTGCCCATATACACTTTAGCTATCCATTATTTTGTGAACTTGCAATATTCATTTCTGGGTGGTGGGAGATGAAAAATATCCCCAACCAGAATGGCAGCTTACCATGTGGCGCCATTACACACAGGTCAGCTTAGCCCTCAGTCAAGTTAAATTGTGACTTTTCGGACATGGTGGCAACCCATGAGCCCAGAGACAGTCCACAAGGAACACTGGGAGGACATGCCAACTCCACACAAGACGTGCTGCCAGCTGGGAATCAAACTCAGCCCCAGAGAATTTTTAATGGTGATGAAGCTGCGTCATGAAGGCTCATGCTTTTAAGGAATACCTTAGTTGGAGAACGGACTCTTTAATATACACTGACACCTCTCTTTTGGTTACACTGAAGTAAAGCTCTTAGGTTGTATGTTTTCTTCTACTTTTGACCTGTAACATTTGATGCCTGGTTTCTCTGCAAATAAACATAAGTAATGATTGAATTAAAGTTTGAATAATATCTCACTGAAACTTACCTTGTTTATTGATACCATCTGCAAAAGTGATGGATGTGATTTATTTGTTCAGCTCTATTGAAGGTAGCAATCAACAAACTGAAGGATTTCGGCCTACTGGCAGGAGGGTCTCCTGGCCCTGTCAGATTATGTCTTGCCTGTTTGTGAAGGTGTGAGGTGTCCTCACTCTGTTAGGTTTGTGCAGCTCATTCAAAGGTGTGTATATGGGAGGTCCCATCAGGAGCGTCAAGCTTGAAGTGGCTCTTGGCCTTTGCTAAGGTAGTTTGAAAATGTAGCCCATTCAGGAGTAACAATTCAGGAGCCAGAAGGATAAAGGCATCCCAACAGGAGTTCGACTACGATGACAAAGCTGAGGTAGGCAGCCTCGGCCACTGCCATGTGTGATGAGATGAGTAATGAGAGAATGTCACACAGGTAAGTACTGCAGGGTGTGCGTGCAAATGAAGACTAATAGTTTAAGCATTTCCAGTATTAACTTGTCCACCATTATAAAATGAACCACAGAGGTTAAAGTAACCTTCATGAACGCTTTTACACGATAAAACAAAGTTGTGAGGCAACTGCTTAATCCACTGAATCGTCCATCTACGTGCCCTCCTGCATTTCAGTAGACCCCAATAGTGCATGCCAGACTGCACAAGACCAAAGATTATTGGAGTCTGATCCCCAAATGGCACCCACTCCATACACTTCAGTGACTCATGCCAAGCTGAGACATGTAGCAGATAGAGCTGCCTGACAGTGTCACTTCATTATGTTACTTTATAAAACCATATAAAGCCATACTGCTTTACTGATTTGAAATTGATCACACAGCTTCAGACTGTATGCAGAAAGCTGTGGCGTTGTAAATAAACATCCAACAATGTTTAGAAGAATAATTCAAATCTGTGATGCTTCTGAGTTCCTAGGGTATCCAAAATGTAAGGAGAATGCATCAGAATAACAAAACCAAGATTAACTTGAATAAATGTGGACAAAGGTTGAGGACCCCTAAACCAGCAACCCGACTTAACAGGCGTGAGCCAAATCCCACCAGCCTTGGGACAAAGCACAGATCAATTTACTGCAAGTGTGGCCCGCTCTGATGACCCCACTGTGTCCAATCAGCTGTGAGGGTCCACAACCTCTCAAACCCCCAGCCACAAATCAGGACTCGGTGTGGTCAGTCAGGGCCTAATCTAAACTTTCACTCAACAAATTATTCAGCAGAAGTGTGTAAAGAAAGGCTCCTGGGACTCCATTATAACAACAGCAATGTGATTTAATGGTGCCTCAACGTGGCAGCTCTCTTATGATTGGCCAACTTGGAAGTTTTTTCTTTTTTGTTAATGTTTATGTATTAATGGGGGGGCGCCCCCCCCCGACTATAATATTTGTTAAGTTTCTGTAAAAAGCTATATTTTACCCTTCTATCTATCTATCTATCTATCTATCTATCTATCTATCTATCTAGGCTACTGACTTGTCTGTTCTGGGCCTGGGAGGACCAGTTC
>JANRMT010062797.1:32414599-32474454 GCA_026402145.1 Polypterus bichir lapradei | reverse complement strand
TCAGACACCTCTGTTTACAAGTGCACACTCCATATTAGTGAGACAATGTTTAAAGTATGGTGTGCAATCATAAGAACAAAGAAGAGATAGCGGCACTCATAAGAACAAGCATAGCATCCCTGGACTGAATGGCATGTCCCATCCAATCAGGCTCCCCCTATAATAATGAACAAGGGGTCCTGTGGATGGTGTATCCTCAAAATACTCAATAAGCTGCTAGACCAGGAAAGTCTCACCTTCATCCCTTTGATAATCAAAACGAAATCCATCAAATATAATCTGCAGGGGTCTTTTAAAAAATTATAAGGTGAGAGAGGACATGCAGGTGATGGGTGTAACAGAACAAGATGCAGAGGACAGGAAGATATGGAAAAAGATGATCCACTGTGGCAACCCCTAACGGGTGTAGCCGAAAGAAGAAGAAGAAGTGACAAGTTGGACATCAAAACATTCATTAACTGCCGACCGTTAATACTGTAAGTATAGAGTGAGCCAGAGAGGCCCAGTGGTTGGTGTTGCTGCCTCTCAACCCCACAATCTTGGGTTCAAGTTCCAGCCTGTGAGGAGGATGCACTCAAATCCCAATGTTAAGGATGACTGGCTGCTCTAACCGGATCTGTGATGGACTGTCATCGTGTCCCAGATTGTCTTCTGCATGATGCTCCCAGAAAATGCTCTAATCTCCCAAGACTGTATAATGACTTAAACACACAACAGAAAGTAAAGACTGAAGTAAGGTGACCCCTGCAGGGGTGCCCAACATGCTTTTTTCATATTCACAGACCTTCTTCTGCTCTTCCGCCATTTTTGACACTAACAGCAGACAAGCAGAAGAACATCATCTGCCGATGCTCTCAGTAGAAGATATTTAGCAGTTGCAACCCTGAATTGCTAACATGACATTCTCAGTAAGGCTTGTTAATGTTACAATGATTGAGACCCCAGATTCAAATTTTGATCACAAGTATCTTCTTATATAATATGCTACCGAGGCTGTCTGTCTGTCCAGGATATTAAATCACCTATAGCTCGCAAACCGTTTCACTTATTAACCTGAAATTTGGAACACATATACTACGTGATGTCTTCTATCCGCTTTTGGGGTCATGATTGACCTCCAAGGTTATTCCTCTTTTTATTTTTATTTTATTTTATTGTAGAATCGACTCTCGGCAGCGGCCAGCAGGGCGGCCATGCAGCGCATGTGTTCAGGTGCCATTCTCATCCCTACCACCTTCGCCATCGCTTCCCCTACCTCTTCATACCTTAAATCATTCTTAAGTCTTCAATCTGCCTCATGTGCCAGCTTAAGATGAAAAATTAAGGAAAACATACTAAGTAATTGCAACTCAAATACTGACTTAATCAGTTTTAACACGAAAAGATGCCGAAGAAAGAAGAAAAGAAGCGGGCTGCTAGGGTGGAGAAAGAAGAGCCACTCAGGAAGCAGCAAGCGCATCAACCTCTGAGCAAATGAATGCTAAACGTACAGAGAAAGAGGATGAAAACTAGGAATGCTCAAGTCAAGTGTATTCACTGCACGTTATTGTGCTGTGCGCCATTACTGGTAATGAGATATTTCTGAAAAGGTTTTTGTGTGCTGCTAGGTTATGATAAATATGTAATGGCATTCTTTCAAGTAAAAAGAGAAGTTTTCAGTTAAACAGTTGTACTCACTGATCACTGGAGAAGGTGATGTGATGATCAGCACATGCATGTGAGAATTTCACTGTACTCGGTACACGGCACAATCATGTGGACACAGCAGAATTCTTGCAATTTGATTTTGAATCATGAAGTCCAAGACACTGCTGCAGATCATGGGAGGTGCATCCAAGAGGGAATTCTTCACACACTGGGGACTTTAATCAAACAGCCACAAGTCTTTGAGGCGTTGATCCACATGACACCTAAGCATTTCAGGTGATTCAAAGAAACTCAACACACTGGATGATCTCCTCGTGTTTGTAATATTTTTTATGTTCTTAACTCTTTCAGGGCTGATGTTGACTTTTGTCAAAATTCAGGAGTAGAGGACGGTAATCAGCTGTAAACTGCAACAAAACTCGCCCTTACGTTTTAGTTTGACTCTCTTTGCTAGAAGGAATGTTACATAAGTTTGTTGATTTAACGTCGATTCCCTACGTATGCATGATTAGCGAAGAGCAAACAAACTCTAAAATGGCACCGACATCAGGCGAGAGACCAAAGCGAATGTGCAAAGCAAAATACTCCATGGACCTTTTACGTAATTTCGTTGAATTGTACTCTGACTCGTCGGACTCTGAGTTTGATGCAAATGATCTGGAGATGGATTTTGAAAACGAAAGTGAGATACCAGCATCATCTATTTGATCCCCCAGCTGTTCATGGCGCTGAGCACTTTTGTGTAGCTGATGTGCCTACAGCAGTGTTTGCCTGGTAGGACCATCACTTATGATGTGAAGAGGTACAAACCCGATTGCGTCACACTGCTTCTGCCACCATCACCCACCTGCTGTGTGAAGACATTCAGGCAGCTGGCCCACCATGCATTCCTGGTGACCATTGAGGTGCCCCCAGTGCCACTGCTGCCAGAGATGCCGAACATGCGCCATCAGCAGCCACAGCACATAGCAACAGGCGTTTTATGTTGACTTATGTGTGAAACCATTGCTTTGTGTGCTTTTCAGAAAACTGAGTTTTTTGGAAAAAATATTCAGCCCTCAAAGAGTTAATAACATCATTAGTCAGGATCATCTCGATCACCTTGGTATTGGTCTTCAGCTTTTAGACCCCTCTTGTACCAGTGATAGTCAAACCTATGACCAATCATACCACACACACACACAGTCTCAGACTAATTTTGATAAGGAAGACCGAGATGTTTGAGTGAACTACTAGGAACCTGAAGCTGACTGACCTCATGGTGGACATTTCTTTGACATTCCCTGCTGCTGATTTCTGGCTTCTCTTATTTTTATCCATGTTCATGTCATGAATCTGCCTTGCCCACCATTAATTAAAGATTCACAGCCTAGTGCCCAGCATCTTGTGATCCTTTTTACCTGCAAACACCCACTTGAAGTCTTTGTGGAAATCTCCTGCATGTCCACCCAGTCCTTCTAGAGCTTCAGGTTGGTAGGTTATGATGTGCTCTAGAGGTACCACCAATTTTCCCTACTTCTTCATTTTTATGGACTCAGTGCTCAACTGAAACACAGAATTTTGGAGGATTGCTTTTGGGGTAGGTGGCATGGTGGCACGGTGGCTAGCACTGCTGCCACACACATCCAGGATACTGAATTTAAATCCCAAAGCCAAGCACCATCTGTGTGGACTCTGCACATTCTCCCATATCTGCCCGAGGAATTTCCAAGTGTTTGGTTTTCCTCTTATATCCCATTAATGTGTGCATTCAGTTAACTGGGAGTGAATGGATTCTATGATGGACTGCTGCTTTGCACACAATGCCGATTGACCTCATGACCTGAACTGGACAGAGGTGGCCGATTTCTGCAGTAGTACAAGTTTGTTGTGTACAATATTTCTACATTTAGCATTATAGGGCAACTTCATGGGGTAGGAAGCAGTTCTGGGTGGGCACCTATGCCGGACCAATTCACATCTTTAGGATGAGACAGGAAACTCAGGTGTCTGTAGAAGTCTGATGAAGGTATGGCAGATAATGTGGATACTCAACAAGGGCAGTAATTTATTGGGATTTGAACCCAGATCTCCAAAGTTGGGAAGAATTAACTGTGTTACATAAAAGAAGGCATCAAATACATATAAGATGAGAATAACAGCATGGCCGACCAAAGTATTTGGTTTACCAATCCCACCTTACCCACTCCTCTATGACCAACACAACGGATTAGATGAATTTTGGAAGAGAGTAAAATTGGCACCCCTTAGAAAGGCACATGAACACAATGGAGAACATTTGTCATTTATTGAATAGTCTGAAGAGAAACATAAATGCCGCGTTATTGGTAAGAAGGAAAAGGCGATCATGCAAGAAGAGCGGTGGTGAGCTTCAGGCAGAGTGCCCGTCACCAGCGGGATGAGATACCCAGCAATCACTCCAAGTACAGGCACAATGAAGAGGACAGCAAGACCACCGTGGCACTGCCACAGCCTTCCCAGACAGAGTTCCCATTTGGAATGTGTTGCCCAGCAACACCATCCATCCCCAAAGAAAATCTCACTGGACAGTTAGAGGCATTGGGGGCCACGGCGAGTGAATATTAGCACCCTTTTCAGTCAGAGAAACAAGGTTTAGTGAAAGCAGAGAAAGCTGGTGCACCTCTACAAGAACTCTAGCAGACAGCACCTTTTGGAGTGTAGTTACGTTTGAAGGCCCGGGCGCCTGGGGGGGTGTTGGGTGTTTAACCAGTTTGTTAGCAGGTACAGACTCTTTGTGGCTTTAGCCTTGACATTTGTACAAGATCACCGTCTCTTGTTGTCGGCTTGGGGTGCTTTGATCCGTCAAGGTCACCCACCAGCCGAGCGTCCAGAGATGTCGGCAAAGGGCAGCGTTCACGGGTGGGAAAGACTGGAGACATTGGCCACTGGGAGTCTGGTCTGCTATCAGCACAGTGTCATCAGTGTCACCTGCTGACATAACAGCGAGGTTAAAGGTCCGGGTTGAGCCGGGATTGGCGGAACGCCAGCATTTCCCAATCCGGCCCTGGTAGCTGCTGCTTTCCACTGGGACTTGGATCTCAAACAGCAAGTTAAAACATTACCCACCTTCCATTTTTACAACACGCTTATCCTGTTTGAGCCAGAGATAAACAAGGCCTAATGTGTAAATGAAAAAGCGTGATGTGGTGGCACAGCAAGCAGTGTGGCCATATCAACATGTTTGGACAGCCATCTGATTCCCAGTTTGGGCATCCTTGGTGTGTCGTCTGCATATTCTCCCTCCAAAGGAAACATCAGGTTCAAAAAATGGAGGGATAGTGGATTGATGCTGTTTAATTGAGACTGCAATCTTGGCTGCTGCCAAAGTGAACGAAAGGTGACACCACAGCCATCTTGTGACTCACTTGGCAGTTCACTGAAGGAGCAGAAAACTGTTCTAGATGGGGTGGTTGCTCATCATCAATACAGTTATACAGTTGCTCAGCCTGCAGCTGAGACACCAATAAATACAACCAAACAGTGGTGGACTATGGGAAGAACCAACACCAGTGGACACGGACCAAATGCAGACTTCATCAAAGAGTATCAAACTGGGACCCAAGGCTATGTGCTGGATGGACTGTGGAGCCACAAAGTGTGATGGTTTACCAAGGCATTGAGATTCCCAAAAGTTATCTTCCTTTTTGATCTTCTGTCCTTTCTATCAGTAAATACGGTCATTGAGGACAAATGTAGCCTCTGTTTCAGGGAGACCTTTTGTAAATTAGCAGACCTGGCAATCAAATGGCTGGCCTGCCATATGGAACGATGCTATATAAGATAATAAAAGACCAACCGTCTGATATATTGCTACTGCAATTTGGAAAGTCGATATAGCTTTACATGTTGCATTAAAATTTTGTAAAGTCTGTCTAAAGTCTATGCCGCCTTGGCAGTTAGGATCAGAAGAATTCATTCATGTGTTAAAAAAGCAAAATGAGAGAGCAGGTATGAAAGGCCACTTCTCCAGTAGAGTATAACTAAACCTGTGCCCTCTCCTAATGTAAGCCTTGCACGTCATTGGCCTAATGAACTTCTCCTTTCATTGACAACAGAGTAACTGAGGGGTTTGGTTTTCAGGAAGTGTAAACAGTGGATGCCCCCCTCCCTCCTTTAATGGCTAGTGTTCCAAATGGCTGCTTCTCCCCCCTTTTCAATGCAGATGTAAAAGTGCTGGGCTGGCCAAAGTCATTAGACCAGCACGAAAAATCAAGCATAGCTAAGATAGGATCCAGAATTTCACTTGGTATCCAAGAGTGGTCTCTGAGAAGGCTACAAAGCAGCCTGAGGGGCCGTGAGGTACCTACTTCAGGATATATACAGTATGTCAGCCCTGGATCATAACCTGTTTGAGAGATAGTGTGAAGCTCTGGGCAGAGGGCACGGCTCATATGACCATAGGGATAGTGGAAATCTGGTCAGGAGTGTGTAGGTCTGTCCACCTGGGAGGAGAAGCAACATAACCGCTTAGTGGGCGGTAGATGTGGTCAAAATGAAACAGAAAATGGGCAATATGGGAGAGTAGTAGGGGGGTAAGAAGGTCTCCCCAACTTCCCTAGACAGCACCCAAAGTGATACTAGAGTTTGACTTGTTTGTTATTGTGCGAGAAACTTCTGAGCCATGTGAATGGGAGCAAATTAGAGCGTGTGGCACAAAAACGCTTTCTGGCACAACAAAGAGGAGTGTCAAACAGCACCATGTCCGTTTCCTCAGCATACTTGATATTGGAATATCAAGCCTCATTGCATGGGTCCTGGAAATTATTGATAGAGTGTACTCGGAGTGTGAGCCCAGGATTAGAGGGACAAGAACTGCACCTTCATATCTGAGGGTCACAACTGGTAATCACAGACCAGTCCTTCTAAGCGTTAGTTGGTAGAATTAAGGAGAGTCTGGCACAGGCCAATAGCCAAGCAGGTAATGTGACAGCGAGGTAAGATAACGCTACCACAATCCCTATACTCGACCCACTCCAATGCCCTTACTTGTCCATTACTTCCTTTCCTTTGCTTGTCTGCCAGCATTGAAATGCGAGCAGAGCTTTCAGATAAGTCCAAACAGGGACGCTTCAAACCACAGGCATTCTGCGCTGCTCTGCAGGAAAGCATCACCCACCAGGCAGCAAAGTGCAGTCTGTAAGCTATGGGCAACATGGACACCCTCCTCAGTGGGTCTGTAGGAAAACACTTGGCTGTATGGAAGCAGTTGTTGGACCCAGCAGCAGTAGCAGCAGAAATCCCTCCAGTTGTTCATGTGATCACTTGTCCCATCAGCAAAGTGAAGTAGGGTGTTCCACATGTCGTTGGATATAGAATTCTGGGATGGCCAGTCCGCTATGTAGTGTGACCTAAATAGTGCAAATGTGAAAAAATAAAGTTGAGTGCAGTCAGCATGTTCCACATCTTCCCCGTCAATACACTGTTTTTTTGTCTAACACGTCCCACTGGACATAGCTGTTGCCACCTTACCTGCACATTCCGATTCAGGCTAATGGCTGGGAATAAGAGGCCCTCCATTTTCTCAAAGGCAATGGGTCCCTGGGGTTCATCATTTATAGAAAAAATCAGTATCCGGTTGTTTAGGTCCAAGAGGACCCCAACAGTACAGGCTTTGCTGATGCCTCCCTCCGTTCTGAAAGGTAAGAGCAAGTATGAGATTTATTCAGTGTCCACCCTGAGAACTTGTTATATGCAAAGTAAACACTGACCACCGGGCAGTTCACAGTAACCACTGAGCTCTTATGGGTGCTACCCTGACCACAGAGGGGCACTTTAGCTCATCTCTGCTACTACAGAGCAGCAGGTTGTCCTTCAAACTGTGCATCACAACCTCTGTTCTGAGCTCGCTGTCCCCATCCCCCCCCCATCCATCTCAGGGGTCTTACCTGTTAGTGTGAGAGTTGTTGTGCATAAACCAAGACCTGTTATTGTCCACATACATAGCCCAGGCTTTATCATCTTTGCCCAGCATGACGTCTTTGAGTGTGTCAATGCGTGCCACTCCAAAAGCAGGGTCCGGGTGGTTGTCATAGCGATCCACAGTCATCTCCCAGTAGTGCACACCACGGGAAAAGCCAGTGTTACCCAGCACCACACGGTCATCGTAGCTGCTGCACGTCACCGTCAGGTTGTCATTGGAAAAGATGATGTCAGGGTGGGCGGAGCTGGGGTCAAAGGTGAACCAGGCAACTGCAACACAAGTAAAAGAATTAGTAAGGGCTTTTTTGGGAGGAGACATGGAGTATTCCAGAGCCCCCTTCCTGAAACTTCATGGAATTTGACTGATAAGGCAGTTGGTACTACAGTTTGTGGAGCCCAGATGGCCATAGTCATAAACACCATAGTGCCATACTGGGGTGAGAAAATAAAAAAATGTTTTTACTATTGAAAACAATTTAATGTATATTAAATACGTACATATAGATTGTATATTTTTGATATTTTAAGATGTCATACAAAGTATAGGAAACTAAAGTTTCCCAAAATGCACTGCAGCAAAAGTAATCCTAGCAAGAATGAGCTTCAAACCAGAGAGAAAAAGTCTGGTACAGAAAGAAAAAATGGAATGGCAAGTTTCAAGAAAAGGACTCAGGAGATTGTCGTACACACATGACCATCAAGATGGAAATAAAGAACTGAAGGGGTGGATACTCCATCCCAAAGTCTGAGCCACTGGAGACTTTATACAATTCAGTTAGGGACCACTGAGCCAAACCATACTGAGAGCACTTCTAACAAATCAGGAGCTTCACAGCAGAGAATGTCATGTGGTCTCCAAGACAAGAGGTGAGTACGGTGACGGTGGTGGGCTCAGCCTCTGAAATGGTGACCTACCCTGGCGCTCCATAGGGCACTGAATGGCGTTGCCTCTTTGTCTTTACCTTTGCATGGAAGTAATTTCAGAACAACTTGGAACAGGACAGAACTAAGCTGAAAATCCCAGCAAGACTGAAGCAGATAGTAACCAACGACCATTTTGTACAAAAACGAAAACGTGTTGTGTTATTAAAGCACACTGAAGACCAGGTTAGGACTTTGAAAGTTTCTACTAAACAAATAACTTTAGCAGTTCAAAAAAAAATAAATTAAAAACCGTAAATGAATGTCGATCACAATTTACACTAACCCAGATTATCAATGAGTAGTGAGCCTGAACAGTACCATGGAGGAAACAGTAATCACAATGAAGAATCATCCTGAATGGAGTTTATGTCTGTGGATCCAAAATGGAACTTCACATCAATATGAGCAGAAATGGTCATTCTGACCGACTCCTGTGAAACTGCCCCCTTGATGTTTATGATCACACACACTGTCTATAAAAAAGTATTCACATTTTATTGTTATGCTCACAGTGGATTTATTTTGGCTTTCTTGACACTTTTTCTGATCAACAGAAAAAAGACTCTTTACACAGATCTCCTTTCTCGTTGACATTAAAGTGGTCTATGTAAATTAAATTATAAATTAAATATTAAATAAATTACTGATCTCATAAATATTCACCCCCTTTATTATGACTCGTCTAAACCATCACTGGAGCAGCCAGATGGTGCTGGAGGTCACATGATTAGCTCAACGGTGATCACCTGTCTGGGGTCTCAATTGCTATAAATGCCCCTGAATCTGAAAGGTCCCACTAGTGGGAAGTCAGTATGGTGTCCTAAACTACACAATGAAGACAAAATAACATTCCAAGCAACTCCGTGAAAAGCACATGGAGTGGATACAAGAAAATATCTAAGTCACTGAACATCCCTTGGAGTCCAAGAAATGGCCCAGCTGTAAACCTGCCCAGAGCAGGCTGTCCACCAAAAAAACTGAGTGGTCATCAAAAAGATGACTAGTGAGGGAGGCCACAAAAAGACCTATGAGAACTCGTACAGTGGGTCAGTTTGGGGTCACTGTGCAGACAACAACACTTGCCTGGGTTTGTCATAAGCCACATCTTTATGGGAAACTGGCAAAGAGAAAAATCACACATGACATCTTGGCTAGAGTTTTCCAGAGAACACAGGGGAGACTCTGAAGCCAACTGGAAGAAGGTTCTGTGCTCTGATGAGACCAAAATTGAGCTTTTGCCCATCAGACCGAGCACAGCACATTATCAAAAACACACCATCTCCACTTGAGAGCATTGTAGTGGCAGTATCATGCTGTGGGGATGCTTCTCTGCAGCAGGCCCTGGAAGACGTATGAAGGTAAAAGGAATGCAGCAAAATGCTGGAAGAAAACTTGATGCAGTGTGCAAGAAACAACCTGGGATAAGGTTTGTTTTGTAGCAAGACAACAACCCAAAGCATAAAGCCAAAGCTACAAAGAATCGGCTTCAAAACAACTATGTTAATGTCGATGAGTGGTTGAGTCAGAGTCCAGATCTCAATCCAATTCAGAATTTGTGGCTGGGCTTGACAAAGGCTGTTCACTCAAGATCTCCATGACACCTGACAGAGCTTGAAATGTTTTGAAAAACTGCAGAAAAATGTCAGTGTGGAGATGTGCAAAGATGACAGAGAGAGAGACCTGAGCACGCAGACTCAAGACTGTCATGGCTGCCAAGGTGTATCTACTAAATACTGACTTGAATACTGGGGGCAAATACTTAATGCGATCAATTATTTTGTGTTTTACATTTGTAATTAGTTTAGAGCACTATGTAGAGATCCGTTTTCACTTTGACATTAAAGAGACTTTTTATGTCGATCAGCGTCAAAAAAAACCCAAATTAAATACAGTGTGAGTCAATGTTGTGTAACAAGTAAACAGGAAACTTCTATGGGCTGAATATTTTTATTGGCACTGTATAATTCTCTAAAAGTCTGTTTACATAATATTTTCTGTTACTTGATATATGGCATTAATCTAAAAATAATTGTATGTGCTTGCTATTTCAAACAAGACACTGTTCAGTGTGAATACACCTTTACAATTTGGGTGGTTGTGTTGAATATGGATACTGTTCTGTGTAATTGTTCTTGATTTTCTGTTCTGTGTGAATAATATAAATTATGCTGTTATCTTTTTGAATTTTTATTTTTGTTACCACCGAAATTTATTTGTTTTAGTAGAAACCTTCTAAGTCCTAATCTGCTCTTTGGTTTGCCTGAAACTCCCAGCAGTCTCTTCTGCTAGACAGCCGTTTGTGCTCGCCAGTACTTACACATGATCCCTCTGTGAGATTCAGGGGCTCGAATCCTGTAAAGTAGCCTGGCACCAACTTGGTGGTTGATGGCATCATATTTCACTAGTGAGGGTGACTTATGTCTGGCTTTGGTAGGAAGATGAATTTGGTGAATCTCAAACCTCTGAAGGAAGTTCAAGTCAGATGAGGGAAGCAGTCAGACTTCAGGGTAACACAGAGTCAGGTTTGACCAGGAACAGAGTCAAGGTGGAGGAGGAAGCACAGTATGGTGTGGAGTCAGGACTGGGTAAAAACCAAAGAGAGGTTAAGCTATATTCAGGCCGCTAAATGGTGTTAGGTTTGGTGCACAATGAGTAGGAAGGCAACATTTGATTGTATTTAGTTCAGGTATGTAATGGACAGGGAGAAAGGATAAGTCTGACTTAAATGATGTACCCGTGGAAGGCCAGGCTCAGCTTAGGTCTGCGCTAAAATCAAGTTTGGCTCAGATGAGATTTGGGAGTCTGACTGAGCATACAGCTCTGCGAGTTTGGTTTGGCTCAACATGGCACTACTGTTCATTTTATTCTGTCAATTATTGTAAACTTGAGACTTCTTGTCAGAACAGACGGCTCACTTGGTTTCTCTGGGGGGGATATGCTGGAGTATACACCTCTGTGAATGGAGATACAGTAAATTCCAGTGACAGATGACACTGCATTCTCACCGCTGATCTGAAAAAATACGGAAAATGGTGGAGATCTGAAGTTTCAGACATATATATCTTCAGTAGAGCAGCCCAAAAGCACTGCCACCATGAAAATATTCAAGTCATTCAAAACTTCAAAGAAATGCCCAGTGGCTGAGCAGAAGGCATCTCAACACAGAAATGGAGTCAAATCCAGCTGGGATTGTTTGCACTGGGATGACAGTGGCATTGGAAGATTTGTACTGGGAATGGAATTGCAAACCGTACCTGCTCTTAGACTTTTTAACTCACATGGATTGAGTCCAGCTGAAATGCATGAAGGAAGAGAAGAGCAAATAAAGCCAAGCAGACCAACCCCAGCACGCGTACAAGAAAAACTACATTGTGCACAATACAGCCTGGCAAGGCAAAACGGCATCCTGGTTTGAGCTGCTGTAGAGGGCCGGGCAGCGCAGCACTACTCACCCAACAGCACCTCCACCAGTCGTGGGCTCTGAGCATGGAGATGAGTGATGACTTGGGCAAAGACTCACTGGAAGGATGAGCATGACAGACAGACATGACATTTCCTACTGAGGTAAGCAGGCTAACTACCTCCAGTAGTCCAGTCAAGTGTATCCGCTGTGTTTTTGTGTTTTCTGCTGTGTTTGAATTCTGATGTGTTGGTATTCATGCCATTTAGAGTAAGGCAATTTATTGGTAGTGTTTGATCTAGTTAACGAACACCAACATCTGAGATAAGCATCAAGCTGGGGATGGCCATGGAGGAAGGCCCCAGAAGTTGCGCTCAATGCTACTGTGACTCAGACAATTCTGATACTGTCCTGTACAATTCCTGCACTTGTGAAGATCACAGTCAAGGTGGATGTCCAAGTGATACTTTGAGGGCCTGGTGTTAAGACATTAAAAGTAAATCAAGCATGTTTTATTGATTTACAGCCCTCCTGGCCCAAGAAGTCAATAATGACTAAGTGGCTATCATGTACATGAAGATGGGGAGACAGGCATCCCCCACTGACGTTTTATATACCTAATAATCTTGAATGAATGCAATTATCAAGATATTCTGTGGTCAAAGATAATTTTAGGGAGTTCTCAATAATTTTTATCATGTTTGTTTTATAGGTTGTTTTTTTCTTCTTTGTTGATGAGATCACCCATATAAAAGTCCGCACAGGGGCAGCTGGGCGACAGACAACTTGGCGAAAAGACAACACGGCGAAAAGCCAACTTGGTGGCATCCTTTACCACTTAGGTACTAGTTAGGTTCAAAGAGATGTTTTAACAATATTTAAATGATAACGTGATTTAAAATGTTGAAAATAAATTTATATAATTGACGAACGAACTTTACTCTGCAGATGTAGCAAACTCTATCTTACATTATCTTCTGTAACCAAAATTGCTAATCCTTTATGATAATGATATTTAGAATATAAAAAGTGTTAAAACAAAATTCACATAGTTGAAGAACAAAGTTTATTATGCAGATGGTACAAAATTATACCCCAAACGAAGATAATGTTCCATCTGCAGAATAAAGTTCGTTCGTCAATTATATACATTTATTTTCAACATTTTAAATCATGTTGTCATTTAAATATAATTAAAAAATCTCTTTGAACCTAACTGTTACTAACTGGTAAAGGATGTCGCTAAGTTGTATTTCGCCAAGTTGTTTTTTTGACGAATTGTCTTTCGCCGGGTTGTCTTTTCACCGAGTTGTCTTTTCGCTGGGTTGTCTTTAGCCTAGTTACCACTGAACCATAAAAGTCACCTTGATTTGAATTGGCATCAAGTGATGATGTGATGGATTTTTCCTAGGGATTAAGGATGCTTCTCGTCTCATTTTAACTTAAAAATAAAAGAAATACAGTATTCTTGCTATTGAATTAAAAACTAATTTGAAATAAATCCAGGCTATCAACAACAATTCTGGTATTGCTCTTTTATGAAAGGCCAACGGATGCTGGCCTTTAGGTTTCACTTCCTATTTAGCACATACAACCTCTGTCACTTGGGAAACAAAGCTTGGCAACATTGTTTTTTATTAGAAAGACATTTTTGTTTGTCACAACTATCAAGGCGGATATGAAAACAGTCACCCTCTGCAAAGATTTTATATCACTGAAATAATGATAAAGTAATTCCTCTTAATTAGAACTATAGAACAATTGTGGAAAGAGCAGGCCATACAGCCCAACAAACTCATCCATCCTATTCACCTTATTTTTCATCAAAATAATATCAAGTTGAGATCTGAAGGTCTCTAAAGTCCTACACTCCATCACACTACTTGGCAATTTATTCCATGATCTATGGTTCTTTGCATGAAGAAAAGCTTCCTAACGTTTGTGTGATATTTACCATTAACAAATTTGTAACTGTGTCCCTGTGTTCTTGTTGAACTCATTTTCAAGTAACAGTCTCGATCCACTGGACAAACTCCTTTCATAATTTTAAACACTTCCGTCATGTTTCCTCTTAATCTCAATTTGCTTAAGTTGAAAACGCTTAACTCCTTCAATCTCCCCTCATAGCTCACACCTCGTAGACTTTGTTGCTCCACTCTGGACTTTCTCTAGTGCTGCTATGTCTTGTATGTAAATAAGCACCTTGAGAATTTCTTCCCTCTACATTCCCAGTCATAATCTTAGATCCTCAAACACTGGTTTACTTATTACTTTAACAGTCAAGCATAAAAGACATTTTCTTATGTGCCAAAAGTGTGGAATGCTTTCCTGATAAAGATACACTGGACTAATACCACAGATCATTTCAAATTAACTTCTGAACACACACCTGATACAGGAGCCGCAGTATCACACACTTCAAAGGCCTGCACTAGTCACTAATCACTACTCTCCTCGGTTTTCTTTTTCTTGTTTTTTTTTGTATTGCTGTGCTATATAACTTTGAATTTTCCAAAGAACTCTGCTGCCACCTTTGATTTCGTGATGGAAGTGGATACTCCATGGATAAGACCTGCCGTATCAAATCTTCATTTATATTTTGCAGAATGACCACTGGCTATTCTGCCCAGAGGGCAAGAGAAAATAAGAATGACTGGAAGAAAAGACAGAGAGAAATTATAAATGAAGCAACGGTCTGAACTGGGAGAACAAAAACCACGAGATAAGAACAAAGTCAAAAAGGACTGCAGAGATCAAAATAAGTAAGACAACAAACACAAATGAACGGAATACGAGAGTAAGAAGGGTTTTGGAATCCGAGTAGCTGGATAAGGAAGTGAACCCAGAATGGCCTTTTTATCCTAATGAGGAATGACTGACAGGATCACAACCTCTGAAGCCACGCCCCTTTCTGGGCAAAAGATGTCAAATTAGTGCACCTGAGCAAAAAACAAAATTGTGATGGAAAAAACGGCCCAAATCAAATAAAAAAGCATTGAATTAAAGAATAACTGACTTCATCAGATTCCTCAGGGTCATGAACCTTTATGATGATATGCAGTTCAATACTAGAGCCAGAAAACAACCTGTCTGTAATTTACAAAAAGTTCCCTGGTCATGATATTGACCAGATGGGCGGTCTTCTGGTGTTGAAACCCCTGCAGGTTTTTCTTTCCTCCAGTACCTCACTGGCTGGGATTTTTGTTATTCTTTCCTCCCTGGCACAAAATAAATTAAGGGGCAGTGACTTTAGTCATTATTACTATTGAGACTTAAAACTGTCTGTGGTTAACAATATTTTAAGTTATGCTTAATTGCTTTAGGGATTCTTGTAATTTACTTCCTTTACTTTTTGTTAGCTTATTTTCATGTATAATTTTGACATATACAAGCCGATTTTTGTCCATCTGGTAGTTGCATTCAGTCGGGTGTATTAAGCATTTGTTTGTGATGCTCTTGGAATGTGTTTTGTAATGCATCTGATAATAATATGCAATGCCATTCTATTCAGATAGAGGGCGCTGCTGCTAAGAAGCTTTTAGCAAATGCATATAATTGCAAAAACAAACTGAAAATACAGTATAATTTAATGAAGGAAAAACCAAATAGAAAAAACGGATACATCTATATGTAATACAGCGGTTCTCAAACTGTGGGGCGAGCCCCCCTGGGGGGGGGCGCTAAAGCTGTACAAGGGGGGGCGTCGAATAAATTAACAAGACATCAAAATTAATTTTTTACATTTTTATTTCAAATTTAAATTTGCAAGCATATAATCACAACGAATGCATTATAACTAAAATTAAAATAAAACATTTCTAAGGCATAGATCTAATGACTAATATGTGCCTGCTTTAAAGTCCACAGCCTGTCCAGGTTTGGTTTGATATTCGAGATGAACACTCTGAGCTCCTTTTCTATTTGAAGTTTGTTTCTATGACGAGCGGTGCCGCTGCTGCTGCTTTTATAGTCGCGTATTTTCAATGCAGAAAGTTCGAGACATATCGGTATCTGTCGCGAACATTCGGGTCACAGTAGATCAGGTGATAATGCGGCGCGACTGCACCACATTGGCAGCTAGCCAATATTGCCAAATTGAGTTAAATCATTTACTGCGTATTGGGTTATTTTCATGATACAACTAACAGCGGTATAATATTTGTCGGATGAAAATACGTTCGTCTCGCGCAGATTGACTTCATCGGTGTCATCGTTTGCGAGATTTTTTAATAATTGAAACATATTTAAGCGTTTCTTTACATAAAAAAATAATGAAATAAGAATAAATAATTTATTTTTTGTTTTGGGATTAGAATTACTACCAAAACCCACACAAGGCATTTTAACAGTTATTAAAGCACTTTAAAAAAATAAATTGCAAATATTTCATCAAAGTTAGCCGAACACATGCAAATCTTATAGATGCAAAAATGATAGGATACCGCGACACCGCACGAGTATCATACCTTTGTTAGTTGTATCAGGGGTTATTCTCATCTATCTTAGAACCGCTGATGTAATATAAGCTGATTTCTGTTGGGCACATTCAGTATTAACATTTGTGAAAATGTATGTAATAATATCCATAATATATGTGTGAAATTCAAGTATAGGAGATCTAAAGTGTCAGCAATCAACTGTACATAGATATAAGGAGTTAAAGTCCAACATTTCTGATTTATGTTACATGTGGCAGGGCATACAATTACAAACTACAGAACAATGTAGAGGCAATTAGTGCCATTAATGCACTGCCCCTAAGTGAACTAAATGCCTTTAATGCATGTTTTGGGCATGCAAACATTCATCTTTCCAGTTGTGGTCAGCCAGCAGGCCTCAAGTGTTTTCTGACACATGAAGATGACTTCTGAGTGTTTGAACACTAATAAATCCATAGGTGTTACTGGTAGGGTTGCCAGACGTCCCTTATATATGGGACATGTCCCATATTTGATCATTTTGTCCCCAGTCCTGTACTGACCTTTCTGGGACATCCAACATGTCCCATATTCATTTTCAAATTTCGTAATAAAAATATATTTTTACTACCTTCTGATGGTACTTAGTTGTAACCTTATAAGTAATTATACTTTCTTTTCTCAGATTCTCTTGATGAAAATAACCCAAATGTAACGAGGAAACGAGTGTTTGCTGCCTGTTTACAACTTGTTCAGTTGCTGTGGTTGGCTGAGGACAGCGACACTCTTACCGTTGTGCTCTCCAGCCGCGCTGCTGTGCAGTTCAGTATCAGCATTGTAACATAACAGTGACTGGCAACAGAGTGTGTTGTTACTACTTACCACGGCCCACTTGTTTTCTAACTTAAAAACTAATCCATCCATCCCAAGATGCCAGAACGTAAGTGTAAATTTCGTTATGAATATTCCAGCGAATGGACAATTATCAAACAAGGCAGAAGTTGTTTTGAAGCAAACTGTAGTGTATGTAATTGCACTTGCAGTAAATAATTTTCAAATAATTTTACTTTTGTTATCCTCATAACCCATTAAAATTCTTGCTTTATGTTTTTAAGTTATGTCTCCACTTTTATATAATATATTGGTCTGGGTGTGTAGGGGGCATGTATAAATTTATATACTGTATATAGTAATATAGAGAGAGATTTTAAGAGTGTCCCGTATTTCTAGTTTTCTAATCTGGCAACCCTAGTTACTGGGCAAGTCCTCAGAACTTGCAGACCACCCAGCTGCTGCCTGCTTTATTCCCTTCATTCTCTTATTCCTCTTTGCTTAACAAACATCACAGGTACCCAGGAGTCTAAGGCTACATTCCCACTACTACCCAAAAGGATATTTTAAATAAAAACGATCTCACATCATTTATGAAAGTGCATATGATTGTAGATGTTCACCTACATGTGTGCATCAGCGGAAACAAGAAGAGTAAGTGTCCTCCACGCTAGACATTCATTTGCATTTACGCATAGAGAAAAGCAATGGCCAATACGAAAAACTTAAAAACATTGTTTTTGTTTGGACTGACGATGGGGTGGAATTGTTATTGAGCGTGACACACATGTATAAGGACAGAAAAGTGGCAGAGTGAATGTAAATAGCAGGACCCAATCAGGGAAGGGCCACATAATAAGCATGAGCCAATTAGAGCCAGCATTTTCAAAGTTCTCCATTTTCACCCATCCACACTAAAATGCTGAGCTGGCACTTCAGAAATATATGGCACTGGAAAGCATCTTCAAAAGTCTCCATTTTTCTGGGTAGTGTGGACAAAAGGTGAAAATGGAGACTAATGTCTGTGTTTTTAAACAAACATGAAATAGTGTCGATGAAGCCCTAGAAAACCAGGACACCCTCCCTCAGTGTCTGCAACCCAGTGGTGTGTTCATCCTTTAGACTGAAGCACTCTGAGTGCCTGCTGATGCCACACGTTAACTTCAGCCACCCTGTCAGTGTAGTGTGACTCTGACATCACTGTAACACGGACACAAAGGGTACCATTTCTTTTGTTTTACACGTTGTCACACTCGTGCGAGTAGGGGGACGTTGTGTGGACCAAGTAAAGGTAATTCCACGCCAGGTCAGGGGAGGGAGGAGTGAACTAAACCTTTTCCTGTTATCTCTTCAGACCAGCCGCGGGAAAACGTATCTGAACCAAAAACGTCACTTCCGGTTCCGGCGCTGGCGCCCAGAAGAACGTCACTTCCTGTTCCGGCACCCAGGCTGATGCCAGGAAAACATCACTTCCGGTGACCCTACATCACTTCCTGCCTGACCACTTAAAACTGCCATCTTTTCCAACCTTCATCAGTTCTGTCTTGGACTATCAACAACTCTGTTGAAACCTAAAGAATCCTTTGCAGCTAGGAATATTATACGGGTGGCTGCCCCAAACCTTTTTTACGTGTGTTGAGTCTGCTCCTTTTACAACATCTTCCCAGTGTTAGGTTACTTTTGTAGACTACAGCTCAGCATTCATCAATATAATTCCCTCCAAAACTGATCACTAAGCTCACTGATTTAGGACTTGGCGACACTCTCTATAATTGGATTTTAGATTTGCTAACTGGATGACCCCAGGCTTTTGAAAACTGACAGCAATACATCACCTGCACATGTCGATCCTCAACACAGAACCCCCTACTTCGCTCCCTGTTCACTCTGAGGACACATCGCCATTAGGCTGACTATAAATGGTGATGAGTGCTCTTACAGGGGCAGACTATTGTAGTGCCACAAATAAATTAACCGATTGTAGACTTCTGAAAGCAGGGAGATGGCCATCTTTTCCATCACTGGGCCCACAGCGGGCCTAGTCAGAAGTTTCAAGCTATCAGTAACAATCATCACCATCACAGCATCCAGTGGCATCTTCAGGATTCTAACATATATACATGAGTACTAAGCATAAATGTGCAAGAGAGACTTGACTTCTGTCGCAGTCTGGGATGCAAATGTTCACATTCTGCCATTGTTTGTTTGTACAAAACGTTCTCCAAATGGGAACATTTGTATACCTCATCACTTCAGGAAGGCCAGCAAGATACTGTGGGCTTGCACTCCTCCAGATCACCCAGTGTGTTTCTCTCTTTTGCCCTCTGCCAAGCTGTACAGGTGTAGACAAGTATGAACATCCAGATACAAACAACCTTTAGTGCCACCTTGTGCACTTATACAGGGTGCGGCAGAAATAACTCCCACATTTCAAAGGGGGATTGAAAAAAATGCTACGAGGTATCACCAAAAATATTTCATTTCCCAAATGTAGATAGAAAAAAGTTTTTTTACTTTAAGTTTTAAAAATTATATCGTCCAAATTGTGGCCTTGACGGCTGATACACATTTGGAACCGTTCTTGGAAGTTTTCCATCACTCTCACTAGCATGTCGGGCGAAATTCCTTCAATTTCTTCTTGAATAGCCTCCTTTAGTTGGTCCAAGGACCGAGGATGATGTTTGAAAACCTCCTGTTGCCCTTACTCTTTGAAAATCGTTTTCCGGTCTGGAACACTTTCATTAGCATGTAAACCGAACCGCATGCAAAACACCCTCTGCGTCGCAGCTACGGATTCGCCATTTTTGAAAAAAGCCTCCACTACAAAGCCTCGATGCTCACCCGACCACGGCATGGTGACGACTGAAAACTTTATTATGTACCGTACCAAACGGAACGGACCGCAACCCTCTACCTGCTTTGGGGACCCCACAATGATTTTTCGAAATGTGGGAGTTATTTTTGCCACACCCTGTACCTTTCATGATGCCTTATAGTTTCAAGGGGGAGTTAAGCTGAAGCTATTTCACGTCGCTAATGTTCTGGCTTTCTTAGAACACATTTCAGTTCCGTGCGCTCAAGTGTTCAGAATACGAGGGGGAGTCAAGCTAAAGTTAGAAAATAGAAATTATTAGAAAATGGATCAAACCTTAACAAAACTGATCATGTCATTTCTCATTGTTGTCTCCACTTTTCTCAATGCACTTTTGCCACCTGCCTGGAAGTGCCAGTGGATTCCAGTAGGATAAAAAGTTTTGTCTCGTCCTTGCAACCACTCATGGACCTGAGTTATTGCCGAACACTACATGCCGAGGGTTATTGATGTCACTAGTGCAAGTTACCGTGACTTGCTGGAGACCAATGTGAAGCCTGCTATTCGATCCAAGTGGCGAGGACTGCTGTCTCAAGGAGTCCTTTTGCTGCAAGGCAATCACACACTGCTAAGAACACCAAGAACTGTCTGGAGAAACAGAAGTTTGAGGTATTGCCACATCCTCCTTATTTGCCAGATTTGGCACCGTGTGGTTTTCACCTTTTTGGACTGCTAAAAAAAAACAACATCTGGGTGGTCGTCGATTCCAGACAGATGACGACATGAAGAAAGCGGAGCACCAGGGAGGGACAAGTAAAAGGAGTAAACAAGGTACAAAGTAAAGAAGAGAACACCCGCTGCCCCTCAGGGCCTGCCTACATGCTCGATAATCCCTCATGCATGCTGTAGGATGGCTTCACCACTTCCCAAGTACAAAAATGTTTAAAAATGTAACTTAAAGATGATATCATTTAATGGCAGCAGGGGCGGCATGACATGGTCGCTGCATTTGAACCCCAGCTTGGTTCCCTGCTAAGGAGGTTTTTCTGTGTCTGTTGCATTTTTCCCTCATGTACGCCTGCTTTTCCTTCCATAAACACAAGGGCCGCTTTTATGTCAATGTCTGATTCAAATGAGTGCAGAGGATGGAATGGCATCCTGTCCTGGTCAGGTATCTAAAGTATGTTCACTGCTGCTGAGATGTTCTCTAATCAGGATGCACAATGTACAGATAATGGATGTCAAAATGTTAATTCAGATCACTACGACATTTACAAAAACAGATTTCTCTTCATGAGGCTTTTACACTAGCAGTTCTCACACGTTACAAATAGACATACAAATATACTGTACATAAAATCTCAAACCTGCTTAATCCAATTCAGGGTTTCAGAATTTAAACACAGAAAATATAATGCTAAACATATAAGACATGTGCCCCCCATCCCCCTAAGATGTGCAGATTCGCTTAACTGGCAGTTCCAAAATGGCCCCCATTTGTTGGACTGGCGCCCTCTACTGGGCGGTTTCCTGCCTTGCGCTCAGTACTGCAGAGAATAGGATTAAGCAGATTTAGGAATGTTATGATGTGCAATCATCTGAACAGTTAAAGTTATGAGGATTTCATATTGAAAACCTTACACTGACAGAATAAAAGCAGAACACATTCATCTTTATAATCTACCTAAAGCACAGTAATGCTGACTTGAATCTCTTATCATGTGGCTTAGTGGTTAAGAAAATGGATTCACTTGCTCCCTGCATCTGAACGATCCACTTAGCAAACCCAGAATATCTGTGAGCCTCTATACTTTAGTTCTGTATTTTCAAAATATTCCTAAGTAAAAATCTGTAAAGTTAGTAATTCACTCCTCCAGGACATCAGAAAGCTGTCAAATGTGATATGCCTAAGCTATCAGAGACTGTAGTTTGATAAACAGCCCTACTTACCAAATTAAAATATATGTCACTACCATCAGTGCCACCCTTTGGCCATTTTCTAGACAGCAACTTACATCCAAATTTGACCAACTATCAAAAAAGGGGCTTTGGGTGGGGTGGTTTATGGGCTCACCTTTCACACTGCTTCTTCCTGATACGTTCATGAGGTAGAACAATAAGGTCGGCACAATAAAAGGTCACAAGAAGAGCAGAGCAGGGCCACTTACTTTCTGAGGTCTGAAGCACCAGGGTCTGGCTATACTGACTCACACCCGTCTTGTTGAATGCCTTGACCCGGGAGTTGTAAGTGCTGTTGAAGTGCAGGCCGTCCACAGTGCACATCGTCTCCTTCCCAACATACACCTCCTAAGAAACAACACCGGCAGTCATTATAGAAAGTCTGTCATGTGACATGTGGTAGAGAGTGGAGGCTTTCTGTGTCCTACAAGCTACAGTCTTACAATCATCCACCAGACATTATATGCGCATGATGGGTGCATATAGACATGGAGAGCTGCTAAAGGTGTCTAAAATTGTCCTTCACTTGCTGTTGCTTTTTAAAAGATTAAGTAATCACATAACCCAAAGGTCTGCGGTCGACTGGTGATGGAGTCTGACAGATGGTAATACTTTGGACTATTTCAGCCCTCAAGGAGACACACATTTTAAATTAGATTTTGTGCCCCGATAAACGGGGAGGGCAGATGTCCAGGTGACTTTCTTATGCTCAGCCTTTACATAAAGCAAAATAAAACTTCAGCATCTATGGCCCAAAGTGCTAAATTTACTGTGATTCTGGAGGATGGCAGCGAGCAATGAGGAAAAAAGACAAAGAGTGATTGCTAAAAGAGCTGAGAATATTGATGTGGGGCTTGGGAGCTGGGAAACTACACATGTGATGGGAACGGGTGGGTTTCAAATTGAAGTAAAGGAGTCCAAACTGTTTGCCGTGTGATTTTATTCAAAAGTTACCTGTAATTTTAATGGAAGAGTTGACGTGTGGTTTTATTCAAAAGTTACCTGTAATTTTAATGGAAGAGTCTGACAGTGAGCTTCCATAGAGACTCTTGGCTCTGCTTTGTGCGTGCGGATGTGCATATCAGCCATCTGTAATTTTGGAGGGGAGATCCTGTTGTGAATAAAGAACTGAAATAGAATTGCTTCCTACTGAGTTGGCATGGTGCCGCACATGCACAAGAGCAAAGCAATCATGCCACGCTCAGCTTGACTCCAGTGACTGTCTACAGGCAGCCCAGCTATTTATCACAGCACAGCTTTAATTTAAACTTAATAAGTGTTGATAGTAAATTAGTGAATTGTTCCTCAACTCATTATTAAATATGTTCTTTTGGGTGAGATTGGGTGGGGGGGGGATCTGTTGTTGATTTAACAATGAAACCAAGGAGACCAAAAAGAAAAAGGGTGACATAAATGTCAAAATGGAATCCATCAAAGAGGAAATACTGTAACAACAAAAGTCTGAAAGGACAAGAACTCTCTTCCACAGACTGTAGGACACTAAAGAACAGGACACCTAAATGATTAAGACTTGGACACCCTGGTACTCCTCTAAGTCCTCCATGCTCACTGAATATCCTGTTGTTTTATTCTGAGGGCATCTATCTCCTAGGGAGAGAAAAAGCTGACCTGGCCCATTCACATGGCAGTGAAGAAGTGGCCTGGCAATGCCCATGCTATAGGCAGTACCCAGATGACCTGCCAACTGCAAAGCCACCAGGGGAACGTGCAGGTGAGAGCACGAGCCACCTGCCCTGAATCAGGTTGGTAACAGCTGCTAAAGACAGTGCAGAAGAGCAGCAGAGGTGAGGACTGCACAGATGAGTGGTCAATGCATGAAAATGCTTGGTGGCCTGGGCCTTGTGCACTGGGAAAACTGAAAAATTTCGACTGTCATTGTTTGTGGAGTTAAAGGGACGTTAAATTTTGGGAACATTTCAGAAGCAAAGAGCGCAAGAGTTCTACTTGATAGAGTCATGATTTTAAAACTGTCAGACATAAGGAGACATGAGCAGAAAAGAGACTGTTACTAACCCTGAACTGTCCTCCATTGCCATCATCCAGTTCCAAGATGTACCCTTCCACCTGCACTGTCGAGAGGGGTGGTTGTTTCCATGACAACGTGGCACTGTTGCTGCTTGAGCAGCACTCCTCCAGCTGCAGGATAGGGGCTGCCGGCACTGTGGAGGGAACTGAGCAAAGGTTAGTGGAGCTCCCCAACATCTGCTGGACAATTCCAAATGACTCCTGTGCTAAGCCTGGTCTTCATTGCTCTAGCCCACCTTAGGTCATCCCAGGCAAGGTCCTACTCTGGCTACCCAGTCTAAGTTTCTACGCTGAGCTCCTCCACCTATTGCTCACCTTCCCAATTTATCATCCTCTGTTGAATATTTAAATGTATTTATTTAAAACTTTCATCCTTAAAACCTTAAAAATCAGGATGGTACAAGTGCTTCCAAGCTTCCATAAAGTCTGCAACAGCAGGTTAAAATGATTCACTTGTTCAGAGTCACATAAGGTGTCACTGCTTTGTGGTTTATATATTGCCATCTCGGCCACTAGAGTACACGGCCTTCTCTGTACTCAACATGAGGCCTTCCTCTTCCCAATGCCCACCTGACACCTATACTCCTTCAAGTCCAACTAGGCTCTTCCTTCCACTTTCTAACCAAACTGGACTTCTTCTTGAGGCCCTTCTTACTTCTACTACACTTCCTCTTCTTTGCTACCCAGTGCAAATGCTGCCTATACCAGGCTCCTCGCCCTTGTCATCACTAGCTGGTCCCGGTCCCTTCTTAATATTGAGACATTTCAAATCTGAGAAAAGCAGGAAGTAACAGCCATGAAAACTGAGAGGCTGGGTCATACTGACCATTGATAATGATGATGATGATGACAGGAGAGTGGTCTGGATATCAGAAAGTGGAGCAAAAGGGGTGGGAATTCTACAGTAAACATGTAGGAGTCATGACTGGGCAGCTAGAAAAGTAAGAAGAACCTGATTAGGTCCTGAACTGAGTAGGGGGAATCAATTTCAGAAATGGGAAGTGAGGAACAGTGCCCAGAATAGGCTGATGGGAGGAGGTAGAGCCCAATTTAGATAACCAGAGGTGAAAATGAAGCCTAGATATTGACAACAAGAATGTTGAAATCCATACTGAGTAAGCATAAAGAGTAGGATGAAAAGCCTGAAAACATGTTACCATCACGGTAGGACTTTCCTATGTCTTTATATTGTCTTGCATTGTTATGTTGACAGAATGCCCAGGCTGCTGGGCATGAACTCTGTGGCTCGCAGTGGCTGACGGGTAGTCAAGTGGCAGGGTAAGGAGGGTTACCCCTTGAGTTCTTACCTTTCATTTGAACAAAATCCAGCTGGTGGATGGTCTGCAGCAAAGGCCCACTGTCCAAGGTGAGATCGAAGTCTGATGTCATCCTGGGGGTGAGTGTGCCTTTACCCCACTGACTCTCTGTCATGTGCACCCTGCGGATCAGTGCGTCTGAGATCTGGAACAAAAACGTGGACATGTGAGAGGCTATTTTTAGTAGACTTTGAGGAGAATAGTGGAAAACCCCAACGTGGCAGTGTCTCAAAAACCTGGCTTAGATTACTGAGCACCACTGAAGAGATCCTGTCTCTGATAGCCTGAACATTTTCAAAGCTGGCGGGGGTTTGGGATGGGGTTTGGTTGAGGAAGGTAGAGAAACACTGTTCACTGACCTGTAAAAAGCCACTGGGATCATTCTCCTTGATCACTTCTAAACAATACTCCATGAGGCCGGTGGTCTGACGTAGCTTCACAGTGCAGTGTGCAATTTGGTCACGTACAACCTGAAAGGAAGAAAGACAGAAGTTTGGATGGATTGAAGAAATCTCAGTCAGTGACTTTCAATGAAAGCTTCACAGTAAGTGATATCACTTCACCAGAAAATGGAAGCCATTTTTTTCACACTATTTCCTCCACTGCAGCTCAAGACTCAAGTTTCAATATGTCACCTAATCTCACAAATCCCATGCAAGAGCACATGTAAGGTGAGCAGCTCCTCTACAAATGAAAGAAAAAATGAAGCAATATTCCAAGGATAAGCTTCACTAGGTAGAAGTTGTTACAATCACTACCAGAGAGATCTGTCAGTCTAGACAATTGGGGGCTACAAGAAGTGATAGCCTTCTTCTGAGGTTGTTCTGCCAGAGGGCACTTTGGTGACTTGGTGTTTTGGTCACTGCCTGCTCTCCACCAGGAAGGTCTAGGTATCAGGATCTCTCTATGTAGCTCTGGTATAGAGATGAGGTAGCTGGCAGTTTGGGGGTGTTATAATCACTGTTGGCCAGATATCTGATCCTTTATTGAGCTTCAAGAGGTTCCCATAACTGAGATGTTGTCTGGCAGCTACACCTGATGATAATCCTTAGCCTGCCATTTCCACTCCTTCTTTAATGGGCCTGGCCATGAAATGACTGTTGGGTTGAAGTCAGACTGGAAGATTTTAATGCTAAACCAGTATGGACACCATTCAGCTGCTCTGTGGAGCGATGCTAGGAGCCAGT
This sequence comes from Polypterus bichir lapradei, assembly GCA_026402145.1. Lineage (NCBI taxonomy): Eukaryota > Metazoa > Chordata > Cladistia > Polypteriformes > Polypteridae > Polypterus > Polypterus bichir. Next base: position 32,447,974 of record JANRMT010062797.1, on the reverse strand, counting down.
AAGGACTTTGGCTTTTTAAAGGGCCGCATATAATAGCTACCCAAGTCTGCTCCTTCTGCGATTTTCTGGAGATAACTTCATACATACGCACCAAAAGGAGAAAACAGAGAGAGCTGGGTGAGGTGTGCTTGAATAGTTTAAGGAGGGAAGGATTCTTGGTTCAAGTAAATAAATAGCAAAGGTCACAAGTGCTGTGAACATCTAGGCTGAAATGGAAGGACACAATGGGTGTACTGTGACAGATGAAGATTAGGATAAATTCAAACAGGAAACAGAGATGAAAACATTAATAGGAACTGGGAATGAGGCAGTAAAGAGAGGACACAAAAGCTACGCTGGGGTTGATCAGGCTTACTGTTGATGAACAGCTCGTGGTGCAACAAGTTTGGTGAAAAAGGTGAAGCATGCAGACTGCACAAAAGAGACTGCTGAGCAGTGTTCAGCAAGGTGGACTGCAGTCAAACAATCAAAAAGACACACCTGGCACTTTGTTAAATGAAACATGAGAATACGGACATGATACAGTCATCCTACATACCTTCAGCTTGTGCTCATGCTCGCCATTTACCCGGGACAGCAGCTGTACCTTTCTCCGGTTGAGGGCGTCAATGAGGGCATCACACTGGGCCACCAGACAGGCCTCAAACTCCACACTGTTCTCCTGTGACAAAACGAAAGGTGACTAGAAGAGAGGAACAGTGGCACATGTGTCTAACCTCAATGCCCTGTAAGAGGCCTGTGCAGAAAATAGGTCCGCTCATTTAAAATTTGAAGACCTGCACCTTTCATCGTTACTTAGCTTTCATTAGGTGAGCTCGCCCAGGTATTTACTCAGAGATAACTCAGCTTGACCCCCTGGTGCGCTCAGCTTGAGATCTGCTCCCTCACTAATCTGCTTACAGGAGATCTAATCATACAGGACCCGGACAGGCACAACTGGTGCTCACATACCTGACCATCACTGGAAACAACAGCAGGCCTTCTACATGATCTTATTAAGGTCCCCTATGAGTCATTCCATTCTGATTGTTTCTTAAAAATGTGTCCTTTACCAAGCTTTTCAGAAGATCCAGAGGTAGCAAGGAATTTACCTGCATCTCATTCAACACTACAAAAACTCTAATCACCTATAGTCATTTTAATACCAAATGCTTGTAACCATTTTAGCCTCCTTAGAATATTTCTCTATGGTTCCCTGAAATAAATGTTCCTTTATGTTTTAAGTTATTTGTATCAACTGGATGTCATATTATGCAACTTCTAGTCGTGGGGATGTCAGACTTGCCAACCACAGTTGCTGATCTCACTGCTGGATCACGTCAGTTTACAAAACTGAAAGCCATCGGTCATTTCACTTTTACTGACCAAGTGCAGATCTTCCAGCGCAGTCATGCTCCCCCCTTTTTATGACGGCCAATAGCGTGCTGTCTGACGGAGCTGGTGCTGTACCAAGGATAAACAGGTACAGTGAGTTTAGACAGAATCTTGGCCATTTTTTTCTATTTTCCATTCTGTTGTCGTTTGTAATATATGAGACATCACACAGACGAGCTTCTCTTCTGTTTCTGAGGTCCACAACACGTATGTTCCTTATTCCTTGTTGTTGCATTCTATGAATTGTACTTCCAGATAAGCATTCATTGGTTGTCAGTACTCATGCATGCAGAGCCCACCAAAATCTTGATTTTATTGACGTGAGTTGTGGACGAGTGGGGTAAGTCACTAGGCATGTCACATTATGAGAGTGACTTCACGGGAGCACAACACTGACTCCCTCTGACTCACTTAGATAATGAAAATGGAGGCTATGACTTAAAATGGCTGGAAAAGTCATCTAATGAGACATAACCTTTAGAGTCGCTCTGGTCTCCAAGGATGTATGCCTTTTGCTCGATGCTGCTTCGCTTACACCTGTTTATGACTTAGCAGTTATCATCTTTTCCATGAATGAGGAGTTGCTGATACTCCCCTATCTGCATTTTAAATAAAAATAAGTGAAAGGTGAAATGTATATTCAAAAATGTAAACAGTTATTAAAGCAAGAAAACATCAGGTTTCTGATCTCACCTCCTTCTCTCTCTCTCATCTACAATTCTTGTTTTGTCCTGTTTATAATGTTTGTTTGATTGCTCAGCCTTTGCCTGCTTACTGGTTTCTGATTCTGGTTTAAGTTTTGTAACATCCTCCATTCAAACATCTTAGCTAATGGTGCTCATTTTATATGGAACAACATGCTCATTGGTCACACCCATTACCATGTTTCTATTCTGATTTGCTGTGGTTAGTCACACACATGAATGGAAACAAGACATCCCCAATGTCCCTGCCTACTATCTGCTGAAACCACAGGGTAGAAACTTGTTAAAATTAGTGGGGAAAGAAGACCCCATTGAGCTTGTCTCTACTTTGTCATGCTGAAGAGACTTAGAACAAATGGACGGCCCCTGCTCAGGACTGAGGCGTCACCAGTGATATACCATTACTCATCGTTTTTTTTACTTTTATTCACGAGGAGTAAGTGTCCACTCAGGGAGAGGGACAGGAGGGGAGTTAGAGTGGAGCGGTACACCTGTCACACAGTAATGCAGGTATCCTATAGTGAGCTCAGGGAGGCCATGATCCTCCTATACAGTACAAGGGCAGGAGCATGCTAGAGTTTGTTTTTTTGGTTTGAATATGTACAATGAAAGTTTGGCCTCATGATGCTTTTGGCGTTTTGGGTTTTAACCAGGAAGTTTTATCGATTTGCATTCAACAGGACATGACTGCTGGCAAAAATTGCACTTTTACCAAATGTGTATTTGGAATTTCCTGAAAGTGCTTGACAGAATCTACATCTGCCATTCAATGTGGGCTCCTGGGCCTTAGCTCTGACTTACTTTGAGTTTAAGAAGTATCTGGATCAGGTATTGAGACAGCTAAGGACTGAATGGTCTCCTCTCATCTGCTAAATTTCTTAAGTTCATGTCCTTAAGTGAACTTCATCTGGGATGTACACACTCATCCATACTATAAATGAGCTCTTACTGGTTTCTCAGGTGGGTTCGGCTTCAGTCATGATCTTCTCTCATGCTTCTGCTAAGGGGTGTAATCCTTACCTGAATCTGCTGCACCATGTTCCTTAGCTGCACCAAGAATTCCTGTGCTTCTTTGGCTCGCTCTGACAAGATGTTCAGGGCTTGGGAGAGTTGTCCCTGAGAATCAGGAAAGAGCGTACAGTTAGTCGGTCATTATTAAAAAGAGGGAAAGATAAAGCATCGTACTGTTAGGTTAGCAGACACATGCAGAGCACATGGTTGACTGTGTAAACGTGTGAGGTTAAAGAAATTTGTGTTTAGGGAGTGAACAGCTGAACACAAGGAAGGTTGACTACATGGGACAATTAATGATGGAGACTCCCAGACACCATTAGGCACCTAACCACACACACACACACATAGTAATGAACACTTCTGGATGTAGGGCACATTTGACTTCACTGACACTTTTCTTCTAGTTTTGTTTGGATTTTATTACCCTGTCTCTGTGTTATTTTCATCATTATTGTGTGTTTACTAAGGTTTTGATACTCGAAGAATATCATAGGAATAACTATTCTGTAGTGTGTGCAGTAGGTTATTAGTGAAATATTTTTAATATCTTTCATTGTTTACACTGTGAATGTCACCAACTTGTTGCTCTGATAGACTGGCCAGAGGTGTGCGCCGGGTGACTTCAATTGCTTGCCAGTATGAAGGCTGGTACCACATATTTTCTGGCATTCCGAGATTAAGGAATTTAAAGCAAAACTCGCACTCATTGACGTGCGATTGTCTTTAAGTATTCTGGTATTGGCCCTCTTGCTTTGTTTCTCGACTTTGATTTCTAGTAAGTGTTTTGGTTTCAGACGCTAGTACAACTGTCTTGTTGGTGTCAAACTTTGGCTTGGCTATATTTAATTCCTAGGCACAAACATTAATGCCTCCTCGTGACAGACATAAGTTATGCCATGATGCTGTAATTATCATTAGTTCTTGCTGCCCAAGAACCAACTGGCAGGGTACATACTTTTTGTGCCACACAATGTGCCAAGGTTTAAAGTCATAGCCTTGGCTATTAGGCACACTGAATCTTGCAAAAATGGCATTTCAGTAAATTAAATAAGCAGAAATGAGGCCCACAAGCACTCCTCATACATAATGAAATGCTTCTTGGGTTCACTTCCACTTGGCCAGCTAATAAGCATTACCTACCACTCACACATCTGCACAAACAATGTGTTGAGTTATACTGGTGAAAAGGAGAGGAAATACCGAAAAGTAACAACTTCACTAGGCCTGTCAGCTCAGCCACATGGAGAAATGAGAAAAGTCCTCCACTTCAGATACAACAGTCAGTTCAGCAAAAGTAGGAACCACAGGAGAGGTCTACTGTCATTTACGCACCAGTTCAGAGAGGCCATGAACACCAAAGCCTCTACCACAGTGTGTTTACTGGTGGTGCAGGAGATGAAGCTGAGCAGGACACTTCTAGCTTTGGTGTCAAGGATGTATGGCAAAAGCAGAGACGTAGACGGAGAAACCTTCAGGTCCTGTTCTTTAGTTTATAAAGTGTTTACAACCTTTTCTTTAGTTTTTTTTGGTCCTTAAGATTTTTCTAGCATAAAATATAAAAAACAAAATTCAGTATGTTGAAGTAAATTATGAAAGAAAACAAAATTTCAGCATATAATTTGCTATATGGGATAGGAGACAGGAAGCTCAGTTTTTCATTCTTCTGGGTAATAATAGGGATTTTTCTTTGAAAGATAGAGGGTTCCATTCTTGTTCTCCAAGGTTTTAACCTTTTGCGCAATAACATTTTTTTATCTGTGGGAAACATCCAAAGAATGTCGGTATTCAGGTTCAGGGTTAAAAACCTGAAGGTGACACAGAAGTTGTTATTATTTTCTTGAGGTAAAACAACTGGGCACCTCAGTACTCCTGGCACATCTCTACAAAGTGCGTTTGTTTGCAGCGCCAGCAATCCATCAGGTGACACGACACAGGCATCAGCTAGTATCCGCAGGGTACCAATTATGAAAGATAAAGAGCACACTACAGACCACCCTCAAGGGATCATAGAAGTATGATGATAATGTCTACGGTATGAGCACAAAGGAGCAGCGTTAATATTTCTGAGGACACATGGGCTCTGGCCACTGAGAAAGGTTGCAGATAATAATGTTCACAGTATGCACTCTAATGGCCACCGTTTGTGCTTTTGAGTGAGCGTGTACTTGATAATCAGTGGTCGCCATTAATGAAAGTAAACCCAAGGAGGGCACCCCTCTCTCGGTCATCAAACTCTGATGATTACTGTGTGGGTGGCTGTAGTTTATGAAAGTAATAATCTGTATAAAGAGGTGCTATTGAAGGGGCACATTCTCCAGATACCCTGGGAGACATTCAGGTCATCGAAGTCTAATAATACTGACTACCTGCTATGGGCAACAAGGGGCAATGTCCGACAACCCCACCTAGGGCTCCAAATGATCTTTGACCAGCTAACTCTAAATTGGCCCAAATGTGAATGTGCCCTGCAATGCACTGGCACCCTCTCCGAGGTTTTTTCTTACCTTGATGCTGCCGGTTAACACAGTGGTGCCCACTCTGGTGCCCAAAAGCTTTGTGCTGGATTAGGCAGATTAACTAAAGGATGAGTTGATGTTGTAGGAGACACAGTGGGATCTTATATTCAATCTTCAGAGTGATAAACCCAAGGAGACACAGAGGGGTCCCTGTTTTAGTTTTTACAAGTTAGGCATTTGTACAGTAAACTACAGGAGATGTCAAAGTGTCCCACTTTTCATTTTCTGGGAGACAAGGACAGGTTCTGTCCTTTAGTTTTTAGTGTAGTAACCTTGAGATTAAGACCATGAAGTCTCATTCTAGGTTTTACAGTTGTAGCCTGCTAGACACACAGAGTGGACTCTTATTTTTACTTTTTGATGTAATCAGATCAGGCAATGACACCGAGGGGTCAGATTCTTCAATGTTTGTGGTGATAAGCTATGGAAGACCCAGGGACTCATATACTCTTTAGCCTCATGGGATGCAGAGGGCACGTTCTTCAGATTTCAGGATAGTAACTTAGCGGACAAGCAGAGGGGTGGCATTCTGCCATTTTCTGGGTAATCTGCTTGACAGCACAGGATTCCTTTGCTTAAATTTGGGGTGAAGTATCCTGCAGATACTACAATGCGGCTCAGTTCTTTACCTTCAGAGTCAGTTGAATTCTTAGGGTCAGGATGATTTCTGTGCAGCCTGCTTTTTTACTCATTGTTCCAACACTCTAGACACAGAGGAGTCGGTTAATAATTACCTGAGGTGGGAATGGTGGAGGATGGATGGAGGAACATAAAAATGTTAAAAAGGTGAAGCTTTGTGCTTACGTCTGCCCGCCTTATGCTTACCTCGCCCCTTAACCAGAAAGAGAACATCGATCGGCCCCTTTACGCCATGATACTCAGGCGAGACATCATGAATTATCAGGCTTTTAAACCAGCCGGCTATTGATTTTCTCACTCACCACTGGGCATAGGTTTCATCTCGAGGATGTGTGCCAGTGGTCCACGGCTGCATTCCTGCACTCCGAGTTGAGAGTGGGGGATGGTATTTGTGCTAAGAAGGCACAATCATATGCAGCCGAGCGCTTGGGGCGGTGGGTCGCGAGGTCACTGTGGATCTCCCGGGGTGGTGTGGGGGAGGGGGTGAAGTTCAGATAGTCATTACAGGAGGATGCTGGGTGCCCTACCCCCACCAGTGACGCTACACCATTGGCCATTGGCAAACTATATTGCTAAACACATAACAGTACTAAGATTGAAATGAGTTCAACAAATTACTGCTCAGCTTCCTTTATATTTTCAATCACGGCCTCCTGATGAAGCAGCAAAAAACTCGAAAGCTGCAACAATCAAAGAGAGTGAATGTGACAACTAAGCGATGACATTCTCTTCCAGTAATTGGAGGAAGGAGACTCATAAAAATATCTGCTCTTGAATGACTTGTAGCCACAATAAAGGCAAGTAACCATTTCTGGCCTTCTTTTGTCGTAATGGTCTCAAATGAAATTAAAACTGATAGGCAAGTGGGAACATGGATGCATGGGAAGTCACCTATCAACAGAGGCAACCAGCCTCCAACATTGGACAGTTCCCTCAGTTTTCGCGAGACTGACCTCATCAATCAAGTGTTACCAAAAAACATTTTTTACTAAGCACCTAAGAAGAACATTTCAAAACCAAAGGCGTCAAGCTGCATGTTACAGTGGCCCAATGGGGATGGGCACTGGAGCAGAATATGAATAGGGCCATAAAATGGACCTGACATTACAAACGGTGAAAGAGAACAGCAATGGAAGAAAAAAATGAAAGTTGACTGAAGCTCACCAAGCAGAATGAATGTCCTACTCATTATACTTTTTGGGGCTGGCTGGAGTTTAAAGAAGAGCTGGGCTCAGAGTTACAGGATATCCCAGAGGACACTCCTGGCCCAGAAATGGTTAACGTGATTAATCTCAGCCTGCAGTTCCAAGGCTCCTTGCTGTAAGGGGGGGTTACGGAAATGCCTTGACTTGGACAGAGAAATGTACGGGAGGTGAGAAAAAGGAGTGCCTGGCATATTACTGCAGCAGGCCCCATGCCAGTGGAGCCAGACTGTATAGGAAGGCCCAGACAGACATCACAGTTTGTTATGGCGCCTCAAATCAAGGTGGCTTACAACGTTTGATATACAATTGGTTAAATTTCTTTGTTTTTCCAATTGGAGTAACAGGCAGGTGAAGTGACTTGCTCAGGGTCACACACGGTGCCAGTAGCCGCATTTCAACTCACAACCTTAGGGTTTGAAGTCCAAAGTCATAATCACTGCGCCACACTGTTTACCTACTGTTTATTCACTCCCTTTTGTGCTTGTATAATAAAGGTGCCCTTTTCTATGACAGTGGCCCCCCCTGGTATTTACTTAAAGTATGAGAAAGCTCATGATTGCTTCATTATCCTTCACACAATGCTTTAAAAATCAGACAAGAAAAGAAAATAATATTTGTGGCGTCTCTGAGTCTCTGCATTGCTCCAGTTTGATTTATAGATATGCAGATGCCACACTGAAAATTCCAAAACAAGAAGGGAGAAGATGAAGGACAGCGAGCACCATGGCAGAAAGCAGTCTGTGTTACATTAGCGTCCAGACAGGCAGCTTACAAGACACACATTTTGAAATGTGGGGGTCCTCACTTATCACCCTCCACACCTCCCCCCAGTCTGGCATCTTTTCAGTTCGTACTCAAAATCCTTTTCTGCAGCTGTCAGCACAGCATCACTCTAAAAGGTGCAGTCAAGCAACATCTGCACTTCCATCACGCTTCTGTCACCTCATTTAGTCCAAGCCAGCTGTCTTCATTTGAATTTGAATTCACTCTTCAGTATTTTCTTTACTGGATATATTTAAAGTTTCTAATATTAATGTAGCTGGTCTCTGTGATCTTTTAAGAAATTAGATCATCAGAGAAGATATGTAATTGCCTTACACCATCCTAACTATGGCAGCTTGGCACACCAATGATAGAGGTCAGCTTGACAAGTCAGGATGAAGTCAGCAGCCTGGTAGAACAAGAAAACGGAGCAGGCTGACACATCAAGGAAAGACAGCAGCCTGGAGCAGGTGAAAAAGGCGTCTTTACATCAAGCAAACAATAACCATGACGACAAAGTGAGAAAACAGCGTGACACATCACTGAAGAACACCAAGAAAAGATAGCCATGTAGTGCAACAACCGAATACAGCGGAGAAAACAGAAGCCTTGCGTAATCGGGAATCAGATCAGCCCGGCACATCACAGCAGATGACAACAGCCTGGCACTGGTTATTGTGATCTCTCTGACTGCTCACCATACTCAAAAACAAAAGGTGCAAGCCTTAAGAGCAGAAGTGTTGGCTCAACCTGGCCCAAGTGGAAAATGCAAGATTATGGCTTTTACAAGGCCAATTCTGGAGTATAGGCTTTTAAAGTCAAAATACCAGGAAAAGAAAGAGGATAAACATAAAAACCCCTGGCCCATAAACTAGAATAATAATCCTTTGAATAAGCAAAAATTTTGTTAAACAAAAGGAAGGAAACTTCAAAAGCAAATCTAAAGCCACAGATTGACAGGTGTGTCACAGCGGGGTCAGCAGTCATGCAGATGTTGTCACTTGTGGTGAAGATAGAGTTGAGCCAAAAGGCAAAGCTCTCAATTTACCAGTTGATCTACATTTCTGCCCTCATCTATGGTCACGAGTTTGGGTTGTGATCAAAAGAACCAGATCATGGATGCAAGTGGCAGAAATTAGCTTCTTACACAGAGTGGTTGGGCTTAGCCTTAGATATTGGGTGAGGAGCACCAGTCATTCAGGAGGAGCTCTAAGATGAACCGCTGCTCCTCCACATCGAAAGGAGCCAGTTGAAGTGGTTCAGACGTCTGATTGGGATGCCTCCTGCAGTGGTGTTTCGGACATGTTCAATCAGGAGGAGACTGCAGGGCTGGCCTGGGAATGCCTCAGTATCCTGTTGGAGGAGGTGGCAGGGAACAGGGATGACTGGGCATCTTTGTTTAGGTTGCTGCCCCTGTAACCCTGTCATGGAGAAGAAATTGGATAGGTGGGTGGAAAGCAATAGAAATGAAAAAAGGTTTTGCCCAAAAAAGGCTAATTAATAACCACATTTACAAAAAGTTTAAAATAAAATCAACAAAAAGGTTACATTAAATGAAAACATAAATGAAACCCTGGCTGTATTGTAATACTGGTAGGCAGTGAGAAGAAACCAGCCGACCAGTACCAAAATCAACATCACCATGGCTGACGCTGACTTCAGTGAGCAGAGGAGCCCAAAATGGACCTAATAAGTTAAGCTAAGAAGAGGCAATGCCACAAAAAGAAAATGGAGTTAGTAAGCCACACAAGTAGCTCGATCCACAGTCCTTGACTCTGTTTGCCCTTCACACGCACAGCACTGCCATCTGAGTCAGGCCCATGGGGCATTACCACAGCAACCAAGAAAACCTCACAAAATGCAAACAGTGTGGCAGTGGGGGCGGGCTGGCTTGGTCAATGAGTAGTAAACGTAATGGATGGAGTCGACTGCAAAACAGAAGCAGTCATCTGCATGGCTGCCACAAATGACGGAAGGACCACTAGAACAAGGCGTTTTGAAATGAGGCAGTATGGAGCATCAAAGCAGCAGGGTGGAAGAAAAGAGAAGGGTAGAGATGGCGGCATATCCCACTCTAATCATCAGCATGTGACTCGCATAACACAGTGCTGGAAAAAAAAATCCAAAGGGGGAAATCAGGCATGAGAAAGTGGCAGTGGGGGACGGGGACTGAGCAAAGGCATCTACAAATGAGTAAAGAGAGTAAAACAACAAAAGGAATTTGTGGTGGTCTCTAGACAGCTTGAGTCAGGCTCTCCTTGCTACTCTCCACAAAGACAAAAGGACAGCCAGCTTGACATCATGATCCTCCCAGCCCAGTGAGGGGGTCTCGGAGCAGTAAGGGTTCAGCACTAGGAGCTGTGGAGTGTCATTGAAGAAGCCCGATCACTGATGGCACCACACACATGACAGTCCTGAGGTGGCTGAAAGGGCGTCTCACAGAATTAGTGTTAGTTCTCACAGAAGGGTCCAGTGCTGTCACGCGAATATCAATACGATTTATCTCTATGTCTATAAAGCAACAGAATCTGTTTGTTTGTTTGTTTGCTGTTTATACCCAATTTTGTTTTTTAAGCCACGGATTTCTAAGCCTCTTCTCACCACAAGTGAGGTTTTTCACAATTTCAAATTTGATTCTTTTGCTATGTTAATATTGTTATTTACTTAGTTTCTGTGTAGCTATGTATCTTTTGTTATGTTCCATGTGTTTTGTGGGTAGTTCCCCAAGAAGTAGAACCACCTGCCCATCTCCACCAGGGACTGCCCTCAGCCTTTTAAAAATGAGGGTTTCCCACAGCTCTTGGCAGTTCATGGGAAAGCGCTCGTGGTGTGGCGAGTTCTTAGATTTGGTGAATATTTTCTTGTGCTTTTCTGAACCATTGCTCTGTTTCTTAACTTTGCCCTGGACTTCATATTCATACTGGGACTTTCTTTGCATTGGATTGTCTTTGTCTTTTCAGGCAATTCCTCCTTTTGCCTTTTTGTGCTCTATGGAGCTTCATGTTATTTCAGAGCACTGTTGTTGAGAATAAATCTTTTATTTAATAAAGATTCTACATTTCCTCAGTGTTATCACGCCAGGGCTTTATGGAAGGATTTCCCCCTTCTAGTGGGCATTATTGGAACCATTTAGGCACTATTGAGCAATACCACTTTAGGTTTTCCTCCTTGGCAGGCTTGGAGTGAATGGCATGACTGTCTACAGTGTTTGGCTAGGCAGGCAATGAAGCATTGTGGTTAAGGCTTTAAGGATGTGGGTTCAAATCCCCCAATACCGACACTACATGATCTTGAGCAAGTCATTTTACCTGCCTGCGCTCCAACTGGAAAAATAAAAAAGTAACCAGTTGTATCTCAAGTGTTGTAAATCACCTTGGGTAAAAGCGTCAGCCAAGTAACAATACTACAGTGGGATTTACTGAGACAGAGAAACAGCAGCACACAGGTAGAGATGGCAAAGGTGTGAACCAGCAACACACTTGCCCTTCCATCAGGTAATCCATTTGATTCTTTAAGTCAAATTGTTTCCTCAATATTTTTGTCATGGCCACAAGCCATCATCTGCAGAGTTATTAATTGCAATTTGGGATTATCTGCACTAGAAGGTCAAACCAAGAATGCTTTACAAAAAGACACTTCCTAATACTAACTAGAATTACTGTATGTAATACACAATTTATATTTATGTTTTACCTTTCCACTTTCTCACCAGAGTAATTGCAGCTACCCCAGCTAGTATATTAATAAAACTATGCATAATTACAAAATTAAATGTAAAATGATTCAATTACAAAACAGGGGATAATGTGAGTCTGGGTTCACTCCCAGAGAAAGGAAATTTTTTGTTTGTAATAATAAAAAATACAACATTAAGTAAAAACAATAAAAAGGCTGAAGCAGGGGGACTAACACTCTGCAATGCATGCTGGGCTCACTCTGGGAGCTGGGACTGGCATTCTTAGTCATTCCCACCTCAAGTAGAAGGAGGCAGACAAGATACGTGATGCTCCAGGACTGAGTCCTGGACCAGGCCTCAGAGGGCTCACTTTCACATAAACCAATAATGGGCGTATTAACCTCCTTAGTATTACATTTATTCTCCAAAAAACAAAATGTATCAAGCGTTGCATTTTTTGGCTTGAAAAATTGCATTTTTATTAAATCTCATCTTTCTACTGTAAAACGTGCAAAACGCTAAAACATGCAAGTCAGAAATGTAAAAAATATAATGATACAAATAATAATAATGAATAATATGAAGTGAATAATACATAACAATAATAATTATGCTAATATCAGATATCACCAGCAGCTAGCAGTTTCCATCTGTTTGAACGGGAAACTGCTTTGTTGTACAGTCATTTACCCAACACTCTTCAGCGTAAAGGTTCGTCTCAACAACAATTCTTTCAATCACGTCATCATCAAGAAATAACTTCATGTAAGTCAATTGGATCTTGGCTGTCAACGTTCACTTTTATTCCTGGCTGCCCCAGAAAATCAAAACAAGGTGGTGCTGGTTTACTTGAAGCAGGGTCCACAGAAACCCAACACGAGTGCCACTTTTGGATTTCTCAGAGTCACTTTCAGTTTCACTGCCTGAAGACATCACAGCTGATGAGAGGCTCCTCGACATCACTTCTCATATTACTGTCAAGAGCGTGCAACACCTGGGCTGGTAAAAAACGTTTCATACCAGACGCCATTATGAGGCTAGGAGAAGACGTGTCTACACCATTGCCTGGGTAACATGACACTTACACTATGTAAGGCACTTCTACACTGTTGCCCGAGTAATGCTTAGGACTAACGCTGTTAGCATTTTTACATCCCAAGTTATCCTCGGGTCTACTGCTTACACGAGACGTATCTATACAGTTGCCAGAGTGACACTCGGGACCAACGCTTTTAACACAGTTTTCACAGCCCAAGTGATACTCGGGTCTAATGCTAAGAAGATGAAGAGTCGACAATTAACCTAAAAGGCCTGCCGAAACATCCACTGTGTGAGCCACAGCAACTGAGGAGCTGAGGTCGTTTTACTGCTGTTAGCACAGAAACTCAAATTCCCTCAACCACAGAGCTCATCTCAGGGTCATGGGATATCACCACGTGAAGTAACAGTAGCAGGAGTATGGAGGCAGCAGTGTTGCTGCAGAATGGTGGTGAGCCTTTTCAAGCACAACTTACATCACAATATCATGGAAGTGAGAACAGAGTAGGAACTCTGGCCGCCTCTGAACCAGCACTCATTTACAGATGTTGGCATTTAAAACTAAAGCTGGTGACCTCACTGATGGTGATCCAGACCTGAGACAGGTGAGATGGGCTGCTTACTGACCCACCTTAGAGGGGTGCAATCAGGTGTTGTGTCTGTGTTCAAGAGAGATGTGATCAATACAGCCATCATACTCAATACACGTGTAAAGCAGAATGTATGCAAAATGGCTTTGCAAAATGAGTGCCTGAAGTCTGCCTACCCATTTAGCCTTACAATGTCATGCTGATGTACCTCTGTACCCCAGAGAAATCATCCATTAAGCCTTCCATCAATTTTTTAAAGCTGTTAATTTTATTATAGGAGTCACAGGGCTGGCACCTTTGGCATCATTTTACAGGCAAATCCCATGACAGGTTGCTCTCACTCATCAATCCAGCCAGCATGTCTTTCAGACATAGATGGAGCGCAGAAGAACCATCTGGATACAAGGAGAACTTCACACATATAATGACTAAGCCTGGAGTCAAAGTTGGAGGTCCCCAGAGCTGTGAGGCTGCAGCACTAGCTACTGATCTACTAGGCAACCGCCATCAAAGAAGTATATCATTCAACTCTTATAATTAGCAACATCAGAAGGTGCATTAAATAAGAATAACATGTAGTAAGATAAGAAAAGTGGGGACGCGTCAGTATGAGCGGAGGCACCCTGTGTACTGTGCATGGACCAATGCAGGGATAACATCTACAGCTTTTAAAATGGCAGACTTCACAGACACCCAGCGAGTGGCATTCTACATTTGGGCAAACAATTAATGCTTGTACCCAGCATAGGCAGGCAGTATGCCCTGCGGTCTGCAGTTCCCAGTAAATATCAACAGCAAAAGAAGCTTGTAAAATGATGGAAAATTGGACTGAAAACCCTCCAGAACTGAGTCTGTGTGGTGCAAATAAATCATTTCTACTTGCTCCTGGATGATGGGCAACCAAGAACAGGGATGAACCATCCCAACAGTCCACCAAATGCTATGTTAATTTATTTGTTAAAACACACACACACATACCAGTTCACCAAAATTGCAAGAGTCAAGGAAATGGTAAAACAAAGGCACACTCATAGACCTAATGTCCTTCACTGCCCAACTCTTTGCCCTTTCCAGTCAGGTGTTGGAATGTGAGCTGGTGGTCTACAAACTTCTGGACAATCCCAGAGCTGTTTGTACAAACCTACAGATAGTGTAGAGGCCTCAAAGGTTACAAGAAAACATCTGGATGTTATGATTGATTTCACAAGTAACCAAGGTGGAGTGAAGCCCCCAGAATCACCTAGAGAAGCAGGCCAGAATCCTAACAGCTTGCCCAGAAGAGGTTCACCAAATAGCAGCTTAGCTTCCACTTGAGTGACTTGCTTTCGGCCTATGCCAAGGAAAAATTTGGTTCATTCTCAAAGGCCCGAAACACATTAAAAATGCCTTGCAAGAGAGGGGATTCGCCATCAACCCCTGGCTTGCACAGAGCAAGGTCATGAGAAAACATATTTAAAAGGAGGATTAATTGAATGCAAAAAATCCGGGACAATCCAAGACAAACGAGCTCCAAATTAAAAAATCCTCAGGAGTGATCCAAGAAACAGCAGCAAAAATTCAAGAACCTGACATTCAAATGAACCACACTGGACTTCAAGTCCCAGATTACCTTTGCAAGGCTGAGGACAGTCCCTTAACTGTGATGGACCTGTGGCACCAACTCTTTGGGATTCACCCATAAATTACAAGGAAAATGAGAGAATTACAGGACACGAATAGATATTAAATAATAACCAATCACAATAAATTAACAGATAATACATAATCAAAGAATCAATAAATGAACTGAAGAGTATTATAAAAAAACAATGGAACACAATGAATGGTAATAGGATAAAATGAAGCACTTCAGACATGAGTCAGGCAGGAACCCTGGCTTGACTATAATGCCTATTTAATTAGGCATGATGGCCAGTGGTTAGCATTCCTGCTTCACAGTTCCAGCAGACTGGGCTCCACTCCTGGCCAGGGCCGAGTTGGCATGTGACTTGCTGTAGACTCACACCACAAAGCATCTCCTTTAGCTCACTCTACTTCTGAATCAGACGCTGTGGGTTCACGAATCATCACTGGCAGTTCACCACAACACAAATCTTTGAACAGAGGTGCCTCATGGTATGAATCCGCTGCAATTCACTTGGCGACGAGGATGGGATTTGCACTATGGATGCGGCAGAGTGTAGTGACAGGTGGGGTCTGACACAGTGAGAGATCATCCAGGAAGCACACTGCTCACAATATTCAGAGACAGGTTCTGCACAGCCCATTGAAGGAGTTACTCCTTTAGCTCACGCTCCAAGGAGCTTGCTTCTACGACAGATGCTTCATAGCTCGTCACCAACAGTTCACACTACAGCGGAGATCTTCAAACAGAGATGCTTCATGGTGTCAGTCCATGGCAATACAGCCTGTCAGCATACTGTTGACAATATGGCCATTCTGCTAAGCTTAGTGGGACTAAATTAAAGGGGACACAGAAGGGGGCTATGACCAATACTGGAAGACGAATGTGTCTGCATGCTTCTGCCAATACCTGACCTGCACTGTGTGTGTGTTTTCTCGCAGGCATGCTCTACATCACAATTGGTGCGCTGATTCATCTGTACTATTCATCCACAAATATTTTACAGTAAGTAATCTGAAAACAAAGAGTTTGTTGCATTTGTAAACATATTTTCTTTCCAAGCTTTCCATTAGGTAATTGTATGTCACCTGACACAAAAATATTACAACAGCTACGGTACAATGAGAAGTCAAGCAAAATGACGCCTTTCATTGGCTAACTGAACAAATTACAATATCCAAGCTAAAAGGGGTCATTATGCTTGACTTCTCATTGCATCCATAATGTGTAACACAGTACAACGCCCTACTACTATAGCTTTGGAAAAATTTTCAGTGTGAAACATATTCTTTGCAGTCATCATCAAAAGTCAAAAGTTATCATGTTTCAGAGTAAAAGTCAAAAGATTTACTTGTTAACAAAGAGAAAATCAACTTTATTATGATCCTGAACTCAAATGAACTGTCATTTAATTATCATTCTGTGGTTTGGATTGGACGGCGTCATAAAATGTGATTGGATTTACACCTGTGTGGAAATGATGTACACGTGCAGTGCAGACTGGGCCAGGTATTGATTATTTACCTCCAGTCTGGAACGTGCTGACCAGTGAGAATACCTTTAACCCCAACCTGACTCCGCCCACTGGCTCATCTTATATATAAACGTCTATTCGTGGAAGTGTGTGTGTCTGTCTGCCCGGAAGTGACAGGTGGAGTCGGGGTAAGGGCTCCTCCTCCGAAGAAACAGAAAACTAACTGTCTACGCGTGGGAATGTGTCTGTCTGCCCGGCCCGGAAGTGCGAGGCTATTATAGAATGAAGCTCAGAGAACCGGCAAGGCGGCCCCAAGTTAACGAGTCAGAAGAAGAAAGTGACTCTGTTGCCAAAGTAAAACCGCCGAGAAAAGACACAATCACTTATGTAAGCGAGACGAGCACATCGGCAAAACGGTATCCCTTTGACTTTTCCTCCCGCCGCCAATACACAAGCGAGGCGAGCATGTCAGCATAATGAAACCTAGGAGAGAGATGCCTAAGGTAGTTCCTCTCAATTACCTGACATCTCTACATTTACATTTTTTTTTCTGACAATTTCAATAGTGTTTAGGATCCCAGGCTTTTTACAGCACAGGCTTACACAGCTAGTACTATATAAAAGCCCCACCATTCCACAGCATTCTTATCTCTGCCACTCTGCCCCTCAGTTCTTTAGTGCCTAACTTGCATCTTTCCATCATTTCCACGTGACATCCCAATTTTTCATCTATCATTTGTTTTCTTCTTACAAGAAATGGATCTTTTAGCCCCCAAACCGTAACATATTTAGATGAAGTTAACTGATACCTACTGTTCTTGGAGGTGTGTTGCTCGAGTGTGGGTGGATTTGTGAAGTACAGGATGTCAATTCAATACAGTGTATGTTCCAGCACTAACTACTGATGGGGAAAATATGGAATCACCACGCAATCTAAAATGCACACCCGTGGGAGGAGAACCACAGAACCGGCACAAGAAGCCACACAGACAGACACAGAGAAATGTGAAAGGTAGAGGGGCTCCAAATGCTAGCCCGAGTCAGAAGTGCCTAGTGATGCAGGACCCCTATATTCCAGTTAATTTGACAGCCATTACAAGTGTCACCATTTAATGGCCTAATAACTGGCACCCTGCTTTGAGGCTATAGCTACTGGGATAGACAACGGCCTCCTAAGACCCTGAACTGAATATGCTGATTAGAAAATGGATGGATTATCAGCCACATGAGCCTGTTTCACATTATTCTACCTTTTGCAAATCAAAGTGGCATAACAGTTAGCTATGCGGTGGGCTGACGCCCTGCCCGGGATTTGTTCCTGCCTTGCACCCTGTGTTGGCTGAGATTGGCTCCTGCAGACCCCCCGTGACCATGTGTTAGGATATAGCAGGTTGGATAATGGATGGATGGATAACAGCTCTGCTGCCTCATAGCTCCACCACCATTGAACTCGTAGCTTAGTCACCATGATGGTGACTAGATTGCCTAGTAAGGGATGGGTGGTCTTGTGGCCTCGGAACAGATTTTGTTTTTTTCTCCATCCCTCTGGAGTTTTTTTTTTTGTTTTTTCTGTCCTCCCTGGCCATCGGACCTTAGTTTATTCTTTGTTATTTAGTATTTTTATATTTTTTTATTTTTTCTTAATTCATCTTGTAAAGCACTTTGAGCTACATCATTTGTATGAAAATGTGCTATAGAAATACATGTTGTTGTTGTTTTTGGTGTGGAGTTGACATGTCCTCACTATGCCTGATGGGACTTTTACACGTGTACTGTATGTGTAAGTGTGTAGACTGGCGTTACACAAGAGAGTGGGTGCAGCCTGTGATGGACTGGCATCCCATCTGTAGTTAGATCCTGTTCTGCTCCTGGGAATTGGATGCGAGGATAGGCCTGGCGACCCTGTAATAGTATAGAGACAATGGTTGGATTTAAAAACAAAAAAATTACAGAAGCATGACACAACACAATCATGTTATGTGGCTAAACGAGCCCTGATCACACCAAACCAAAAGGCATCACTGCCCCTAAAGAGACAACGACATGCATGTCTTCATGAAAGCTTTTTAGATTTCTGAGGAATATTAGCGACACTCCTGTGCTATAGTAGTGGCCATTAGACCTTCCATGCCCTCCCCAAAAACACTGCTGTTGACCGAGGCCTGGTAGCTGGCTCTCTGTATGCAAGATATGCCACTGCTTATCACAAACCCCACCCTACTGCCCTCTCCAGTCCCCCTTCAGCTTTCCATAAGGAAAAAGAAAATCTAGCAGTCAACTGCAGGGGAGCCCAGAGAGCATTAATAATGCAGCGCACACAGCAGCTCAGCGAGCGCCGTCCCACCAAGGCAGCGAGTGAATGGGAGAGCAAATGAATGGGAGTGACAAAGCCAAGCGTCTCCCAGGGCACAGTGCTCATTTCTCAAACGCAACTGTTCACACGATTTTAAGGATCTTCCAATTATGGCTGACACCCACCCACCTAAGAAACAGGAAGAAAAAAAAAAACATTTCAAATGTAATGAAAACGTGCAACAAAGCCTGAAACGCCATGGAGAGAAGACGCAATCGATGTTGCTGTGGCAACTCCATACGCACGGAATGTGCCCCCCCCCCCCCCCGCGCCCCCCCCCGGGAAAGCCACACCGGCAGCAGATTTGCCTCCATGCAAACACATTAACAGCGATCTCGTCCACCTTGTTGTAGTGAAGGCAGACAACAGCCTGACCACTAACTCGGGGTGTCCGTCCATCTGACACAAGTCAACACCGATACCCCTCATTCAGGCTTCACGGGGAATGGGGGGGGGGGGTGCTTGGAGGAGGAGGAGTTTAGGTGGTGTTTTGTCCTGATAGAGGAGGACCCCTTTACAGACAAAAGCTCAGTGGGAACTTGGACTGATCTCTGCAAAGAGAAGTGCTGAAATCAAAATTAACAAGAGATGGACGTGACGCCATGCAGTTAAACGGCTCATCAATACTTTTACATTGTTTAACATTTCACTGTGTCAAAAAATAATCCATACTAAAATATTAAATGAAAAAAAATTAGTGTAGTAGTGGAAAATGGCATAAAAGAGACAACATTTTATAACCAACAGGAGTAGGAATACTTTGAAAATGTCCATAATAGCAAATCACATGTGAGACTTTTGGAAAAAACTTCTAATTAAACACAAACAAAATTATGCACTTTAATCTTCCTTCTTTGAATCTATATTGAAATGAATGCAAAAAAATCAAAGCTGAGGCTCTAAGCCAAAGTGCCTGAAGGGAATAACAATTTTAAAAATGGAGGAGTGACTGAGTACAGCATTACACAGAACAAAAATCTGCTGGGAATCGGGAAGGATTCTAATAAGACTTGCCGCAATCTCTGCATCTGCTCCAAACGATTTTGACAGCGGATGGCAAGGATATGCCAGAAGTACCAGACCGGTGTTGGTGTATTAAGAGCATGGGCCTGTGTTGTGATGCAATCTGGTAAAAAAATCATTAAAATAAAATAAGTAGCAGGAATTAAGTCACAGATCCAAAGGGCATTCAAGTGTAAGATTAAATTAGGCTTTTGGGGCGCACTCTGATGGACGGGCACTACATCCTTCCAAGGCTGGTAGCAGGGACAGGCAACCTTCCTCATGCCACACTGAACTGGACAGGCAGTGGATTGATTTATACATAGAAATAAATGCATAAAGATGGAAACACCAGCTGTTTAAGCTAGAAGGTACTATATAAAGCAACAGCAGTTTGACGGTTTCACCTTCTATAACTCAGTGC
This sequence comes from Polypterus bichir lapradei, assembly GCA_026402145.1. NCBI lineage: Eukaryota > Metazoa > Chordata > Cladistia > Polypteriformes > Polypteridae > Polypterus > Polypterus bichir. The sequence goes on along the minus strand of JANRMT010062797.1, from coordinate 32,427,579 downwards.
ATGGCATTAGCTCACAGCTGGCATGCAGGATGTTTGGTATAAACTGGCAGCTTAGACCATTCTCTAACTTGTCATTAAAAGTTTACAGCCAGTAGAAGACACCAGTACTCAATGAACATTTCATTCTTTTCTTGCAGTTTTTGGCCTGGCTGGGAGAATGTGATTTATGTTTTTACTGTTCATGTTGGTCTCCTTTATTAGATAGATAGATAAATATTTTATCAGATAGATAGATAAAGGACAGACAGACACGTCAGTAGGACAGATAGATAGATAGATAGATAGATAGATAGATAGATAGATAGATAGATAGATAGATAATTTGTCCATAATAGTAAATTACAACTTTACTGAAGCTCAAGAAAAATATAAATACCTGTATTATTTAAAAATCACAACCCCTCCAAACACACACAAAGACTTTTGGTTTAGATAAAGGCGAGGCCTGTGATAAGACAAATGGCGATAGTAAACTGGCCCGTGTGAGTGTCTACAGAAGTGTGCTTTCTGATGGACGGGCATCACCCTAGTGGTTGGTTTCTGCTCTCTGTTAACTTTCCCATTGTGACCCTGGACTGGAAAAAGCTGGTTAAAAAGTGGGGGAACTGATAGATGGCAGCAGTGTGAATCCATATTTTACTACTTACGAGTGATTCACTTGTTCTTTTTAAACAATACTAGACCCTTTCTTTCAGATGGATGGCGTACCTTGCTGGATAAGACTAAAATAACCTTCCTGCAAAATTTTGTCAAATTGTAGCTATTATCTCCTGCCTAGAACTGCTCATCGTTGACTTTCGTCCTACACCTCAACATCGCAAGGTGCCATCAAATTTGCATCTATGGGTTCCCACTGTTTTTTTTTTTTTTTTATACGACTCCAACACTTCTTCTTTCCAGTGCTTGTCCGCTGATTTACAGCCCAATCCACAATCAAACTCAACCTTTCTGTGCCCAACAGACAGAGAATCAACAGCGATGCAGGTGCTAGGTAACCTGCATGTTTAAATCTACTTAGCATTTGCCTAAAGTGTGAAAGGTTGAGACTCATATCTGCTTTTGACCACCTAAAAAGATGCCATATAACAGGATGAAGGAGCTCATGTGGCACAGCTTCACCAGGATACTGAAACATTCCCGGTACTAAGAAGTGCTACATGACGTTGTATTCTATCAGGTCTCCAAGTTTTTTTTTATCTTCTACTTGTACTTAAGCATGCACCGCCGCACATAAAGGCGCTATATACCATACCCTTTGCAGCTTTCACACTTTACTGAAGCACACATAAAGATGTGCCAATGTATAAAGGGTTCCATAGCATGTAACAAGGCAGTTCCTTACATTCCACCTCGAACCTGAAACATGTACCTCACACCGAGGTGCTGTATAAGAAAAAGAAATGAATGTCTGCTCTCTTACCTTATGTAGCTTCCACATGGCCCCCAGCGCCTTGACTTCGTGGCTCGCATGGCGGCCCTCCTCCAGGCACTGGTAACAGACGGGGATCTTGCACTGAACACAATACATGCTGTGGTTCTCCAGTTCGTGCTCGGTACACGTTGAGATTTTGCGGGGGCTCAGCTGGCGGCTGACCCGGCCCTGTGCAGGAGGCACCAAGCGGTGTTTGGCGAGCGGACCCCTCGGCGGGTGGCAGCGCATGCGGCAAGGCTCGCAGTAGAAGACGTCGCACTGCTCGCACATGACCGTGGCCTCCTTGGGGCTCTTCTCGCACAGCTGACATTTGAGTGCTGCTGCTTTGCTCTGCTGGTACCGGTCGACCACCCCTTCCAGAACCCGGTTCTTGGGGAAGCCGCGAAGCCCCCGCTCGTCCAGGATCAGGCTGCGGTGGCATTGCGGGCAGGTGATGCAGGAATTGCGAGGAATAGGAGGCAAGGATCCGGGGTGTTGAAGCAAATGGTGCTGGGGTTGAGGATGTGCAGGTGGGGGGACGGCGGGGGGAAACACCCGGATTCCGTTAGGGGATTTCTGGCAAGGGGTGGTCGGTGCACTAGCGAAGCCCCCGTAAGACCCGTAGCCGCTGTCTGCCTCGCTGTACAAACTCATCTTGTCCAAGTCCAGGTAGTCGTAATCTGACGCGGCCGAGCCTGACGCCCGGCGACTTCGTGGAGACTCCGCATCGGGGGTCTGCACTAGGATGTTGCGGGCGCACGCCATGCAGATATTGTGAGAGCAAGGCAGGATAATAGGCTCCCGGTAAAACGAACCGCACACCGGGCATTTCAACTCCTCTTCCATTTCTTCCATCGGTAGTTGTGGCGATTAAGTCTGTCTCGGGCAGACAACGAGGAATGAGGCGTAGAGACACCGTCGCCTGCAGGAGCTCTCCAAGGTCCCGACTTTACCGCTTGCGAGTGCGGCGCTCACCACGTACTGCTGTCCGAGAACGCGCATATATACGTACCACAACCTACCCCAACAGGCACGCGCTTACCCGCCCACGCGCAACGTCCTCAAAAGGCACGTAAGCTCGGCTGCTGCCATTCGTTGATTCCGTTGTCAGTGAGGGATGCCCCTTCTTCCTCGAAGTGCTACAGTTGTGGGATACAAAGCGACTACAATGAAGGGGGGTTCGGCTTTAGGGGGCGGTCCCAAGGCGCGGGAGGAAAGGGCTACGAAGTGCGAGTCCTCTCATTCATTCATTCTTTCTTTCATTCATTTCATTGAAAGACCGCATGCCGCAACAGTGTACCCTCCCTCAATGCAAGGGGTTCTTGGAATCTCACTGAACAGGGAAAGGACAACCTCAGCAGCAATAACACTCATCCTGTAGAGCGCTTGTCGTCCCTATAGTTAAATGCTTAAGCAAATAATAACTGAAAGACACCTCAGAAATAAAGATGATAATATATATATATATTTTTGCTTGTTTTTTTCAGTTTTCACTTAAGGCAACCAGTTTGCTGTTCCTAAAAGCTTGAGATTTCATGAAGGGATAATGTACAGTAAGTAAATCATTCTATGATATATAAATAAACTGTCTTATTATGACACAGATTTAAACACCAAATGAGGAATGCATGCTTTGTGTCCATCTAGACTCCCTTTTTGCGCCATTTTTTGCAGCAGAGGCCATATTCTCCTGTGATCCTAAATTGGATTAAAGGATGTTCAGTATTACTATATACATAGAGAGAATGTGCATATATATTGTAAAGACCAGGGGTGTGTGAGAGTCAAAGGAATGGATTCAGCCACCTTATATCAGACCACTGGTGTAGCTCTAAAAAAGATCTCTGTCTTTTTCAATGACGCCTACACAACACAGCCAGGTCTTCAGCTCGGAGCTCATGGTGCCACAGCTTTGTCCCCTTGTCCCGCGCACACACAAGCTGCCAGCCTGCTCCACCTCACTCTTCTCACCCAGGACTAGACGCAACATGACTGCCATACTAGCCATGAGCTGACCCAAGGCCAGGGTCCATGTCCAAGGTCCAACTAGCAGCCACATACACAGACCAATAGTGCTCAGCAGCAGGATGGCATGGAATAAAATGTTTGTTCACAGTGCAATATCTGTACCCCTAATCATGCTGTTCACAGGGCTACTTATATAGCTGGCTTCTCTCAGTATCCCCACCCCTTCAATCCCCCGTTCTGAATACATGGAGTATACTAATACTGTACCCATTTAGAAAAACAGGCACAACAGTACAATGCTAAGTCTGTCTGTTTGTGATCACTTATTTAGGAATCCCTGTTCAGTGGATGTCCCTTTTTCTTGATGCATTTTGTTGCTTTTGTTCATTGGACATCACAGCCCATTTGTGAACGCTGGAAAACATTACTCCTGGGCACAGGTGCTGGATGTTAGGTGTTTTGTCATATAATGCCAAATACTACCAACAACCCACCTTAATAAAAGTTTCAGGGTGTCTGTGTATCAGTGTGTCTGCCTGTTTGCTATGTCCCTTTCATTCCAACAGATGGCCCAATACAAACATATGAGTAATAAAATGCATTCCAAAAAATAACGCATTACAAACATTAACACTGCTTTTACAAATCCCATGCAAAATGGCATACAACAGAGACATATGCATTGCATTTGTCAGTTGAACAAATGGCATATCGCAAACATTTGTTGAAATAAAATGCATGATTGTGATACGCCATCTGATGAGGTGACAAATGCAAAGCATTTTATTACTACACACTTTACAAAATACATTCCAATAGACGGTGCACTGCAAAAGATTTAAAAAAGAAAAATCTTAGATGGGTAGTACAGCTAGTACAAAAATAAATTGTCTAATGGATCAAAAACACAATGAAAAAAAAATATCACAGGTAGAATACAAAACTATAATTGAAACAGCAAACAAATAAAAACAAATCCTGCTGCCCCAAGGAAAACCTCCAACTGGTTAATTGCCCTTGACCATCTGGAATGTCCCACCAAGATTCTTCATTCTTGGCTTCCCATTCTTTTCTCTGACATCCTGGCTGTTTCTACTTTTATTACCTGTTGATCAACTCACCTCTGAAAATCAAGTTCAATGGTTTACTTGATCATCAGTCTGATGTTAGAAAGGCACTCTGCAGCTGAAAGATCTGTCCCAGTTCACTCCACCTTCACATGATGACCAAGTCAGGAGTATAGGGGAAAACCAAGAGGGAACAGACGAGGACTTCAAATGGCATACTGAGCATGCTCTGCACTCTCTTCAGGCTTAGACTGGAAGCATTAAATGAAAGGAACCAGAAGGTGTCAAGGCCTGGCCCAGCCCAGTAAGGTCAAGTGCGACACACGACACAACATGACAGACTTCAGCCACTGACAGCTCATTTCCAATAACTGCACAAGGAGGAATTCTGCCATACCAGTCAGTCAAAGGTGTCATGAACAAACAGGTCCATGCCCTGAAGACAAGAGAAAAATCAACGGGTCAGAGCCTTACGGGGATTATAGTTTGTTATTTAAAATAAATTATGAGACCAAACCAGACAACTGGCATAACCTTCTGCTTGAAAATCTGTCCTGTTAGGTGTTTCATTTTACTATCAAAAACATCTTAGTTTTTGGAGGTTGGAAATCTAGTGAAAGAACTTGTGTGTTGGCTAGTGAAGTGTCCATAAGAGGTCTCAAATGACTTGGTCAGACATCATGATGAACCTAAACTCTAAGGCTCTGTTTTACACAGGAAGGTTCCATTCATCCCAAGTAGGATATCTCTGCTGCCACCTGTAAGCCAGGAGTTTTGTTGTCCTGGCCGTCTGTCCAACCTCTATGGCCTCATTTTTTCTTCTCTTGCCTTTAAAATATTTACTCCGGTGTTGTCATCGTACCACAAACAAAGATCGTAAACCCTGGTGGCACCTGTATTTTCTGAGTGGCGTGCAGAGTTTGTCGTGTCCACCAGGAACTTACAGAACTGATACACTTTCATGCTTTTGATTTTCTCTTTTTTGGGATTTTGATATGTGGGGATTTTCAATTTTAATTTTATTTTTTCCATTTTAATTTTAAGACTGCTGTTTTTCATGACCGTTTTGCTTGTTTGTTTACTTGATGCCATGTTGGCTATGTGGTGTCACAGTTTCATTCACCTTATTATGGGAGTGACGTCACCAGGGTCTGCTGGTATAAACATGGCAGTGTGTGGCAGGTGGTCTAGTACCCGTCGGTGGATCTTCTTTGTACTGTTTCTTCTTAAAATTCAAGTAGCCCTAGCGTAAAGATTCTTCATTTGTTTTCACCCCAGCTTTGATTGATCACGTCTTACAAATTCACTCTTGCCCTTTGGTTTGTCCGTTTAGTCCATTTGTGACTTTTATGGTTTTGATCTTGGCACATTCCTGACTACAATTTCAGCATCTCCTTTAATCTCCTGGTCACCTTTGTATCATAACAATTGCGAGTGCCAATATGGGAATCTTAACAGATCCTTCCATTCAAATCCAGAGGGACTGATTTAGGTGACCATGTGGGTGACATTTTAGAGACATTATTGAAGGGAAGTGGGATGCTGCCAAAGCCACTAACCCTAAAAGGTCAGAAATTGTTTTATTAAAGCTTTAGGGGGATTACTAAATTCAAACATGTCAACCAAACTAGACTGGCAACCAGAATAGTCTAAATGCAAAGAGCTTAGCAAGTTTTCTGCTTTTAAAAGTTTTTTTTTTTAATACAAAACAGATTTGAAATTGTGCACCCATTATTTTATGATGTGTGGGCCACCTGTCTAGTGATGTGCAGCATCACAGTGACCACCACAGACTTCAAAATCGAAACACACATGAAAAACAATCACGAAATCACGAAAGAAACAATAAAAACATAAAAAAATAAAATAAATACAGTCTATGATTTTGTCAGCATTAATTTGGTCTCAGCCCTTGTGTGTGTGTGTATCTCTCTATTTCTCTTCTGGTGGCAACTTTGCCCCAGCAGTTTCTTAGAGTCAATATATACATTGTCATGGGTGATCTGGCATACTGAGATGGATTGTATTCCTCACCCAGCCAGAAGGCTATTATAATGGACAAAACAACTGGATGAAGGAGCATCCCAAACAGGATGGATGCTGTTCCCTGCCATAGTCTGGAGAAAGGGATAATGGACGGACAGAGGGAGATAAATGTTCCACCAGTGTTGTAGATGTCAGATATGGCTCCAGTTTGGACACACACAAGGTTGCATGAGAGTCATAGTTTGGGAGGGTAGTCCTGTTGGGGTCCCTAGGTGCTGCCGCAGAGTGCTGTCGGCAGGGACTCCCCTGTTTTATGGACACTTCGATCTGACCCAGAGTTATTTCTGGGGTGGCATGTGGTGACACCATATGTATTTCTGGGCCTTAGTCAAAAGGAATCCTCTACCTCACCTGGGTGATTTGGAGTCATGAGAGGAGAAGGACAACACTCGTCTGGGGAGGAGTGGATGAGAAGAAAGAGCAAGAAAGAGAGGAGGAGTAGAACTGTTTATTGCTGATGCTGGTTTAAAGGAAGAAGCCGGTAAGTAGGTAGTTTGTTCAATAAAGTAGTCATTTGAACCCATGACCCTTGTTTGTGTAGTTGTGCCTGAGGTTTGGGGCTCTGCTCCACCCTCTAGTGGCCACAACATGTAATGTGAAAAATAAAGCTTGCAACAATAATAATAATAATTCTTTGCATTTATATAGCGCTTTTCTCACTACTCAAAGCGCTCAGCGATTGCAGGTTAATGGCCTTGTTTAAGGGCCCAACAGAGCAGAGTCCCTTTTGGCATTCAGATTGCCAGTGCAGATCTCTAGCCTCATGGCCACCACTACGCCTAAAACAAATAAAATACTGAAATGTAATATCAGTTAGTAAGAAATTGAATAGATAGATGCAAACCTTTATTTGTGACACTCATGTTTGTGGATGTTGGCTGTCAGTGCCCATTTCTGTTCATAACTCTCCTGATTACTTAGCACATAAATTGAGATAAGGGACAAGAGGGCCCAGATGGCAGAGATTCAATTTGAATCCCAGCTCCATCAGTCTTCCTGCATGTTTTCCACTTGTCTGCTTGGGTTTTTCTCTAGGTGCTCTGATTGGTCATGTCAAGTGAGTAGTGAGTGTCTGCCCAAGGTGCCCTGTGATGGACTTGTGGCTCCTGCACGGTGACCCTACAACTGGAGTAAGCAATTTCAGTAAATGGACAAATGGATGAATGGTTGATTTAAGATGAACCATCCTTTTCCATTAAATAGCATCAGAGAGAAAGTTCCTACTCTCCCAGTAATGAGCAGTGGTAAAGAACCAAGGTGCCAATCCCTGACAGGGCAAATTTAGATTAGTTTTAAGCAGCCCTAATTCTGCTTAGAATAAACTTGCTTGCCAAATTTTTTTTTCCATTAATTTGAAGGAAAATGTTCTCCAGCTGCTTGCCATAGGTGAACAGATGGCATGGTGACAGATCTCAGTTAACTACAGTAGGTTTGTTTCCGAATGATGAGATTGGGCACGTGCTTGACAGCAGAATTATTGCAGCGTCTGTTTGACACCTTTAGCCAGCTTTAGTCTTCACACAATACAACGTCAGAGGAATGGTTCAGGTTTATGGATGGTTGAAGTGATCCCATAAGCCACAAAAGGACAGAAAAGTGGCTCCCTGAACAGTACAGTGTACTCTTGTCTGCTTCTTGCTAACAGACAGGCGATCTGCTGGATCATCTAGAGAGTTCCATCTCTTTTTGCCTTCTTGAATCTCCAGTGATGACAACACAAAGATAAGCAAACATGAAGCCATTTTTGTCCTGTCTTTATTCTCTTCTAACTACCCCTTTGAGTTTAAGTTGATGTTAAATCAAAAAATGGCGGATGTGTAGAGAACATGTTCACTTAATGTGAGAGGTGCTGATGTCAACATACAAGTCCATTAGATGATTTGAAAAACACAAATTTAGGGTCAAGAATCAGGGATCATGCCAGAGCTGCAGAAGCAAAAAGATCATATGACAGGTTCAGGGGACGATGATCAGGCATGCATCTGTCTTACAAGGAGCAGAGACACATATCTCCTATGACATCTGAGAAGTACAGAAGTGTGCCTTGTGTGAGACTCTAGTCTCCTGATTCATGTAAGATTTCAGATATGAACACATTGCAAGAGGTGAAAATATGTTGTTGCATATTGGAAGTATCAGCTTGGAGATCAAGAGGGTTATGGGTAATATGTGACATGTATCTATACCATGCGAAATGTGTGGCTGTGGAGGTTCAATGGTCCTGTTGTATAAGACAAGTCTTGGCACACAGGTGTGGGACATGGACATCCAGTGCTCTCAGGTCACGTGACACATGCGATGGTGGCCATTCCAAATATCTAAGCTGGAAGGATGGATGGCGGAGTGACAGTTCTGGGGACAAAAGAAGGTGCTTGAAAAGGCCAAAAGGAGTCAGAACTGGGTTTGTGGTCTATTCAGTGACGTGGATGACACAGTCTGTGAGCAGCCATCTTTTATAGGAAGAGGAAAATTACATTATTTTGCTGCTGGTAATGAGTCAAACAATGGCCAGAGCAACAATACACAAGATGTTGGTACCAATGAGAAATCCACACAAAATGGCCACCTGAAAAGTAAAATGGCACCCAAAACAGAACTAAAAAGACAGAGCTTCCCTAAGATTCTTTAGAGCAAAACACTGATCTACAGACGTCTAAATGGACAAGGAGAGACAACCAAAGTGCCCCACAGCTGATGAACATGAACAGGTTAATGAAGTGAAGTACAGCCAGATCACCAGTGAACTCAACATACTCACGCAAAAAGACGACACAGTGTTTTATCTTTCTCAGAATTCCCTTTCTGTAGTGTTTATTATAGCGACACATTCATTTAAATGCAGAGTTTATTTCCCTTTCATGACATTTGGTCATAAAAACTGGATAAAAATGACCAATTTGTGGGTCAAAATGCTTTAAGCAATTTGTAATCCATTACTTAACACATCATAATATCAATAAAATAAAACAAATATTAAGAATATAACAGCTACTAACGTATGCACTTTACAATGTTTTTGATGCATATGTGCACCAAAAATTCAACGTAGGGATGTTGTATGCACCTGCTGTCTTTTTTTGACACGTGTGCATCCCCAGTTTTCACACGACATTATGCATCAACATGAACACTTACCACCACAAATCTAGGGCTCTTATTGTTTTCAAGTAAGTTTTTTAAAATATTTTTTCTATTTTAAAAAGCCAGCTTTGGGTTTCCATATATCTTTCAATAATGCGTTTAAGATTTGGAACACGTTATATTTTGATGAGCAGCTACAAGACATAAAATCTTTTACCAACTCAAAGGTTCAGCGCGGTGCGGATTTAATTGTGGCGTTTCAGATTAACATCGCTGTACCTTTTACTTGAATATGACATTTATTTGTGATAAGGTGTTTATTTGTATGACACAGTAATAATACGACTTATGAATGGAAGAGTCTGATGACCCATAGACCCCACTGGCAATAGTTCAAGGAAGGGAAGATTGAGGAAAGCCAGTTTTCGGAAGGGAAAGAAAGGAGAAAGAGAAAAAGAAAGAGCGTTATCAGACTTCCAACAGTAGGCCAAGGCTTTCTTATCAGCAGTTCTTTGCTTTGGGAAACGCTTCAGCTGGAGGCAGAATCCAATCCAGTAGGCCACATAGGCTGCCGCCAAGGGTGCCATCATCCGAGGGGTGCCATTTCTGAAAGTAAAGGGGTGCGCCCTCTGGGTACTGTGGGTGGACCAGCAACCCCAAAGGTTTGTATGATAATTATGTTCATGGTGTGTACACAAAGGGGTGCCATTTGTGTTTCTGAAGGTGCAGGTGTGCACGTGCTCTGGAACCTGAGGGGGAAAGCCCAGGTCAACAATCTCTGATGATGTGAAAGTAAAAGTCTGCCCACTCCATACATCAGGGGCGCATGCTCCTTAAACTCCATGATACGTACACAAAGGGTCGCATACTCTGGAAACTGAGGGGGAATGGTTGTCGAAAACACCGATTGCCCGCTTTGGATAATGAAAGGTGATGTGCGTCCACCGTGCTTAGGGCTCTAAATGGGCTTCAACCAGCACTGGCTGGTGAGAAGAAATAGAGTGAGAAGAGAGGTCCAGGAGGCGAAGAATTTCAGGGGAAAATTAAATTTTACAGATAAAATAGAGAATAGAAAGGCAACTTTAGATAGTCAGAAGGCAGATACGAATGTGCAATCCTATATACTGTATGTAGAAGGGTACCTGGGGTCTTCACAAGCAGAGATGACAGTTACGATCATTAGCCAGACCAATAGAAAAGCACTTACTGGGGGTCAGAAGCAAATGATCTCCAAACTTTAACTGTATAAACTGCGAGTCCAGAGAGATGTCAAGAAGATGAAGACAATCATACTGAAATTACAAAAGATGGTGGAATTCACAGACTGATATCTGAACTTCAGATATCTAATAATAGAAAGACAGTGTATTCGTTTTTGAACTACTGTATATCACCTTTAAAAATACTAAGAATTTTTACAATTGTAATAAGCAATTGCTCAGTTTTTTTTGTTTTTTTTTTTGACTTGGAGTTTTGGTTTTGGCTTTGCTGGTTTCGTTTATCAGCCAACCCTTGGCTTTTGTTTTGGACATCCTTCATTTACGGTTTGTTAAAACACAATTCAAAAGTCATACGAGAGGCACAGACGTGCCCTGGCTTATATGACAGGTGTACGTGTCAGTGAGATGGCAAGGCTGTAGACACCTCAGGTCACATCTGAGGCTCTGGGAGGAGCAGGTGTCCCAGCCTGTACCTCATTCATTTACAAATTCAGACGTCCACCATCATGTGAGATATACAAGTGTGGCACATGCTGACCTCAGGTCATTTAAATATACAGGTGTGTCAACTGTGACAACAGCACATGCAAGTAAGAATTTCAATGTACTCCGTACATGTGACAATAATGAACCTATGTAGCGATCTCAGGTCCTATGGAAAGTCCAGGCATAGCGGTTGACATGATCTATCTCACATGTCCAGTGTAGGTACCTGTTGCCATAAGGGATCTGGAGATGATCAGAGGTTCCGTGAGAGGCATATGGTGGAAGTTTGTGTGTGACAGGTGGGCACAAAGAGGGCAGGAGCCTACTGTCCATGGTAAGTTGTGACTAACAGTGATTGTACATCTCACAGGCAGGGCAGGTGTAGGAATTCATTAGTCCTGACTCACATGAGAAGTACTGGTGTAAGGTTACATCCATTTCATGTCATATGACAGGTCTTGGTAAATGTATGACAGGTTAAAATGGGAGCATCGCAGTGGTTCAAGTGTGTTGTCTCATATACTTTTGACCTGTGACACAGTTCAGACACAGACATATATATACATGTTAAAAACATAGTCATGTCCCCTGTCATGTGAATGGTGCCAGTGTAGGTATTCAGTTATCTGAGGTCACATGAGAGGCCCTGCTATGTCCCTAAAAACGTTAAAGGTGATGATGAATTGCTACTGTGTCATGCAAGATGTTCAGACTAGTCACTAGTGTCTAATGCCAATACCCAACGGATGGTGCGCCTAGTCACAGGTGAGAGGAGTGGAGGTCCAACTTCATTGCAGTGTACAGGAAGGTGACCCCCCTATGGACCTCTGAAGTGACGTTGGAACTGTGGTTGTGTATACAAGCTCCTGCCCTCCTAATATCTTCAAGCTTATTGGATGTTGAAAATTTTCTAACAATGGCTTACTTCCTCTCAGTGTTGAGGGGGCAGCTTGTTAGCTCTCTGACGCTTTCAGCCCACGGCACAGATTAGTCACTCACTAACAATAAGCTATGCTTTTCCTTTTTTTTTATGTTTGAGGCAGAAGCATCCGAAGAAGGCTTGCATCCGAGAGATTAGAGAGGAATCATACATTAGTAGTAAACGCTTAAGGACTTTAGGCATGAGGCCATCTAGCCAAAATGTGAAGGAAAAGATGCATTCATCACCATAATTCCACCTGTGAGGGATGTTTCTAAGTGATCTCACCTCCACCTCTCATCAGAAGCCCCCTTATTCTTAGCAGTAGCAGGTCACAGGCACTCGATGAGTCCTCATTTAAAGGCCATTGGACAGCCCCCTCTTTGTCGTAGTTCCAGGATTTCTCAGTCACTCAACTGTGCAGAATGATTCTGGGGGAACCTCTCAGACTAATCCCTCTGGGATTCCCTCCCATGTGCTGTTTCTCCTGTCAGCGCCACATCAGCCCTGGTCATCAGCAGTCTAGCCATACACTTAATAGGGTCATTTAGACAATTAGCGGCAGTTTAGCGAGTTAGCAATTAGCGGGGGGTTAAACGTTAACATTATTCAAAGTTATTGTCTGTTTTTACAGCATTTTTATTACACTTTAATTTAATATATATATTTTTTTGTATCAGTATACTGCTGCTGGATTATGTGAATTTCCCCTTGGGATTAATAAAGTATCTATCTATCTATCTATCTATCTATCTATCTATCTATCTATCTATCTATCTATC
>JANRMT010062797.1:32374093-32408239 GCA_026402145.1 Polypterus bichir lapradei | reverse complement strand
GAGAGAAAGTGAGCCATATTTGACAAGATACAAGATGGTAAGCAACGTAGCAGATATGAGGGCACCTACCTTAGAGGCAGTGAGCCATATTCGACAAGATACAAGATGGTAAGCAACCCAGCAGATATGAGGGCACCTACCTGAGAGAAAGTGAGCCATATTCGACAAGATACAAGATGGTAAGCAACCCAGCAGATATGAGGAAACCTACCTAAGAGAAAGTGAGCCATATTCGACAAGATACAAGACCCAGCAGATATGAGGACACCTACCTGAGAGAAAGTGAGCCATATTTGACAAGATACAAGATGGTAAGCAACCCAGTAGATATTAAGGCTCCTACCTTAGAGAAAGTGAGCCATATTTGACAAGATACAAGACCCAGCAGATATGAGGACACCTACCTGAGAGAAAGTGAGCCATATTTGACAAGATACAAGATGGTAAGCAACGCAGCAGATATGAGGGCACCAGGCTGACTTGTGGGAGCACCCAAGTCTTTGCTAAAAGAGCTGTGGCTGAGGCTAGGGCAGATTGACAAAGGAATATGTTATTCATATTTAATTGTTTTGGCTGACACCTTTATCCAAGGTAACTTACAACCTTAAATTACATTTGTTTCGGTTTTCCAACTGGAGCCCAGGCAGGTCAAGTGACTTGCTCAGGGTCACACAGTATCAGGATTTGAACCCACAACCTCAGGATTTGAAGTCCAAGCCTTAACTACTACACCACACTGTCATTACAGCACTTCTTATTATCTTAGCTTTTCTCACCATGTGTGGGTTTTTAAATCATGGAGATTTCAATTATAGTGTTAGTTTCTTGTTTTGATGTATCTTTGGCATTATTAAAATAACATTATGTTATATTATTTGTTATATTACGGTTGCTTCCATTAGTCTATATGTTTCCTAGGAAATGACCTGGAATTGTGCAGCATGTGATGTCACTGGAGCAACGGGATAAATGGTCATCTTATCCAAGACTGCTTATAACTGCTAACACTTGAGCATTTCCAAAGAATTTCATTTTTTGGTTCTTTAGTTAATTTTTGGCAAGTCTTCTTGACTTTCATTTTTGGTTCACGTTTAGGGTTTGATGAAAGATAATTTTAAAATCCCGGTTTTCATTTTGGCTTGTTTAAATGGCTGAACCTTTCCAATTCTTGCTGCTAGTTTTTCCATGCCCAGCAGTAAAGAACGGGCAGTTGATGAGCCCTCTTGGCAACACTGGCCCTTTAACAGCTGATGACTGCCCAAAGGTGTACTAGTTATTATCAAAAGAGGGACTGCATGGAACCACTGAGCTGATTCCAAAGCTTGACAGCAAGTGATGCTGAAAAGAAGTGTAAAGCAGAGTGAGTTGGGAGTCTGGGCCACATTTCACTGAAAAGAGGAACAGCCATCAGAAAGATCAGGCAGGAAAAGGGCTGTTCTTTGGTGCTACTTAAGAAGAGGGAAAGTGAATAGACTGGGGTTCAACACTCAAGCAGACAGGTTCAGAGTCGCAGCTGCTTTTGTTTAGTTGCGCTTTGTATTTCCCTCTCATGTATGCTTTTATACCTTTGGCTTTATGGAGAGACACCATAAGAGTCTGTCCTCCTAGTAATGTGTGTTCTTCAAATGTAAATATTTAGAATGAAATTAGACAAAAATAGGTTATGACTCAGAGGCATGATTCTATGTCCAATAAAAACAACTTTGGTGTCATGAACAGATAACTAAAACACAAACGGGGTGGAATTTCTGATGAAGCAGACTGATGGAAGAAGCAGTCCGGCTATTTTGAGTAACAGCCTGACATTAGCTTCCAGTTAAGAAACTGGTCGTATCAAAAATATGCCATTTGTGTGGTACTCTTGGCTCAAAGCTTTGGACCAAGGACCAGGCTCTCAGTTCAGTCCTTATCTCCAACTGTTTGCGTGACCCTGCTTGGGCTCCAACTGTACTGTACAACCCCAAGGCAAAATTTGTAACATACACTGACTGATCTTAGGTGACTTGGAGTGAAGGTGTCTGCCAAATTCTAAGCAATGTGGGATCTTTTACTGGAAAAGGCTGTCACTAGGCAAAGAAAGCCAGTGGTTCTCATGAACTATGACAGACGCTGTTTTATTCTGACCACAGTGAATGGGTATGGTTGGAGGGTGTAGTGAGGGCAACTCAGACTGATACGTCCATGAGGAGTCTTGGCTGACAACACTTCAAAATTACATGGAGGTCAGAGGCAGTACCTCTGGATTGGAAAACTGTGGTGGTTGTCCCAATCTTTAAGAAAGGGGGCCAGTGGGTGTATTCCAGCTTCAGGGGGTCACACTTCTCAGCTTCCCTGTAAAGGCCTAGGCTAGAGTTCTAGAAAGGAGGATCTGGCTGTTGGCCGAACCTCAGACTCAGGAGGAGCAATGTGCTCAACCAGTCTGTATGTGTTTTGTGGAGTTGGAAAAGGCATACAATCATGTCCCTTAGTGCGTACTGTGGGGGGTGCTTTGGGAGTATGGTGTAACATGCCTGCTGTTGTGGGCTATTTAGTCTTGTACAATTGGAGTGAAAGCTTGGTTCACATTGCTGGAAATAAGTCAGACTCGTTCCTACTGGGTGTGGGACTCTGCCACTTTGTCACCGGTTCTGTTCATAATTTTTATGAATGGAATTTCTAGGTACAGCAAAGGAGTGGTGGGGTCCATTTTGGTGACCCCAAGATTGCAGATGATATGGTCTTGTTGGCTTCATTAAGCTGTGACCTTAGACACGCACTGTGGGGTGGTTTGCAGCCAAGTATGAAGCTGCCAGGATGAGGATCAGTGCCTCTAAGTTCAAGGTCTCAGCTGGAAAAAGGGTGGAGTGCACTGAGTTGGTGATGAGGTGCTGCATCAAGCGGAGTAATTTATATAAAGTACAGTATATTGTTTACCAGTGAGAGAAGAAGAGAGCGGGAGATTGCCAGGGGGATCAGCACAGTGTCTGCAGTTATGGAAAGTTATATCAGTCAGTCATGGTGAAGATGGAGCTGGCCCAAAATGAGAAGTTCTCAGTTTATTGGTTGATCTACATCCCTAACCTCACCTGTGTTCATGAGCTGTGGGTAGTGACTGGAAGAACTAGATCACGGATACAAGTGAGAGAAATGAGCTTCCTTCACAAGGAGTTTGGGCTCAGTCTTTGAGAGAATGAGAAGCGCAGACATTCGGAAGGAGCTCCAAGTAGAGCCACCAGTTGAGGTGGTCCAGGTTATCTGATCAGGATGCCTCATGGAAGACCTCCCTGAGAAGGTGAATTAGGCGTGTCATAAAGGGAGTAGACCTTGGTGTAGATATAAGACACACACTGGGGAGCTGGCCAGAGCTGGAGAGGAAAGGGATGTTTGGATATTATTGCTTAGATTGCTGTCCCCACAACCCAAACCCTTATAGACAAACCACCTTCCCACTTTTTGAGAAACATCAAATGCCATCAGTGGCAAGTTTACTTAGAAAAAAGGACATGGACACTTTTGGGAGAAAGTGGGCTTACAGTATATGATGTGCACCATGAAGTAAACATCAAAGCTGTGCAAACATCACAGAAGTCAATCCCACCCCAAAATGGTAGGTGAGATATCCTCAACTGAAAACATCTATCGGGACCACAACTACAATAAGAAAATTTCTGCTAATTAAGTGAGCACAGCATATAGGCCAGATGCAACGGTGGGAGGGGGCAGTGCCAGTTCTTAAAAGCCTTCATCCAACTAAACATTTAGAAGTACTGGCTGCTATGGAAACAAATATTACAAAGGGCCTGAGAAATGAAATAGCTTGACTTAAAAAAAGGGGTTTGAAATTGTCTCTGCCACTCCAGAATCAAGCACAAATAAACCAAAAAATGTCACAAAAAAAAAGAAAAGAAAGTGATGTGCCTGGCTGTGCAGGGTGCTCTCTCCTGAGATAAAATGTGGCCCTAAGTCAAAATGTAGTGATTTGATTTGGGGGTGTCATGGACCCACACTTTCACAGAAACGACAGTCTTTTGGTTTTGATGTGCTTGGATTTGGGTTACCTAAATAGCGAGTGGGCCAGTTGCTGGGGGCCCTGATGACTGACTGGTGGTTGTTGTTTCATAAGACTTTATTATTAACATTCTTTCCTTCCTGAGCTCTGAATGAAAAGGTTAATACTGTAATGCTGTTATCATTCCCACAACTCCATAAGGCTCTATTATCACTATTGATCTTTTATGTAGCTTCACATATCTCAATGATATATCAAGCTACATAACTTCATTTCACATGTGAGGGCAATTAAACAGCAGCAGGGGTCAATGCTGCTAGGTTAACCCATTGTGGTCCTTTGGATGAATACAGAAACCTTTGGCGGGACATCTGTAATCCTGCTGGAGAATGGCTGACCTGCTCTACCAGCATGAAGGTTCTCCATTCCTAAGACATCTACTTTCAGGGTCATCTGTTGCTTGGGCTTGGATCCAAACAAATTTGTTGTCACTCATTTGTCAGAATACACATTGAATTGAATAAAAGACATATTCTGACCTGAAATAAGCCCATTCAATAAGTTCCAATATCAGAAACAGAACATTAAGATGTCAAAAGAATTCCTTTTAAACTAATATGCAAGCCAATATGTGGAAATTTCATTTCCTCTTTCACATTTATAAGGACATTAAAAAGTAAACCTGATTTGAACACTGAATTCTAATATTCCATAATAAATTCCAGAAAACCGCATTTCTCTGTATTTTCTCTTGTTCAGTGCACATTTATGCTATGTCTGTTGTGGGGGTACTTTGAGGAAGGGTTTGGAAGTTACACAGCTGCTTACATTTTCCACCCACAGCCAGGCAGAAACTGACCCAGAAGAAGAACCCACTCGTGACTAAGCCTTTAGCCCCGACTCTCTGCCTTCCAGACCAGCCACAGAAAAACTAACAATACATTGCACTACTTGCTGAATGCAGTTACTGATCTTGTTGCTGGACCATGTGAATTTAAATGAATGAAAAATCGCTGGGAAAATCAAGTTTAGTGACTGCGTGACGACTTTCTAGCCAATAGCGTGCTGCCTGATGGAGCCGGCACTCCATGAAGGATTAACAAGTACAGCAGGTTCAGGCACAATTTCGTCCTTTTTCTACTTTTTCCATTCTGTTATGGTATGAAAAACATGATACATCAGACAGACAAGGTTCTCTTCTGTTTGTAAGGTCAAAACATGCATGTTCCTTATTCCTCGTTTTTGCATTATGTGAATTGTACTTTCGGGTCAGCATTCATTGGTTGTCAGCCTTCGTACACACAGAGCCCGCCATTACGACTAAACAAAAAGTCAAACCTGGAGCAAGTCGTGGGCTACTTTAGACTTAGGTGTAGCCAAAGTTTTTAGGTGTGCCACCACGATATGCAAGTTTAATTTCACATAACGTTATTTAACCTTAAGATGGGTACTTGAGGCCATGAATAGACACTGCTGAAGCATTTGGCAAGGTAAGTGAGCTGACAGGAAGAGGGTGAAACAGAGATAAGGAGACACAAACGGGACAGCTCAAGAAGGCTACTAAAGGAGTGCTGGTGATGGTCAGTCCCTGTTTGGTGATGGTCAATTTATGGTCAGCAGTTACTATGTGCTTTTTAAAATTGAGCTGTGTTAGCAGAGGTTGCATCCCTTGTTCGGCAATTGCATGTTCTTATTTTGACAACCATAGACTGAAAAAAGTATAAAAGCCCTGGCAAATGGAACTGAAAGCTTAAACTCACCTACAGACGGATGGAAGACATCTCTGCTGTCCGTGCCTAGGACCATGTCTCCCACACTCTCCATTGCTGGGAACCCCACTACTGCATCATGCTCTTTCAACTAGTTACTTACTGGAGTGTAAGTATTAAAAGAAGATAAGTGTATCCTTTTTTAGTGTTAGTCTTTCTTTCTTTCTTTCTTTCTTTCTTTCTTTCTTTCTTTCTTTGTTTCTTTCTTTCTTTCTTTCTTCATCTTAGAATTACTGCCATATCTCCAGGGAAGGATATGACATTTTATTTCATAATAGTTGGTTTAGTAAAGCTGCAATCTCTAACAAACATATTTCCACAGAGCATATGGCGCCTGCCGGACAGACAGGGTATGTCACATTATGGGAATGGCCTTCATGGAATGTGCCTCCAAATGCCTCAGATTGGCTAAGATTGCTGGAAAAGTTGCAAATGTGACATGGCCTTAACTAAATGTCACTTCTTAGACCAGCAGGATAGAGCGCTGGGGTGTTAATCCGTGGATGCTTAATATTTTTTAACAGCATCATACCTGTCAGCCTTGTAAGTAGTAGGGGGAGCCATTGAGCCCCAATACCTCAGACACAATCACTCCCAACACAGGCCTGGGGTAAAATATTGTCCCTGTCATTAATCACAACATCTTACTAAATGGGTAAGCACAGGCAAAGTACTGCAAACGCAGAAGTAAAGTTCCTTCTCTCCCCTTCCACTCCTCCAATGAGTTTTGTCCTCAGCCACCCATCCATCACTGACTCCCTGATCAAAGTGAAGCAGCTTCTTTTATGTTGAACCCGCAGTTACTTCTGGTGCCATAGCATTGCAGGGCAGAAGCACTTCTGAGTCATGTGGATACTTCTCAAAACAGCGAGGTCTTCTGCCAGCAGTACCCTCTGGTTGTGCCCAGGGACCCCAACAGGGCTGCTCTTCACAACTATGGGTCCCATGCAATGGCCGGAATGTACCTCCATCCATACTGTCTTTCGATTATGGCCTCCCAACTGGGTAAGATATTATTCTTCACCCCAGTCGAGATGCCTGTTCATCCATTATGGCATTTCCACCTACTAGAGGCTAATAAGCAGGGTTACTTCTGGCATCTCAACATTTTAATGCCTTTTGCTTCTTAATGTATACACAGTATAAAAGTAAACTGCAAACAGAGCTTTGACAACGCCTTAGAGAAAAGGCTGTGACAGAAAGTGACTCAAGTCGGTCTCCTTGGAGACTTTGCTGCTGCAGCTTCAAATTCTATTTTGTTGAATATTTGTTTTATATATATTTTTATTATATTGTATTCATTTACTTATATTTTTATTCCTAGGACTTGGATGACTTTCTGTAGGATACAGAAGCGTTGGAAATTATCATGGCTTCATCAGACAAAAGCCAGGATTGAAAACTTGATGAAGTGCCAGCCCAACGAAGGCCCACTTACATGCAAACACCCACCCACACTCCCATGGGGCCGAGTTAGAGCCACTCATCTTCTTTGGGACGTACAAGATAAATCGGAAGACCAAGGAAGAAACTGTATGCAGACACAGGAAGAACGTGCAAAATATACAGAGACAGGGACGGGGCCAGGATTTGAAGGCAGGAATCTGGAGCTGTGAGGGAGCAGCACTAGCCATCTGAACATTTGCAAATGTAGGTGTTTAATTGCATTCTAAAAGAATCACCCTCCCTATTGAAGTTTCAGACTGGCCAGAAGTTTTTGGTCACATCTCTGGAGAAACAATTTTAACAGATTACTCTCACAGTGCTTTGTGTTTCTGTCACTTATTCAGTGGAATAATAAAATAGACTTAATAGAAATAAAACTTCACTATAATTGGATGTTTGCAGCAGTATTGAAGATCTATTTTTGGAAGTAAACTTATATAATTTTGGCCTGCGTCAAAAAATTAATGTGTTTTGTATCCGAAATACAAAGGCATACCAAATATGAAAAAAGAAGGAGGAAGATGAACATAAATCATTGAATTCTAAACATATAGACAATACAACACGCACTCCCACACTACCTCTTCAGTGACACTACAACAAATCCAACCTACACCCAACCAGTCTGTCCACCCCCCACCTCATCCTCGCTTCCCATCCTCGTCTGCCTGTGGGCTCCTGCTTTCCCTCTCCATTCATCAGAGACCCACCCACATCACCACCCACATACTCAGGCTGGAAAAGACCTTTGGAATACTCGTACATGCTTGCCTTCCTAATGAATCAAAGGGGGCAATGCTTCAACTCCTTGAGCCAGTTGGTAAGCACAGCATCGCACTACCAGTCTCGGGCTTGTGGACGTTTTTCTTTACTCGATGTCAAAGTGAGAATAAAGTTGCTTAAGAGATGGCAACTTGCTGCTTCATCCGAAGATTTATGATTTTGTCATAATTTTTGTCACACAATAACTTAAGGAACAATATTCTTGCAGTCATAACTATTCCCTTGTAAGTCGGATAAAGAAATAGTAAGAAATGGAGAACCAAGTATTCAGAATATCTTAGTAAAGTTTAACAATGTACAAAATTGGGGACCGTTTACAAAATATGGAGGAAACACTAACAGAATTCAAATCAGAGTCCAGAAATATAATGTGCAAATGGAACAAGAATGACATCACCGAGAGCATAGATGATGGAGCACTTAAGAAATAATTGCATGTGGCCATCGACTCACCCATTTTTTATGTCACTTTTACCATTAGAGGAGTCAGTGCCTATTACGGCAGCACTGGGCACAGGGCTGGGCCACACCTTGGATGTTGTGCCAGTCTCTCCCAGAGCACAGCCACAGTGGGCAAGTTGAGAATCACAAGTTAAGCTAATACACAGTTCTCGAGATTTGTGAAGTGCATTTAAGAGAGCAATCAAGAAAGTCCTCATTGGCAAGGTGCATTGCCAAAATTATTCATTTTGCCATCATCAAAAAGAAAATTTCATAAAACACAATAGTATATTTGGACTGGCGTCCTGCCCAGGTACTGTTTCTGCCTTTTTCCCAATGATTGGTGGGATAGGCCCCTGCCCTGGATAAACAGGTTAGGAAGATGGATGGATGGATAATGGTAAATTAGGGCTGCTTGGTGACAAACTCTTTATCTTAAAAGATTGAGAAGAAATTTCAATTCCCACAACTTAAGACAGGAAATAATCAAAATGGATATGAGAGGGGAAGACATGGGGTATCAAGTGAATCATCCTACAAGTCAGCTCATCCAACACTCGAAGGCATGGCATGAACAGGCAGAGCTGCAGTGGCCTGTCTGTCCGGTGGCCTCTAAATACACAAGGATATTGCTTTAGTAATAGTAAAGCCATGCTAAGGCCATAAGAAGAATTTAGAACCAAAAAATGTTACACTTTTGGTGGCTTCTGGAAGAAAATAATCAAAGCAGCTATTCTGAGATCAGCTTACCATTGAATTTCCTACAGATCAGCCTCTTCTTCCTTTTGCCTTTTCTTCTCTTTTTGGAAAGCAAGTTGCTATAGCAGCGCAGGCTTTGAGCATTCAGAACTATTGAGAGACCAGAGTGCGAGTGAAGGCGTCTCTGGGCCTCGTGCTGACCTATTTTACTGAAGCTCCACTGCTTCATCATATCTGGACTGCCCTAAGCCATTTTTTAACACTTGTTTTATAATGGTCAAAAATAAATCATTTCAGAAATAGTTTTTTAAAATATATACATCTGAATCCGATTTGGTGTTCCACAAGGCTCTATCCTGGGTCCGCTGTTATTCTCAATCTACATGCTTCCGTTCAGGTCAGATTATCTCAGGGCACAACGTGAGCTACCACAGCTATGCTGATGACACACAGCTGTATTTATCAGTAGCACCTGATGACCCCGATTCTATTGACTCACTAACACAATGTCTGACTTGTATCTCAGAATGGATGAATAGTAACTTTCTCAAGTTAAATAAAGAGAAAACTGAAATCTTAGTGATTGGCAATAATGGATACAATGAGGCTATTAGAAATAAACTGGATACATTAGGATTAAAAGTCAAGACGGAGGTAAAAAGCTTAGGGGTAATTGTTGACTGTAATCTGAATTTTAAATCGCATATTAATCAGATCACTAGGACAGCATTTTTTCACTTAAGAAACATAAGTAAAGTTAGACCTCTTATATCACTGAAAGATGCTGAGAAATTAGTTCACGCATTTGTTTTCAGTCGACTAGATTACTGTAACGCACTCCTCTCAGGACTACCCAAGAAAGACATAAATCGTTTGCAACGAGTGCAGAATGCAGCTGCTAGAATCCTAACTAGGAAAAGAAAATCTGAACACATTTCTCCAGTTTTGATGTCACTACACTGGTTACCTGTGTCATTCAGGATTGACTTTAAAATTCTGCTTATGGTTTATAAAGCCTTAAATAATCTCGCCCCTTCTTATATATCGGAGTGTCTGACACCTTATATTCCAAATCGTAACCTCAGATCCTCAAATGAGTATCTCCTTAGAATTCCAAGAACAAAACTTAAAAGAAGTGGTGAGGCGGCCTTCTGCTGCTATGCACCTAAAATCTGGAATAGCCTGCCAATAGCAATTCGCCAGGCAAATACAGTAGAGCACTTTAAAACACTGCTGAAAACATATTACTTTAACATGGCCTTTCTATAACTTCAATTTAACTTAATTTAACTTAATCCTGATACTCTATATGTTCAATTTCCTCATAATAACTATTCAGGGTAGCTCTACAATCCGTACTGACCCCTACTCTCTTTTCTGTTTCTTTTTCCGGTTTCTTCGTGGTGGTGGCCTGCGCCACCTCCACCTACTCAAAGCTTCATGATGCTCCAACAATGATGGATGGACTAAAAGGCAGAATTCTACGTGACCATCATCATCAAGCCTTTCCGTGAGAACCCTAAATCCAAAGAGGACTGTTTCATTTATGTTAGGTAGAATACCCAGAGGGGACTGGGCGGTCTCATGGTCTGGAATCCCTACAGATTTTATTTTTTTTTCTCCAGCCGTCTGGAGTTTTTATTTTGTTTTTTCTGTCCCCCCTGGCCATTGGACCTTACTCTTATTCGATGTTAATTAATGCTGATTTATTTTGTTTTCATATTGTGTTTTTTATTTTTCTATTCTTTATTATGTAAAGCACTTTGAGCTACTGTTTGCATGAATATGTGCTATATAAATAAATGTTGTTGTTGTTGTTGTTGAATCTACACTTCATATGAATTATTTTTGGTCATCATTGCTTTTCATAAAGACAAAATAGATAAATTGTATACACCCAGCAAGTGGTCATTCTGGCAGGTCCACCAGCTTCCATCAGTGACAGAATGCATGGCGGTTAAAGCAGGCGCTATGGGGTAGGGCTATAAGGCACTGGACTTCAAACGTCATGGCCAATGGTTTAATCTTCACTTCTGACTCACTGTGTGAAAAAGAACAAAATCTGATTCCCAATGGTAAAAAAATAAATATGCAAAGAAATGTAAAGAATACTGATCTCATAAGTTGCCCTGAATAAAGGTGTCAGCCAAATGCATAAGAGTAATAACAGCTAAGCAGTCCCTTCACAACTCAGATAATTTGACATGAAACCCATCAATCTGTAACAAGTGAGGGTGGGTGTCATTAGCTATGATCTGGCACTCCATCTGTGGTTGGTTCCTATCATGGATATTACCCTAAACTGGCAGCAAGCTACCCAAATCCCACTTGTCCAGCGAGCTAACAGACACTCGCTATCAGAAGAGTAGAAAAACATTACCTTCCTTGAAAAATCCCAGTTACTGCTCATCATGCTAATGGCAGAGCCATGATATGGTGGGATCTGTGGGATCAATGCACTAAAGAGCTGGGTGTCAACAATGAAGGTTGTGTAATAGCGTGGCGTCCATTGGAGGTTTGGAGTATGGTGATGTTTGAATGCTACAGGATGTTGTCATGAACTAGCAATCCCAAAGCAAATTCAAAATGAACCACCAGGAACTGTGGGAGAGCCTCTGAATTTACAGGACAGAGGGCAGGTCCTGGCAGTGATTGACAGACAGCCTCACTTCTTGGGGGACTTCCTACATTTGTTTATTTTCTGCTGTATATTTGTTGTCTATGCTATGTTCCATTTACTTTGTAGGAAGTCCCCCAAGAAGTTGTTAATGTAACATAAACAAATGTATCAATGATATACAAATGGACACAACACATGGATTTGAACCCCAGCCAGGGGAGGACCCCTGGCTCAACTATAACAGAAGCTGGAACATCATCATCATCAATCAGATACACCTTGTCTCAGTAGCAACAAATGAATGATGCAACAAGTATGAATCTAAGGTCACAATCTCACATCAAGGATCTGTGGGATGAGAATGAACAAAAGAATTAGTAGTAGTGCTCCACCAGCAGCTATCCTGCAACAAATATGGGACATGTTTAAGTCAACATGGGTTAGCATTCTGTGATTGAACATTCAACACTTGGTTAGATCCATTCCCAAATAAACTCAGGCTGCTGCGAAGGCAAATGAGAAACATTTTTTTGCTATTAGAACGGAGCTTATAATGATATAGGAAATATGAAAGTTGAAAAACTCACCGGGATCTCCACCCACAGAAGCCTCTACAAAATTCTAAAAATGGGCTGGAAATCATAACTGACTAAACAACCAAGAGGAAGAATTTCTTATTTAATAAAGATTCAAGTGGAGATAAGCCCTTAATTAAGCCTAGTATGACAGGGTGCCAGACTGGCAAGTGTAGCGCATGGTAAGGGTCAGTGGGATCCACCACAAAAGAGAAAGAGGCAGGAAAACAGGAACTAGATTGAAATGTAGGGGCCAACACAAGACAATAAGTATCTGCATACATGGTGCCCCAGAAGGGTACTCCAGTACTTTAGAGCACAAATGACCCAGGTGGTGCCATTTATGACTAGACCAATATACAGATAGACAATGAGGCCACAAACAGATGGCAAGAGGCAATAAGACATACTAGCCAGTAGGTGGCAGGACATTATCTAGGATTACAAAGAGTGGGACAACATTGTCTTGTTAAAGCCAGTACCTCCTTGGAGGCTGCTAAAGGTTCAAGCTCGACAGGTACAAAATGATTTAA
Organism: Polypterus bichir lapradei; assembly: GCA_026402145.1. Taxonomy (NCBI): domain Eukaryota; kingdom Metazoa; phylum Chordata; class Cladistia; order Polypteriformes; family Polypteridae; genus Polypterus; species Polypterus bichir. Next base: position 32,395,385 of record JANRMT010062797.1, on the reverse strand, counting down.
AATAGGGAGTTCTAGTCTGGCTTCTCAAAAGCATAAGTAGGGCTGCCCAGAGCAGCTTAAAGTTACTTCAGGACAGAGCACCGAGACTAGAGCTGTGGCAAAAGGGGTTAGGATTATGATGGAGGAGGTGGGATGGCAGTGGTGAAAGAAAAACAGTGCTTGGTGGGGTGGTGGTGTTCTGATTGACCTAACAAACACTAAATATCTGAGTCCTACAAACTCTAACAAAGGCTTGGGGCTTACAAAATCTAAAAAGGCCTAAATAGGCTAAAGTCCCAAAAAAGGAGAGGCAAACTGCCAAAATCCCTGGCACAAATAAACCATCGGGTCCTCCCTGCGTGGAGTATACTTGTTCTCCCCGTGTCTGTGTGGGTTTCCTCTGGGTACTCCGGTTTCCTCCCACAGTCCAAAGACATGCATGTTAGGTGCATTGGCGATTCTAAATTGTCCCTAGTGTGTGCTTGGTGTGTGGGTGTGTGTGTGCCCTGCGGTGAGCTGGCACACTGCCCGGGGTTTGTTTCCTGCCTTGCACCCTGTGTTGGCTGGGACTGGCTCCAGCAGACCCCCGTGACCCTGTAGTTAGGATATAGCGGGTTGGATAATGGATGGATATATAACTTACTAAATTAAATTAATAAAATACAATAAAACAAAAAGAATTGCAAAATAACTTCAAAAACCCACAAAATCTCAGAATATCAAAGAATCCAAACTAAACACAGAAAATATACAAAAGAGAACCAAAATATAATAGAAAAGTATGATGAGTTGAAATAAAGATTGAAATCAATCTGCTATTCAACAAACAGAAAAAAAGACCCAAAATTTCAAAACATGAATGTTTAAAAGTCCAACGAACTTAGAAAAAAGTAAAAATCACAAAGGGGTCAAACAACAAGAGTGGAAATTGTCTAATACCTCAGCCAAGAGCCAATCAGGTGGCATATCTCGGGTCTTCTTTATGTTACACCTCAAGAGTGCAACTGCCAATTAGTGGAAAAATTAACTGGGGCAAAACTCTAAACATTACAATAAATGCAACCCAAGAACAAATATGGCAGCAGGGTGAAATTACAGAATTCACAAATAAAACAAAATACAAAACAAAGAGACAATAGTATCATGTGGTACATTAGGGATGGATAAGTGGATAATCCCCTTGCTCCCGACTCACTGTGTAAAGCGCTCTGAGTATTGAGAAAAGCACTATATGAATGTAAAGAATTATTATTATTATTATTATTACTTGTTTAAGTAAATTAATTCTTTTAATTCTTGCATTAAAGAATTACAAGTAAATGAGAATCGTGTGACTCCTTTGTGGTTAACAATTCAGGTCACATATCAAATGAACAAGAGTCTTACAACTGGCTCACAGGTAATGATTTCTTCATGTATCAAATGAATTAGAATCTTGTAACCAGTTCTCCTTTAATGGTTCATTCAGACAGGGGTGCCATAATGAGGTAAAGTTAGGGAGATTACAATGGCCCATGACTGACAATGGCCCATGACTTAAAAATGTTGGAATATAATTTTGTTAGTTTTTATTAGCCAGTTATCGAAAGTACATTTACAATAATCATTTACTTACAATTTGGAAACTAGTGATTTTTGCTGAAAGTAACAGTCCAGGCAGTCTCTGCATTGTATTTCTTCCCTCTCTTTTAGCGAGAATGGTTCATCCCAGTCCTCACAAACTTGAAGTCATAGAGCAGTCAAATCCACACTCTTGCTAGCCAACGTTAGATGAGTTTTATTTTGCTTAAATTGAAATTTCAAAGCCTGTGGTGGGCTGGCGCCCCGCCCGGGGTTTGTTTCCTGCCTTGCACCCTGTGTTGACTGGGATTGGCTCCAGCAGACCCCTGTGACCCTGCAGTTCCGATGTAGTGGGTTGGATAATGGATGGATGGATGGATGAAATTTCAAAGCCACATTCCAGACTCCAGGAAAGAAAGGCAAGAAATTATTTACTGTATAAAGCTAATAAGTTCTTAGCTCAACAAATCCATAAGCAGGAAGTTTGCAATGCAATCCCAGCAATCACCAACACAGACACTGACAAAATCATTTACCATAAAAATATAATGCACAGATTTAGAGACTACTATAAGACCTTATATTCTACTGAGTTTAAAGAAGATAGGACACAATCTAATGCATTTCTGGATGCATTACAGATACCACAAACATATACTCTCAGTGCAGAGGAATTGCATAAACCTCTGGCACTATAAGAATTACTAGATGCTATAAACTCACTTCAGAGTGGTAAAGCAGCAGGCCCTGATGGCTACCCTGCCAAACTTTATAAAAAATTCTCAACTCAGCTAGCTCTCCTTTTATTAGCAACATTTACAGAAGCTAGAGACAATAAAATTCTACCTCAAACTTTTCGCCAAGCGTTAATCACAGTCTTTCCTAAACAAAATAAGGACTTATTATAATGTGCATCATACAGACCAATTTCACTTCTGAATAATGATGTTAAAATACTGTCCAAAGTCCTAGCTAGAAGGATTGAGAAAGTGCTTGCTTCAGTAATATCACAAGACCAAACTGGATTTTTTAAAGGCAGACACTTTTCTTCCAATCTTCAACACCTATTTAATATATTCACCCACAAAGTCTAACACCCCGCAGATATTATTATCATTGGATGCAGAAAAAGCATTTGATATGGTTGAATGAAACTACCTTTTCACTACATTGAAGAAATTTGGGTTTGGCCCGAATATTTGTGCTTGGATCAAACTACTGTATACCAATCCAGAAGCTTCATTTTGTATTAACATTATTTCAGACTACTTTAAACTAGAACATGGTACCAGACAAAGATGCCCCTTGTCACCACTGCTATTTGCAATCGCCATTGAACCACAGGCAGTTCACTGTCGAAATGCTTATGAGATAAAGGGGATTATTAGAGAAGGACTTGAACAGAAAATTTCTCTATATGCAGATGATATGGTAGTGTATATATCAGATGCACAAAGTACTGTGCCTGCAGTCCTAACAGCATTAACAGAATTTCAAAAGATTTCTGGTCTCAGAATTAATTTGAATAAAAGTGTGCTGTTTCCAGTGAATTCTTAAGCACACAATATTAGATTGGAAAAAATTAAGCAAGACTTGCATAGATGGTATACTCTTCATATCACTATAGCTGGAAGAATTAACATTGTTAAGATGAATATCTTTCCTAAGCTTCTTTTTTATTTCAAAACATTCCAATATACATCAATAAATATTTTTTTAAGAAATTAGATTCAACCATAACCTAATTTACTTGGAATTCAAAACATAAACCATATGGAAATGACAACCCTACAAAGACCTAAGGCTATGGCCTTTTCATAACTTCACTTTATCTTAATCCTGATACTCTGTATGTTCAATTCATCATAATAACTATTCATGGTGGCACTAAAATCCGTACTGACCCCTACTCTCTCTTCTGTTTCTTTTTCCGGTTTTTCTGTGGTGGCGGCCTGCGCCACCACCAACTTACTCAAAGCACCATGATGCCCCAGCATTGATGGACTAAAAGCCAGAAGTCCACGTGATCATCATCATCAAGTCCTTCCGTGAAAACCATAAATACAAAGAGGACTGTTTCATTTATGTTAGGTAGATTGCCCAGAGGGGACTGGGCGGTCTCATGGCCTGGAATCCCTGCAGATTTTATTTTTTTTCTCCGGCCGTCTGGAGTTTTTTTTTTTTTTGTTTTTTCTGTCCCCCCTGGCCATCGGACCTTACACTTATTCTATGTTAATTAATGTTGACTTATTTTATTTTCTTACTGTGTCTCTTATTTTTCTATTCTTCATTATGTAAAGCACTTTGAACTACATTTTTTTTGTATGAAAATGTGCTATATAAATAAATGTTGTTGTTGTTGTTGTAAGGCGGAAGTTGGCATGGCTCTGCCTAACTTTCAGTTTTATTACTGGGAAGCAAATATCTCTCCATTATAAAAAAAAAAATCCAGGAAAGGAAAAGCAGCAGAAAGACAGCAGATGATCCGACCGCATCTCCTTAGTGTGCGTTCAGCTGCACCCCCTTCACAATGCGAGCAGCGTTATACATCCTGCGGAAAGAGATGTAACCACACCTGTGGCCGGAAATAAAGTATTGTTTTTACAAAAGTTTTAAAATAAAAGTGAAAATAATGCATATGTAACAATTCTCATGAAACTAACAATCTCTTTAAATTGTATATCTGGTAAACCAAACCTGGGGGTGGGCGAGCGAAGCGAGCAGGTGGCAGAGCCCCCTAGTACAAGCTATAAAAACCTGGACATGGACACAAATACATAAACATATACAGGCTTGGTCCACAATAGAAATAAAATTTTGCAGTACTTCTTTATATTCCTTGCTTTGTACCCCAATAAGTACAAGTCATCGCCAATATACTAACAACCCAATTGTGCTTCACTCACTCAGAATATGGAACTGATGTAGGAAGAATTTTAAGATAAAGAAGCTTTTATCTGTGGCACCTCAGCACGAGAACCACCTTTTTCCATCCTCTCAAACAAATGCAGTTTTTAACGTCTGGAAAACATTTGGGATTAAATTGCTTAGAGATCTTTATATAGACAACGTCTTTGCATTCTATGAACAATTACACTCCAAATTTAACTTTCCAGCAACACATTTCTTTCACTAACTTCAAATTAGAAACTTTGTTAAACAAAATCTACCCAATTTTCCTCACCTCTCACATACCTCTATGCCAGAAAAATAAACATAAACATAATAGACATAAACATGTTAGTTTTAATATTGCTTATGTAATCTATTTTAAACAATTCCAGCAAATAATTGTACAAAAAACAATAAATACATTCTATTATAAATGTGTTGTTACTGCATTGTATTTGCTTGATGAAAGAGAGAATTATCAGTGACAGACTTCTCATTCGTTAACATTGTTATTGTTCAGATTCAGAATAATCACAAGTGATGTGAGTTGAGGCCCATGATTCAAGCAGTTCTTGCACATGCGGTTTAAATATCTACCAGCGTTTAGAGAAATGAAGGACGCTAAGGACTTTACATAGAATATACATGCGCTTTTGCATTCCCATTGAGCTCCACTGAATCAATTTGCTCACGCTTGTGTATTGATGTGTATGATTCATGGAAAGAGTTGTTCAAAAAGAATGAATCATTCACGTGTCACCCATCACTAGCAGAGGGTCACTATGGCCTCTTTCAACAGCTATTTGTAAATGTGGGACAGTCTTTCATTTTGATTTGTGCTTCAGGCAGTCTGCCCTTCAAACCCTTTCACTGCCACTATTATGACACTCTGTTTCTTCCACTTCCATTTTTCGCCAAATAAATGTATTCCCTATTAATATATCTCTGATGCCATGTTCCAGAACTACTTGCCACATCTGTAAGAAGAATTAGTCAAAATTAGAATTAGTTCATGAAGAAATGCTCTTGATGGAGAAACTATGAAATCAGCATCACAAATAATCCAATAAAACTGGGGAATAAAGAATTAATGTTAGAAATGTGAAAAGATGCAATACAGACTCTTTGTGCAGACAGATGAAACACTGTGATGGACAGAACAAGTGAATGACTGGATGAGCTCAAACACGCATCCTATAATCCCGCACTGAACCCAGGTAATCTGAATTAGGGTCCCAGGGACATGACCTTACTGAATCAGGCACAAGGGATATGCCAATGCCAGATCATTAGATGGCACATACATTCTCACTGATCCAGTTAGAGTTGCATATTTTTGGCAGGAAAACTGGGGTACTAGGATAAAGATCAGTGCATAACATACAAACTCTACACAGGTAATCAGCTTGAACCCAGGGCTGTGGAACTGGGAGACAGTAGCACTAACCACTGTGCAATTCTAAAACAGGGCCAGATTTCATAATCCATCCATCCCGTTTTCTCTGCCTGCTTTTCTTGTAGAATATTCAAACGCCAGTGAGGTAGGGCCCAGGTCATGAACTCTGGACACAACACTGCTTAGCTGTAATTATTTAACACATAAATGAAATACAAATAATGAACAAAGCAGGTTTATAAAATGGTATGGCATAATGTTCTTGGACATAGTCACAGACCTGGAGCATATGCTGGGGAAGCTGGTATCACATGCTGCCAGGCTGTGCAGAGTACTGCTGTGCAGGAAAGTTGTGCGACAAGCTAAGATGGCCACATCTGCAACTGGCTAATGGAGATCTCCTTTAGCTGAGCGGCAGAAATGGTACCTCAGATTCCAATTACCCAGGTTTGTGTCTCACCTCTACTATCTCAGGAAGAACAAACCAGGAGACAGAGAGTGTCAATCTAAGTTTTTTATTGCCTGTGACAAATGGCAATAGTGGGCGCAGGGAAGAAATCAATCATGGAGAAAACACCATCATTTTTTTAACTTTAGTGTGTGGAGGGTCAACACCTACATGTATTATCTTATGTTTAGCAGTGCCACCAACACCATTGTTTCAAGTATAAAATCATCAGAGTAATTTATCTAAGCAGATGTGAAAGTCTACACAATATCAGAGTTAAAAAGAATAATAGTACCTTGGTACACCGTTTGCCAAGTTTGCTATCTGCCATTGGCATAATTCTGGAAGTAACTGGTCACCAAGGTCTGTAAAAATGTCTTGAGGATCATAGTACGCCCACACACAACGGACTTAACCAAGTTCTTTCCTAACCCAGGGTGCTTTGACACAAAATGAGCTGTGTGGGAAGTGAAGGCCCCCTGTGGGGTCTGGAATGATGTTAACTGTTTTTAATTCTACTCTCTTCATCAAAGTACTTGAACATACTGCATTCAAATTCAGATGCTGATTGGAGTGTCATAAAAATGATTTAAATGTTCAGTTATACAGAGTGCCTGGGTCCATCCTGGCTGCATAACGAATAATGCAAGACCAACCCTGGAGGAGGATGCCAGTCCATCAAAGGGCACAATCACACATACCAGGTGATCTTAAAGTCACAACTCAACCTACACACAATCTCTTGGGATGTGGGAGGAAAATTGGATACGATGGAAGGACAACAGCACCAAACCACTCTGCCATCCCTCCACTAACATGACCTCATTTGCAAATCTTGTTCATTTTTCATGCTTGACTGTTGTTGAGATGCCATAAAATGTTAACAGAACTCTGCATGGAGTGGTTTTATCCATTATTCTTTTTTTCAATTTGCATTTCCTCGCTTCTTGACCAAGGTTCTTTAGGGTAGCCATCTGCTTTCCTAAAAGAGAAACTTCCTCAACTGGTATAGTGGCTATGAAACAACCCAATGAAAGAGGGTAGATTGTACTGAGAAGAGTCTGCACTCCTCTCATTTGCTACTAGTGCAGAATGCAGCTGCTAGAATCCTAACTAGGAAAAGAAAATCCGAGCACATTTCTCCAGTTTTGATGTCACTACACTGGTTACCTGTGTCATTCAGAATTGACTTTAAAATACTGCTTATGGTTTACAAAGCCTTAAATAATCTCGCTCCATCTTATATACCGGAATGTCTGACACCTTATATTCCAAATCGTAACCTTAGATCCTCAAATGAGTGTCTGCTTAGAATTCCAAGAGCAAAACTTAAAAGAAGTGGTGAGGCGGGCGGCCTTCTGCTGTTATGCACCTAAAATCTGGAATAGCCTGCCAATAGGAATTCGCCAGGCTGATACCGTGGAGCACTTTAAAAAACTGCTGAAAACACATTACTTTAACATGGCCTTCTCATAGTTTCATCTTAGTTTAATCCTGATGCTCTGTATATTCAATTAATTATCATTACTATTCATGGTGGCTCCAAAATCCGTACTGACCCCTACTCTCTCTTCTGTTTCTTTTCCCAGTTTTCTGTGGTGGCGATCTGCGCCATCACCACCTAATCAAAGCACCGTGATGTCCTACATTGATAGATTAAAGGCCAGAAGTCCACATGACCGTCATCATCAAGTCCTTCCATGAAAACCCTGAATACAATAAAACTGATCATTTATGTTAGGTAGAATGCCCAGAGGGGGCTAGGTGGTCTCATGGTCTGGAACCCCTGCAGATTTTATTTATTCTCCAGCCGACTGGAGTTTATTTGTTTTTTTCTGTCCTCCCTGGCCATCAGACCTTACTTTTATTCTTTGTTAATTAGTGTTCTCTTATTTTTCTTATTTATTTATTTTGTCTTTTATTTCTCTTTTCTTCATCATGTAAAGCACTTTGAGCTACATTATTTGTATGAAAATGTGCTATAGAAATAAATGTTGTTGTTGTTGTCTGGCTGGGTCCATTTTTTGATTTTGGTGACACTGATGTAGGTTACAACTTTCAGTAGGATGACTTACAGGGGTAGCAGAATATATAAAATAATCATTTATTAATGTTTACTGATATTGTGGAGTGTTTTAATTGGAGGCGAGATTAAAAATCTCACTACACTGATCCTGCCAACAGAACAGATCAACATTACTTTGACAAAGAGCAACTCCTCAGTAAGAACCAACACAAGAGACATACAGGACACCTTCCCGAATGTGTGATTTCAACAATTACAGCACAGCAGGAGACAACTCATCACCTGTTATTCAGCCGTCATGTCACAGCTTCCCTTTAATTACTCTGTGGCTCCCTCGTCTCATCACAGACAGGCCAGGAAACATCAGCAGCAAATGCCTTAAGAATAGGCCTGTAAAGCAAAGTTTTCACTAAAATATGAAGACCCTGACAATTTCTGCTTAGCTTCTAATATGGATGAAGGGATGTTTTGGAAAAAAGACACTTCTTGCCAAGGCATATGCATCTATGGATTATTCCAAGGTGTTGTGCTGTGTCAACAATTCTCCACAAGTCACCGTTCATACTGGTCTGGTTTTAAATGACTTTCTTTTGATTAAGGCAGATGGTAACAGGAGCAGATTTCCAAAGGGGAAGGGGAAGTGAACAAAATAAGTGCTCTTACTTTCTAGTAAGTAATCAGTAACTTATAACAAGCTCACCCCGTCAGTGCCAACCACTGATTCAGTGTGACCAGCACTGGGCGTGAGTGAAATTGTCAAGCTATACTACTGCACAGTATTAGGACTACCAGTTACAAGGAAATTCTTCAATGGGAAATGCTGCATACAGTTAGGACCACCTTCTGAACCTGCTCTAAAGGATGTGGCACAATAAAACATGTCTGAAATAATTGGCTCCTAACAGACACACAACACAAACACAGCTCTCCTAGACTAAAATCTGAGGCAGTGCATCTCTGAGCCCAGGTGTGGAACCTCCTGCCGAGGGGCTTAGCCTGCTGAGGGGGTGTGCAGACTGGCCCACCTGGCATGCAACTAATGTATTAATGTGGTCCGCAATCAGAGAGGCACTAAGTACAGTGGAGGATGTCCTTGTGTTATGTTTCTGTCAGGGTTGTTGCCTTGGCTTAAGTTTATTTTTTGTTTATTAATCTTTTGGCATCTTTTTAAAATAATATATATTGGGTCATGAATTCTGTTTTCGCTTTTATTTTTTCTCTTTTTAATAATATTATTTTCTTTGAAGTTGGGTTTATTAAGTATTTTGCTATTGTATGTTATTTTATGAATATATGTAGTGTTTACGGTTATGTGCCATGTCTCCTCTATGTGGAGCCCAGAGAGGTGGGGCGACCAGATGATGCAGCAAGGGAACTACCCCAGATTTGTAAAAGACAAAGCTGCTGATGAAAGACCATTGTCTTGTGTAAAAGGTTAAAATCTAAGGCAAACAAATCCAATACAAAATCCAGAAACTGCACCTTATCCACAAGCCAGGGTTCAAAACTATCCATCCATTATCCAACTCGCTATATCGTATCTACAGGGTCACGGGGGTCTGCTGGAGCCAATCCCAGCCAACACAGGGCGCAAGGCAGGAAACAAACCCCGGGCAGGGTGCCAGCCCACCGCAGGGCACGCACACACCCACCCACACACACACACACACACACACACACCAGGGACAATTTAGAAACGCCAATGTACCTAATCTGTGTGTCTTTGGACTGTGGGAGGAAACCGGAGTACCCGGAGGAAACCCACGCAGACACGGGGAGAAAATGCAAACTCCACACAAGGAGGACACGGGAAGCAAACCCAGGTCCCCTAACTGCGAGGCAGCAGCGCTACCCACCACGTTACCGTGCCTCCCGGGTTCAAAACTAGAAAATCTAAACAAGTATACAAAGCAAAATCAAGTACAAATCACAAACACTACAATTATGCCGAGAAATGTTTTAAAGCTGCGACTTAAGTATTTCTGGGCCAGTATGCTAGCTACATAATTAAGTGGCCTGTAGGTAGAAATAACAAAGAAAAGAATACAATTACCAAAATACAAAAACACAACAAAACCACAATTCTTAAAATTATACCTTAATAACAACACAAAAACTAAATGAAAAAGAAATAAGCTTGTCAGAACAGCAACCCTGGCTGCACCATAGCAACCTCTTAGGCAAAAGTGTACTTTTGTATATTTTGTCCTGCTTTGCCTTTTTATACTTTTTAAAATTCTTTTTATAACAAATTCTTAAATATAAGGGAACTTTATTTCTGTTGACCTTCAGACCAGAGACACAAGGTTCCTTCTTCTCCTTTCTGAAAATGTTGAGACTTTTGACATTTACAAGTTTAGCCCCAGTTTTGATGCTGACATTTGAGTTTGGGGCTCGGCTGCCTGGGATGAGGCCTATTCTGGAAAGACAGAGCTGGGTGAAGTGTTGCTCTAGCTTTTGTGGTTTTTTTAATGCCTGCACCCCTTTTGTGACTTTCATGTGGTAAGAATCACATTACCTTCTGTCTCCAGAACAGATTTCATTGAGGCATGGATTTAACCCAGCATGGGAAGCATTCCTTAGGGATTCTGATCTATGCTGACTGAATATCTATGCTGACCTCCTGCAGATTTCTTATTGTGCATGCTGTTCTGCCTCATCCTTAAAGTGCTCTAGATTTAGATATTGGACTGTGCAGGCCTTGGAGTAAAGTGACGGTGTTGTCAAGTTTGTGAGATCAATCTGAGATCATTATGGCTTTGTGTCATTGACACTTCACAGTAGGACAATGAGCAATTTGAAAGAATGCAGAAAGTAGTCATCAAGAGATGCAAAGCTTTGTCCATCACCTGATGCTCAAATGGTGTGAAGAGGCCTAATGTGCATCATAAATATATTCCTCATAACAATGTGTATGTTGTAGCAGAAATTAAGATTTGCCATGCCAGATATTTTTCCAATCTTCATTCATCCCACTTTAGTCTTCCTGTTCTGACAGAGTGGAGCTCAAAGTGACATTCTGTTGCTGTAGCCAATCCACTTAAACCACTGCTATTTGACTGTTTGTACCTTTTCTGTGAGACTGAAAGTATCTGAGCATTCTGTTTTCACCACTCTCATTAACAGCTAGGAAGCCATTGGTCCTAGAGGTCATTTCTAGCTCTAGATGTCTGCAGCTTGAAGAATATTTATAGACAGGGATGGAGCTGAAGAGGGCCAGATGAAAGAGAAAAATAAGGAAAAATAAGCAGAAGTAGACCTAAAAGGTGCATTGAGATGAGCATGTAGACAAGCCACTCTACCAGACAGACGGGACAGAGAACCTGCAATACGTATGCCCTGTTTGGCCCCTTGTGTCTCCACTTACCCTGTAACCTTTTGTATGTTTTTTATAAGCTGTTTCTGTTGGTCTACTTGGCCCCTTGTGTGGGTTTTGTGTTTCAGGTTTGCTCAGAGGCACCCTCTAGTGATCACAACTTGTCCTGTGATCCTAGTCCTGGTAGTACAAACCAATAAACGATAAGGAATATGATAGCCTGATTGTGTTTTGACGGGTTTATTCTGCCTAAAGGTCATCTTCATGAACTGACAGCTCCTGAAGCCAGAAGAAAATGGAGAAATACATGCTGGATATCCTCAGTAAGGTGGTCAGATTGTATGTCACTTTTTGAATACAACTTGGATGTTTTCCAAAAAAATCTTATTGAAATGCAAAACCTGACATTCAAATGTCTGCAAACAGTTATTTGTTTATCTTTGCATTGATTTTCACATCATATTACTGACAACGTGCTATGTAAGATACTGCTGCATTTTACAGATCTCTTTTTACACATCAGTTCCTGGGTCAGCCTGTTCATCTTTTTAATCAGCGTGTATAGCATTTAGGAAAACAGACAGCCTTCTGTCTCCTCAACACACCCCATTCACAGCATTTTGGGACAGATTTTCTTAGCCCTGCTGCTTTACTCTTGGATCTAAGAGAATCCTGAGAGTCAATCTTGCTCCCAAGATGTCTGATTTACTGGTATTTTATACCTGGACTGTTAAGAATCTATCACAGCAAACAAAAGGTAGCTTCCATTTCCCATTAAAAATGCCAAATAACTGCTACTCTTCTGGTTTTCCTTTTGTTATCATAACATCACCTTTTCAAAAAGACTTTTTAATGTTGACAACACACATTTTAGTTAACTTAGTCTGTGACTTTGAGACACAATACTTAATATAATAAGGGGCAATGAACAAGATTATTTACGATTATTACATTTTGCTTCAGCTGTAAAGGGGATAAGGACAAACAGTTTAGTCTTGAATGTCATTCCTTGAATGCCTTGGCACTTGAGTGGCTTTCCAAGTTAAAGTCAGGTCCAACAGCTGCATTTTTATAACAGATTAGTGACTGCACATAATGTGTTTTAAGCAATCACATGCAAATTTTGTTGGTATTTCTTACATGGATTAGCAGAACACTCATGGTTATTCTTTTACTCTGATCACTTCATTTTGTACTCAAACTCAATTCCATTTTTGTGAAGGGCTATACTTTGAAGTATCACAGTTGTTTGAAAGCTGAAGTTTTCTCATGTGTTATTTAAAGATCGTCACATGGGTCATAAGCACTCCATGTATTACAGACTCACTGTGAGCAAAAAAGTAAAAATATTAATAAAAACGTATATACAGTACAAAGCATACTGTGTTGTGATCCTATCACACAAACATATCAAAAAGGGTAACAGGCCTCATAAAACTACAAACCAAACCAGCACTTCACCCAGGTTTACCACCTAAAGGCATCCTAAGCCCAAACTCAAATGGGCTCAAAAATGGAGCAAAAGCTTTTTAATATCAAATACATATAGCTATTGAATCTCATAAGAATATCTTAATTATATCATATGATTCACATGCTCATAACGTAAGGCATGGCCTTTATACACCTGAGAAGTGCTTATAACTTAAAGTAACAACTTTAAATGGGACATTATGAATGCAAGGTCAAGTCTTATGGACTACAGTGGTGCTTGAAAGTTTGTGAACCCTTTAGAATTTTCTATACGTCTACATAAATATGACCTAAAACATCATCAGATGTTCACTCAAGTCCTAAAAGTAGATAAAGAGAAACCAGTTAAATAAATGAGACAAAAATATTATACTTGGTCATTTATTTATTGAGGAAAATGGTCGAATATTACATATTTGTGAGTGGAAAAAGTATGTGAACATCTAGGATTAGCAGTTAGTTGGAAGGTGAAATTAGAGTCAGGTGTTTTCAATCAATGGGATGACAGTCAGGTGTGAGTGGACACCCTGTGTTATTTAAAGAACAGGGATCTATCAAACTCTGCTCTTCACAATACACGTTTGTAAAAGTGTATCATGGTACGAACAAAGGAGATTTCTGAGGACCTCAGAAAAAGAGTTGTTGATGCTCATCAGGCTGGAAAAGGTTACAAAACCATCTCTAAAGAGTTTGGACTCCACCAATCCACAGTCAGACAGATTGTGTACAAATGGAGGAAATTCAAGACCATTGTTACCCTCCCCAGGAGTGGTCGCCCAAAAAAGATCACTCCAAGAGCAAGGCGTGTAATAGTTGGCGAGGTCACAAAGGACCCCAGGGTAACTTCTAAGCAACTGAAGGCCTCTCTCACATTGGCTAATGTTCATGTTCATGAGTCCACCATCGGGAGAACACTGAACAACAATGGTGTGCATGGCAGGGTTGCAAGGAGAAAGCCACTGCTCTCCAAAAAGACATTGCTGCTCGTCTGTAGTTTGCTAAAGATCACGTGGACAAACCAGAAGGCTATTGGAAGAATGTTTTGTGGACGGATGAGACCAAAATAGAATTTTTTGGTTTAAATGAAAAGCGTTATGTTTGGAGAAAGGAAAACACTGCATTCCAGCATAAGAACCTTATCCCATCTGTGAAACATGGTGCTGGTAGCATCATGGTTTTGGGCCTGTTTTGCTGCATCTGGGCCAGGGCGGCTTGCCTTCATTGATGGAACAATGAATTCTGAATTATATCAGAGAATTCTAAAGGAAAATGTCAGGACATCTGTCCATGAACTGAATCTCAAGAGAAGGTGGGTCATGCAGCAAGGCAACGACCCTAAGCACACAAGTCGTTCTACCAAAGAATGGTTAAAGAAAAATAAAGTTAATGTTTTGGAATGGCCAAGTCAAAGTCCTCACCTTAATCCAATCGAAATGTTGTGGTAGGACCTGAAGTGAGCAGTTAATGTGAGGAAACCCACCAACATCCCAGAGTTGAAGCTGTTCTGTATGGAGGAATAGGCTAAAATTCCTCCAAGCCGGTGTGCAGGAATGATCAAAAGTTACCGGAAACGTTTAGTTGCAGTTATTGGGGGGTTACACCAGATACTGAAAGCAAAGGTTCACATACTTTTGCCACTCACAAATATGTAATATTCGATCATTGTCTTCATTTGTTTAACTGGTTTCTTTTTATCTACTTTTATGACTTGAGTGAAAATCTGATGATGTTTTAGGTCATATTTATGCAGAAATATAGAAAATTCTAAAGGGTTCACAAACTTTCAAGCACAACTGTAACTAATGCACTTGTTACATTTCAGTCATTGATTAATGGCATATTCATATATTTAATACACATCTCCATTCTCATTTATATTACAGTAATTACGTACTTTTAAGAAAATACATTAATAAACATGTTAATGGGGCATTTCACATCTGAGAAAAATTTTTTGCAAAACTAGAATAATGTGACTTATCAAAATTCTGTTTGAGGAATTAAATCTCTTCAGATGAACTGGAAACAGATACAAATAAAGTGGTAAAAAGTTTTACATTTATTTTACATTTACACCTATTTGATGCAGCCTCATTTATTAGTATTCATATACCAGAGGAAGTCAAGCTAAAGACAGAAAATGGGATTTATTAGAAAATGGAACGAACCTTAACAAAACTGATCATGTCATTTCTCATTGTAGTCTCCACCCTTCTCAATGCACTTGTACCACCTGCCTGGTAGTGCCAGTGGATTCCAACAGAATAAAAGGTTTTGTCTTTTTCTCACAACCACTTGTGCACCCGAGTTATTGTCGAATACTACATGCCAACGAGTACTACAGTCACTAATGCAAGTTACCGTGACTGGCTGGAGACAAATGTGAATCCTGCTATTCAACCCAAGCGGCGGGGTCTGCTGTCTCAAGGCGTCCTTTTGCTTCAAGACAATGACACACTGCTAAGAACACCAAGGCTTGTCTGGAGAAACTGAAGTACTGGCACATCCTCCTTATTCGCCAGATTTGGTACTGTGTGATTTTCACTTTTTTGAGCTGCTAAAACAACATCTGGCTGGTTGTCGATTCAAGATAGATGATGACGTGAAGAAAGAGGTGTACGAGTGGCTGTGAGGACAAGACAAAACCTTTTATTCTGCTGGAATCCAAGCCCTTCCAGGCAGGTGGTGCAAGTGCATTGACAAGGGTGGAGACTACAATGAGAAATGACATGATCAGTTTTGTTAAGGTTTGTTCCATTTTCTAATAAATCCCATTTTCTGTCTTTAGCTTGACTCCCCCTCATATTTTAATGATCAAAGTGTGTTTTAAACTTCCATTCAGTCATTTGACTCAGCATTTCATAAAAGTCAGATTGTTACTTTGTGCCATTGCTAAAACATCAAGATCCTACTCTGCCTTGGACACAAGAAGTAGATGTATCTGATATTGGTGAAGGAGCCATACTGACTCGAAGATCACTAACTAGGCATGATTCTGCTGTAATTAATCACCTTCTGGTCTATCCCACTATCCTGCACATCCTTAAAATGTTCTCATTCCTTAACAGTGAAGGCAGTCAAACAACAGCAGATATCAGGAGTCACAGGTCACCTATTAAAAAGAACGGTTCAGCTAGAGGATTTAGTGAAATGTCTGAGGGCTAAAATCAATGTTTGCAGTTCCACAAAACTCCCAGAGGCCTCCACACAGCTGTACTGTTTGTTTCAGCAACATCCAGAGTCCACGGCAGCCAGAAACACGCTGAGTGAGCAGATGAGGATGCTGACTGGCCTCTTGTGACATACCAGGCTTCTATAAAATCTGCGAGCCTGCATGACAATTTTCTACTCTAATAATCAAGAGCTCCTCTGCTCGTCAGATAACACATATGAGTGTGGAACCTCCTGAAGTCTCTTCAGCGTCATCTAGTTATTTATTTTAGAGGATCAGGGCTTCAATCAAAACAGTATTGACCATGACTGAATTCAAATCATAAACCCTGATCATCGAATTGAAATAAAATAAAGCAAACAGTACAAATAGAATTTAACAGTATATGATGTGTGTGGAGAGCCGCCCGGCTCGGAAGGCATACAAACAGGTAATACAGTAAGTGGAGAGGCAGGGGATGGGGGAAGGGCCCAGTGCTGGCCAGAGTGAGGAAGAGGAAACCCGCACTGGTAGGCACGTCTGAATACTAATTTGAGAAGACAGGTGACACCAGGGGACAGTAGACTCCAATGTGGAGTCACAGGATTTCCAAGGTCACTGCAAAATAATTGGAATTCAGTTGAACTTTTCAGACTCAATAAGTGGCAGCTGAGAGATCCCATATGGGACAGGTGCTGCCCAGAAATGTAAAATGACCTCAGAGACTGGACACCTTCAAGGGCAGCTTGGGGCTCGGGGGTAATGGGACACAAGGGCCAACCTGGGGGCATACTAATCTGGTAGCCTCAAAGATATTAGGGAGCCACTAGAGGAAATCCCTGTGGAAGGTTTTAGAGATCATCCTGAGCTAGAAGGCACTTCTGTTGAAGATGGGAGACAGTGTTAAGCAAAGAATCACAAGCAAATATACAGACAGAGAGAGAGACAGAGGAGAGGGAATGTGAGGGAAGAGATCGCTTGTGAGATGTGTCAGGCTGTTGGAGGAAGCCACTACATCAGACAGAGAAAAAGCAGATCTAGAGGGAAACATGGTTTTGTTTGACTGCTATTTTCTTTCACACTCGGTGTTCTCCCAGTGATCATTCCTCTATTATATGTTATAAGAATAAAAGTATCAATGAAAATGAAGTCTTAGCTCCCTTGTTGATTTATTATTGCAGGTCAAATTTCACACTACAGAGAGGTTAAAAGAATACTATTTGGGTACTCTGATTTTCCTCCCAAATCCCAAAGACCTGATTCAAGCCTGCATCATACTTGTCCAGTTGTCTTCATTTACATAATCTTAGAGAGATGAATACAACCGAGGTGCACATCTGTCACTGCAAGTCATGGTGTTAGACATCTCCAACGACTCGGTCATAGGCCCTGTGACTAGCTGCCACAAAACTGATTTTGTCATAATTCTTCGGAGTGAACAACTGTGTGTGAGATTTGATAACCAATGAGCACTCAAGCAGACGTTCAATGCATACAATGTCCAAAAACACAGCCCAATCAAGTTTACAATATGAATAGGACTGAGAAGAACAATGACAACCTCAAGAAACAAAGGAAGATAGGTGTTCTAAACTGTGTAAACAGAGAAAAGGCTTGTGCAACGTTAGAGGGAGCAATATATCTAATGAACCTCTTTCCTCTGTCTTGCCATGACAGAATGGCGCTAGACTGATTGAGCTGCACAAGTGATTGGGTTGAAAAAGAAAAGAAAATTGCTAGCCCGTTAGCGTTAATTTAAAACAGAGCTCAAATGTCAGGTTTATTGTGTGTTGCAATCACATCACCAGGCCAATATTGAGCAGAATGAAGGCAGCCATTGCCTAGTTTCGTAAGGGCTTCAGTGACTACTGGTTTTCATTGTAGACCAGTCTGTAAGTGGTGGTTAATCGACTCTTTTAAAGGAAGCCTTTGCTCAAACTCAATTACTAGCTTCATTATTTCTTAATTCAAAAGATTTTAAAATGACTTACACCATCCTGCCTAGCTAAGAATGTGCATTTGTTTTGCCACAGATAACTCTGCTCTGAGGACTGATCATTTATGTTTGGTACAATGCCCAGAGGGTGCTGGGCAGACTGGTGGCCTCAGAACCCCTGCAGATTTTATTTTATTCTCCAGCCGTCTGGAGTTTTTTTGTTTTTTCTGTCCTCACTGGTCATCGGACCTTACTTTTATTCTATGTTAATTAGTGTTCCCTTATTTTAATTCTTATTTATTTTCTCTTTTTTCTCTTTCTTCATCATGTAAAGCAATTTGAGCTGCATTATTTGTATGAAAATGTGCTATAGAAATAAATGTTTTTGTTGTTCTGTTTCTTTGGTGTGTCAACAATGATAATATTGTTCAGCTCTTTGTATACTGCTTCTCAAAAAAAAATAATTAAAGAGTTTTACTGTTGGCTCCAATTCATTTTTCAAGTACTCCAGTTTTCCTTCCATGTCTTAAAGATTTGTGTGTTGGCTTGGTGACTCTAAATTGGCCCAGTGTACGTGTGGGTTTGCGTGGGCCCCCATGTGCTTTCATTAATTTTAACAAAATGTTCTTACAGCCAAAGCCTCTATGCAGTGGCATTACAGTAATCCCTCCTCGATCGCGGGGGTTGCGTTCCAGAACCCCCCGCGATAGGTGAAAATCCACGAAGTAGAAACCATATGTTTGTATGGTTATTTTTATATATTTTAAGCCCTTATAAACTCTCCCACACTGTTTATAAATATTCCCCGCACAGTTATACAGCATAATCCCTTTGTGTTCTCTTAGATATTAGGTAAGATTCATTGAAATCATGTATGTAAACACACTGTTTATATACAGTAAAACCTAAATATTATTTTAAATATATCGAGCGTCTCCGATATCACATATGTTATAGACATTACGATAGACAGGCCACCAGCAATAAATACGTACAATGCAAGAAAAATTGTATACAGTAAATGTGTGTACAGTGACACTAAAAATACGTACATGTACTAAGTACTGTAAGTAGAAAATTAATTATGGTTACTCACCAATAATGACACGATGACTTGTCCGATAACAATGAGTTTAATTTTACTGCACAACAAAGGAGAGCGTTACAGCCCTTGTAAAGGAGCCACTTCAGGCGACTGTGTAGCACCGCTGTTATTCTTCTTCCGGTAGTCTTCAATCCAAATCCCTAAAGCAGATTCCATCCGGACTACCGCCTTATTACGTCCACTTACAACTCGTTTTGCGCCCTGGTTAAAAGGACACTGCGGCTGTAAATCTTATATACTTTTCCTCCTTTTTAAATAAAAAGAATCGTGGACTCATTGATGCCGTAATGGCATCCTACAGCAGTGTAGCTGTTCCCTTCCTTCAACATATCCAAAACTTTTACCTTTTCGGCTATCGTTAGCATCTTCCGTTGGCGCTTGGGCACAGTCCGTGAAGCAGTAGAAGGAGCAGATTGTCTTGGAGCCATAACGAAGGGCTTGACTACCCACAAAGATAAACACAAAAGAGCACAAAAGTTAACTCTTTACACAGCGAAACACGTTGATGCTGGATGAGCGAGACGAGACTTCCTGGTTAATGCCGTGGAATCGAATTTGGCGCTCCGTCGCTGAGCCAATCAGCACACAGGAACTTAACTGCATGCTCTGATTGGTTAGCTTCTCAGCCATCCGCCAATAGCGTCCCTTGTATGAAATCAACTGGGCAAACCAACTGAGGAAGCATGTACCAAAGTAAAATGACCCATTGTGCACAGAACCCGCAAAACAGTGAAAAATCCGCGTTATATATTTAGATATGCTTACATATAAAATCCGCGATAGAGCGAAACCGCGAAAGTCGAAGCGCGATATAGCGAGGGATTACTGTAGTTGGGATTGCCTTAATGGTGCCCTTCTGCTCAGTTTTGGGCTTTTTCAGGTTTTTGGCATTACGACTTTGTTCCTTGGATTTTGTATTTTGTAGTTTAGATATGGCTTTTGATAATAACATTAATTATGATTATTTTGTAAGTTTCTTTTAGTTGTGTATTTCTAATTTATATTTGAATGTTTCTGGACTCCTATTTTCTTATCTTTGATTTTTTGAAAATTTGAATTGTTGTCTATTTGTTCATGTAAATCTTTTAGTTTCTTTTTGATTTTGTTTTGCCATTTTCATTTTCTTTCTTATTATACATTCTGTATTTTTGCAGTTTAAATATTTAGTATTTTTGCATTTATGTAATTTTTTTTTTTTTATTTGTTTTGAATTTTTTTTGGCAATGGCCTCTGGATATTAGAATTTTTGACCTTGTTTTGCCGAGTATCTAGTAATACGTAAACATTTTGTAGTGGTTTCCCTTCCCTTTTCTGGTAAGAATAACATTTTTATGTGAGGTCTGCAGTGGTCCTGCACCCAGTACTGCTAAAAAACTGGATAAGTACATAAGAAAAATGGATAAAAAAATGAAACTATACAGTGAATTAAAGACTTCTTTTTTTTGCAAGCTGAGTTGTTGGTGTTTTTTTTTCTGGGAAATGGTGAAATGAGGGTTGTGGATACATAGAGGCCAGACTGATAAAAAAAAGGAACTGTGATATTCCCACTTTGTGTGATTGAGAAAAATATGCCTACCATTCATTCAAAAGGATACAGAAAACTATCAAAGACTCCACTATGACACTGTGTGCTTCCATGAGATTCCTTCAACTGATTTCATTTGGGAGTTTAAATCTATGCTATACTTTATTCATATTAATATTTCTATTGAGACCACCAAGGCTGTAGGGATTTTCCGATTTCAGTAATGCTGCCGTACGCAAATTTTCAGGAATTGTGCACCCCCATCTGGAAATATGGAAAAAAACAAAACAGAAAAAAGTGAGTTTAATAGGACAGCACAAATACAATTGAGGATTTATAGACAGGTCAGGAAAATTTATATTGGGATTACTGTTTTGGACAAGTAGATAGATAGATAGATAGATAGATAGATAGATAGATAGATAGATAGATAGTTGTGATAGGCACTGTATAATAGATAGATAGATAGATAGATAGATAGATAG
>JANRMT010062797.1:32347879-32371414 GCA_026402145.1 Polypterus bichir lapradei | reverse complement strand
CTATATACCTTGATGTATGTGTAATCAATTGCATTACATGTGATGCTGGAAGTGGTTTCCGTTTTCTGCCAGACACATTTTGACATGACGCTCCATGTTCCTGAATGTATCAGCAAGCGTCTCTGTGGGACTAGCAGCAATTTCATGCTGGACATTTTCCTTCAAATCTTCCACAGTGCAAGGCTTCTTCTGATAGACTTTTTCTTTGAGCATATCCCAAAGGAAGGAGTCTGGTGGTGTCAGATCCGGTGACCATGGTGGCCAAAGCCCCTTTGAAATTACCCTGTTACCAAAGAAGGACTCAACCTCTGCCATGCTCCTTGCCGATGTGTGACACATTGCTCCATCTTGCTGGAAGTAACCTTCCATTAACTCACAATCATCCAGGTTATTCTGACATTGCTTAAATGAATTGGTGACCCAATAGGTTCACACCACAAAGACGTCCTGCTCAATACTGTACACCACCATTCAGATGAGAAGTCGAGTGACTGAGTGAAGGGGTATGGGTGGGATGCATCCAGAAGTTGCAAATAGAGGTTAAACGTCATGGCGGCTGTCCGGCACCTACCTCATCGCTCTGATGCAGGGGATCCCGGCTTGTTCGAAACTCCACATACTGAGGAGCACATTGCACGTTATTTCTTTCAGATTGCTTTGTCCTAGCGAGAGTTATTACAGAATATTCGGGGTCTCTTTTGAGTGAATATCCCTATATATAGGGAGTGACGTCAGCCACAAGCCACCTGGGTCCATAACAATGAACCAGCTCTTGTTATTTACTGGTTTTATGAATGGATGACTGGTTAATCCTTGCCACAGACAGCAACAGGTCAAAAAGGAGAACATTTCCAACAGAAGGTCAGAGCCAGTATTACAGCAATTGTAGCTAGTAAAAATAATAGATTAAGAGTAGAGCAGAGATGTTCAAAAGTAGAAATATGCATATGAAGTAAAAGAGAGATATAAATCGATTGAATGAATGTTAGAAATTTCAGATTGCAGACCAGAGAATAAACATATGAAGGAAGATGCCCAGAGCCTTCTTTAGGACAAAGGAGTATGTGGTAGGTTTAATTGAATATGGCTTATGAGGGGTACAATAAGAATGCTGCACACAGTTAGGTTGTACATTTTGATGACTGTGGTTTTAGATGACTGGGCAATATTCTTGAATACTGACCTTCATGATATATAGTAGGGAGTAGAGGGAAGATCTTGTCCTAAAATTGGTAATTAGTGATAAGAAGCCTTCATTAACAATGCACGAAGGGATAAACAAAACAAAATTTTAAAAAAATCCCAAAGATTTAAAAATTCCATAATACAATATAACTAAATACAATAAATATTCATAGGAAAAAAACAAAATAAAAAAATGCAAAACAAAAAGACAAAGGCAAAGCCTTGCCAGCTAAACCAAGAAGTAATAACCAGAAAACATAGCTTTTGGACATGCGCTGTTTGTTACCAAAGTGCCTCATTTGTTTACAGAGCAAACCTGAAATAAATCAACATTCTGGAAAAACAAGAAAAAAAGTATGCTTTGGGGTCAACAGTTGATGAAGCATATTATGATTTGCAGAATACAAAAAGTAAAAAAAAAAGTTACAGGCTTCAAAATATCCTTAGCCAGACCAGTACTCAGCGAGAATCCAAAATAGGTCTAACCATAGGTAGAAAACTGACCCCAAACTCAACGGACAGCCTTCAAGGCCTACTCAATCCCAAAAACGTGCTCAGGCTTTTAAAGTTCAAAAATGTACTTCAATGGTCTTAAATCTACAAAAATGCTCTTCAAGGACAAGGACAACAAAAGGTTTTATAAATGAAGAATTTAGTCAAAAATAATTAAAAATGAAAGAAAAAGGGCAGAAAATAAACTGTAAATGCCACAAGGGTTGAACGGGCATCACAACCAGAAAAGAGGATGGTTCCTTACTTGGACAGGAGGCTCTGAGCAGGCAGATGGGCATCCTGACCAGGAGAGAGGAAGGAGCCAGACCCAGAAGAGATGGCCAGAAGGAATGGACAGACAGCCCATCATTTGTTAAAGATGCTGCAAGGGATAAGCTATTCCCCCTGGACATGAGATGGCAGCAGCCCTCCATATCGCTGCCCATTTGGGAATCAGTAGGGCATGCTGGGAGATGTAGTCAGGCAACACGACCCTGCTGGGGACCATGGGTGCTGCAAGGGGGCACTGTGCTCCCCAATTTAGGGGACTTCAGTATCACCCAGAAGTACTTCCATTGGACAGTGACCCTGGCACTGGAAATACTCCGGGTTGCTAATAAATTTGTACGCATTCCCTTATCCAGGCAAATCAGAGCTGGGAGGATGTAGAGCAACACTGTAGCAGGGCAGTACAGTGGTGAGAAGAGAGAGTATTGTGGAGAGAGAGAGAAAGAGAAAACCTGTGCTTTTGCAACTTTGTGGAGGTAGTGGGTTTAATAAACACAACTTCATTTGAACCTGAGACTCTTTGTGTGATCGCGCTTGAGGGTTTGGGGCATGCCGAGAGCCCGCTTCCATCACAAAACAAAAAGTGTATGTCGAAAAAGGCAACCTAGGGCAAACAATTTCAAATTTGAAATCTGGGCACCATTCGCTTTTGGAGCATCTTGTACTTCATGAACCGAGATGGACAAGTGGCAAGTGAAGAGACTTGAATAGTTGCATAGTGTCATTTTATTAAAGCAAAAAACTGCAGTGCAATGAATAATCAGTCATTTGTATTGGATTAAAATCACACAAAGAGAAACACTAAGAGTCACCACCAGGAGTTTCTTCATTCAAAACTCAGTGCACCCAAAAGGGGGTTTTACCCGACAAGCATGCCTGTAACATCCTCATACACAGCTGCTACTGCACGTCCGACAGCCTTGTCCTCTGTGGGATAGCGGGCAAATATCACAGCAACTTCCATACACAGCTCAGATACTGAACTGACCCAACGGACATCATCCCGGACAAACTCAGTCTCTCCAACCATCTATCCTTCACTGCTCCACAAGAATAATTCAGCAGATCCAGAGCCTAGCTGTAATAATGGCTCTTCTCCTACAGGACACCAGCTCCGTCCTTTCTGTTCACACTCTGACTTCCATCAGCTGTGCTTTCCTGACACTTGCTGCTCTACCTGTTCCACCCCCTGCTAGCACTCAGCCTGCTTTTTAAACCTTAGAGCTAATTAACGCCCACCTCTCCATTAATTACACCCACACACAAGGTGGGACACTAGGCGTGGTGAAACATTTAGCTCAATAGTTACATAAAAGATCCTAGCATTCCAGCACTCACTGAAGCACTGAGAAACTCATCTCCTCCACTCTACATAAAGACGGAGAGTTGTGATGTCATGGTGGTCCTGCCTTGAAACATCTATTTTAATAACATTCAACAAATATATAAAAATAACCTTCAATAATAACATAATATACACAATAATCCATCCATCTTCTAATCCTGTTCACGAACATAATAATAATGCATAAAATAAAATTGTAAATGAGCCAGGAATAAAATTCTGACTAAAGCATAACAAACTGTTTTTAATGGTTACAAGTAAGTAAATGGTGTCAAAACTTTGGAAAATATCGAGTGGGTGTTACACCAAAATAAATAATAATATATTTGATCTAGGCCTGCTCGCCTTGCTCGCCAACCCCCCGTCCTGCGTTACGCGCCAGCTGCTTCACATCTCTGCCGCTCATGTATGTGGATTTCACTTCCACCAAACAACAAATCTTTTAATTCTCGCGGATACACCTCTTCATTGGGAAGAAACACTACTTTTGCCTGATGGCAACACGAACTACATGTCTCCGACTTAAAGTTTAAATCCGAATAATATATTCGATCTCTTTCCACTATTCCGTTATTTAGAACCGAGTAATAATTTGTTTGTTTGCGCTAATGCGATCTTTACTATCATTTTTTTTGAGACTTTCAAATTTTAGTACTTTCATTATCTCTAACCTGCTCTGCATGTGTACCACGCCAACGTTTTTGAACCTCTTTACAACATCTACTCTTTGTCTTTTATTTCCGGCCCGGTCGTGGTTAAATCTCTTGGCACAAAGTCTCGTCTCACAGGACTTGAAAGTATCTATCTGAGAAAGTCACATCTCGTCTCAAGATTTTTATATATAATAGAGAGATGTTTCAAGGTGCAGTGCCTGTCAGCTGATTCAACAAAGTTTAATAAAAAAGGTAAGCTGCACAGTACAGATAACATCACAAAGGGAACTACCAGAACAAACTGAACTCATAATTGATGTGATCAGCCGCTATGTTAATGTTTTCAAAAGGCTCTGTTTTTCCCGTCCACACTGCAACGTAAGACAGTGGGTAGTCATATTGAAACTTTCAGGCAAAAGAGAATATGGGAAGGTAGATACCATTGTGGTGCACTGGCAGTGAAACCTTCAGCATCCCCAAAGGAAGACAGAAACAGAGAAACCCTGGGAAGAGCAATTAAGTCCCAGGACACTAGTAAGGAAGATAACTGAGCAGACTCTAGGGGTGGCTGATCATGTAAATGGAAACAAACAGAGAGGTGCAATGAAAGAAACCACAAGACTTTCTGGTTGACTAGAGGCTGCACAGGGTCCTTGACCAGGAAAGCGTGGCCATGTGGCTCCTTTAAAAATGAGGACGCGGATACCTGTTAGGGAGAGTGTCCATCTGACCACTATAAATGGAATGAGTGGGAGTGTGCTTCTCCTTTAAAATATGCCAATGTAGTCCTTTAAGGGTGATACAGAGTCCATAAGGGCAGAAACATCAGGGACTACTAAGGAACACTCTAACCTGGCATCTCTGTAGTCAAAGAAGGCTGGTTGCCTTGTTTTCAGAAGTAATTCTGCAGTTAGACCCCCAGCTGGGATTTAAACACAATTCCATCCAGTGGTACAATCATTCTGCAGTTGGCAGGATAATTTGGGCAGAAGGTTCACTGTCTATGTTTTGTGTGAATTTGGCTATTCTCAGTTCAGATGCTTGCCCTACCATCTACAGTTTTATAATAAATGCAGTATATGCTATCTAGTCAAACCCCCTGTCTGGTTCAGTTGTATCAGATTAAGACACAAATGGAAAATCGACCTTTGACTAATTTCATTTTTGGACATTATTATTCCAGTGAATCCTGGAAGTGAAGATACAGGTTGGGTGTCATCTTGTGACTCCATCAAACATTAAAAAAGCCAATTGGGGTGTTGTCTGTACCACAAGGCCCAGTTTTCCTTTCTCCCTGTAATTGGTGTGGGCATAGTGAGGATTTTGTGACTCACACCGTCCAGGTGATAAGAGCAGCAATTCCCACGCGTGAAAGCTAACTGATCTGTGTCTGCAGTGCTGACTCATCACAGAAGAAACTGTTCCACTTACTGTAAGTGTTGTGTTTGTTGAGAGGCCTGAAATGGACTTCTAAAAATAATTTTGCATCTTAGGAAACGGAAGCAAGAACCAAAAATGTTTACTGATCTCATCCTGTGAAATCCTAGTAGTCTGCTTTCAGTCTCATTGAGTTCTCTTTACCAAACCTGCAATGGCTTCAGAAGATAAAAGAGTGGCACTTGAGCCCTCACAAGTTGTATTTTTGCCAGGTGACATGTGAGCTGGGTAGTTGGAAAGCTTCACAAAATATAAGTGTGTGTATGTCTCTGAATCCCCGGCAGGCCTGCCTGCATCTAATCCTGTATAGCTTTGTGATCAGAGGTGGGCGGCAGGCACATTAGAGGAGAATGTCGCTCATACCGATTTTCAAATGATGATCCCCACTGCTAAATCCCCCACTTAGTACGTGTTACATAAACTGGTGTGCAGGAGGAGTGCAACCCACTCATAAAAGATGTTATAGCATGGCAGGTCTGAAGGCTGAGATGTATGGCATGTGTCACAAGTTATGGTGGCAAGGCTGAAGCAAAATGCAGATAAAAGGTCCAGAAAAATGGGAGCTTATTATATAGAACATAGACCCCCGTGTCACAATGGACTGTTTCTGGGCAAAGCTTACATCCATTTTGGGGTTTTCTACAATGGGATATTCATTTATTTTTTTCTCTCTCTCTATTTAAAACTTGATTAATTTTTCCGTTATTATGCAACACCATTTTTTTATTAGTGTGCACTGCCATTTTTGAGTGTCAATGAGCCCCATTGCTATGGCAACATTCCCGTGATCTGACAGCAGTGCCCGGCCTCTGACATCATCAGCGGATGGTACTTCAACTGTCACATACAGGCCTAGATGTAAAGAACCTTACGGTGGATTCATTTTGTTTTGGTGTTTTTTTGGGTTATTTAGTCTCTCAGTTTTGTTTCTAGAATTTGATTTTCAGATAATATTAGGGGCTGACGATAGGTCTATTTTTTTTTTTTGGTAATTAACTCTGGCACAAACCATTGACCACAACTTTTCCTCCCAGTCCTTAATATAAAACCTTTCATCAACTAACTCTAAGGACAGTACAAACAAAAAGGGGAAGGAAACACCATAACTGGTTGTACCACCACAAATATTCCATTTGCTCTGTTTCTGTACTGTCTGTAAGCCACTCTAGCCTTCCTGTCAGTGAAGCCATTGCCCCAACATGCCCTGCTCTGATAGACTCAGAGAATTAAAAAAACATGTTAGTCCTGAGCAGAGAAAGGTGGATTGGACCCTACATAAGGTCTTTAAAGTTCAGAGTGCAGCACTTCTTCAATTAAATAGTGAAGCGTGTACTGACGAACACTGGAATAAGTAAAGGGGAGGTGCAGTCAAGATGGAAAACAGGAAACATGTCTTCACAAAATGAATTGCTGGAAATCTGAAACAAACTGCTCATGTACTTGAAGCAGAAACCCGGACATCTTTTAAAAAGTACAGTATGTGGATGAGAATTGGAGTAACTTAGCTCTTAGTTTTATTGATGTCAGTCACCATGGGATTGATAAAGCAGGTCCAGATGAATTCTTTCAGCTTAATGGTGAATCACGTACTCAGGGTACACTGGTGGAAATTAAGGAGACGTCCAATTAAGACTGAAGCCAGGAAGCACTTTGTTAAGCAAAGATCTGTTGGAATCTGAAACAAACTACTGAGTCATGGAGTTGAAGCAGAAACTTTTAAGAAGTATCTGGATGATATACTGGGACAGCTTAGCTATTAACTTAACAAATATGCCCAATGGACTGAATGGTTTACTCTCATTTATCAGATTTCTTATATTCACAGCCTGTGAGGAATTAGCTCCTTCCTCATCTTATACACATACGGGCCAGCCATCCATCAATCTTTCTTCATCTATGTATTTTTATATTGTTCTTTTGTAGCTAACAGAACTACCTTGATGGAGTAAATGGGCGCTGCTTGTCTACCAAATTACTTATGCTTTTATCACTCACCTTCTCACACCAAACTCAAAATGGTTAGTGCAGATGAGATAGCTTTATACTTGTACAGCTACCACTGCAGGCACTTTTGAGGTCAAGAATGTCCAGATGACATTCTCCTGAGCTTTAGCTCTGCTTCAAAATGGAAGACAAGCTGTGTCCTCCCCAATATACAACAGGGTCTATCACTTTCCCAATTCAGGATTGTAGGGGCAACAAGCATCTTTGAGAAGAAGGCAAAAACCAACCCATGACCCCCTCACATTGGATCAATTGATTAGCCTGACTTTCAAATTCCCAGAGAAAAATCACTGCATAAACATGGGGGTACGGGGTGATGGGACATCCAAACCCCACATCAGGCCAGAGTTCAAACCCAGTCCCCTGGAACTGTGAGGCTGCAATAGTACTAAACACTGCATCCCCTGTGCCCCTCATCTCCTAATTAGTCTCTACTTTAACTTCCTTTCAGAATCTCTTTGGATTCATCATATTATTCTTGAAGCACCGAAAAGGAAACAGCAAGCAGGCAACGATTACGACCATCACCATAGCAACTGAAAGCAATCCAAATTCTGCCCTTCCGCTGTGCAAGTATATGCTGAAAAAGATGGAATGAAAAAAAATAATGAATGTGTCCCAGTCCTCACTATTCTGCCTGTTTTTCTGTTTGTTGGGAAGTGCTCAATACATGCAACATCACCACAAAAGGGCATTCTGGTCAAGGGAGTAAGAGATGGAGCAGCTGTACAAAAGGAAGACTTTTCTGGGTACAGAATAAATACCAGAATAGAAGAAGTGACCATGATGTGAATGGCATCATTTCTGTCTTTACTGGAATGTTTTGAACCTAGCCATAACACACCGATTATAGCACTGCAACTGTGCAGGTGACCCGTTTCAGTTTCCTAATGCATTATCCATCTAACCAGTGTAGGGGCATGGAGCCACTAATTAACCAACAATGTATGTCTTTGGGCTGTTTTTTGAGCCTGAGTCACTTAATACCATATATTGTACCAGCTCTGTTAATCTGCATCCAGCCCTGCATGTAGGACCTCCAACCTGCAGGGAAAAACTTGGGGGTTGGTGGCAGAATTGGCACTCCAGCCACCATAAAAAACCTCGCTCTGTTCCACTCAATCTGAACTAGTGTGGTGCTGAGGTGTCACCCGTTGCATGGCTGCACTCGGGTCCTAATCTGGGATCCTGACTTGGTTTGTCATGTGGTGGGTGTGGCAATGCACTGTATCAGCGCCTGCTCCTAACCTCTCTCTCTCTCTCTCTCTCCCATATGCCAGTGAAACTCTTATCTGCTGGGATAGTTGGCAACAGTCTGGCCAGCTCTGCCACCTACAGACCACCATCCAGAGTGGATCTGATCCAAATAATCCTTTCTGTTTAGGCTGTGGACTGACAGTGCGAGACTTACTCTTGTTTTCTCCACATTAGTTGCAAACTGGGGGAATTTGCTGTTTAGGGAAGGCATGTTAATGAGAAAGTGTTAATGAGGAAGTAAGTGTGCGGTGAGCATCTTAAATGCCACTTGATCTATTGCTGGATGAAATGAGGCTGTCAGCATGAAGCCTAGAGACTTTGAGGAGGTGTACGACTTTCATGCTGGGAACATTGACAGGCTGTCAAACTAAAATGCAAGGAGAAGCACTTGAATGAATGTGAGAAGGTAGGAATTGCTTTCCCAAGACAGCACATGTGGCCCAGGCAGGCTTTAAACAAACAATCCTGTAAAAAAGGGAATAAAAGGTTCATGTGAATGTCTGGGGCTAACAACAGCATCATCCTTCCAGTAGACTGGGTTCATGCTGTGCACAAAACTCTTGCATGGCACTTTTTTCTTTAGTTGTCAATGAACTGCGATGGGTTGTCCAGTTGGCAAGAGACTGGCAAGGAATAAACAAAGGATCAGGATAGCAACAGGGCACATTAAGGTTGTATAAGGGAGAAGAAATCCCACACTGACAGTGGGGATAATAAGGTAACATATAAGGTCAAAGGGCATCAACATGAGGTAGGAAGCAATTTGACTGAGGGCACAAGAGAAAGAGAATGTCATCCTGTAAGGAAGATGGTAATAAGAGGGAGGTTAGGGGCAAGCACTCCACATTGAATGAGAGATACCTGAACCTTGACCTGAACAGAGACAGACAGAGGGAGTGATAGAGGCTCTTACCAACTCTCTCTTTTGCTCCTTCTGTCTGTCTCTGTTCATTCAGAGGTTCAGGTATCTCTCATTCAATGTGGACTGCTTGTCCCTAACCTCCATCTTATTACCATCTTCTTCACAGTACTCCAATTCTGAATGGAAGTCTTGTGGCAGTGTTGCTCTTTGAAAAGGATAAGAGGCCAATTAGCTCTGCTTTTTTCAAAATATGGCATAGTGCAGACATACATGTGACGCTGGGGCCACCAAGAGGGCACTACAGGTTGGCAGACCTCCCCGAACCCTTGAAGCGATTACACACCATGTTAGCCATGGATTGAGGACTTTTGAGTCACAAAGTGAGCTGGGCTGAGAATAACAAGGGCCAGAGGTTACCAAAGACAAACAGAGTGTTGATGGTGTGAAATGTTTTGACAACATCTGAATGCTTGATGCCTTCACTATAAACGATATGGCTACGGATACATTAAAACCTCACAACACAGTGGCAACTACAAATAAAACCAAGCAAGATGGTGCTATTGTGACACCACCATCATAAGAATAAAGATGTGATATTGCAGAAATACATAGCAGTTAGGCTATTTTGGCAGGCTTTCTCTTTTTCTTCTTTTTCACACTTATCTAAAAACAAAAATTTGTTTTTATTCTAATTCTATTTTAATTCATTTCATTAAATAGAAATATGAATCTAAAGCCTTAAATTATTTCTTTGGGTTTCCTCTTTTCTTTGTGTATATTAACATAAGGGAGATTAGAATTAACAAAAGTTTTTTAGTTTAAAAACTATAAAAAATATTTTCAGAAAAAGGGCATTTTAATACAGTCTTGGTTTATATGACGATCATTTGTGAGTTTCTCTGTGATCTGTAAAATACTAAGAAGTGGCATTACTTTTTTCCTAAATGGTTTACAGTCTGCTCGACCCAGTATGAATTTCTTTCTTTTTTTGTTGTTAGGGTTTGGAAATGACCTACAGAACTGTTTCTTTGTTGATCTGTATCCTGTTTGACGAGGGTTTAACTGCCTCATTTCACAGTTTTGGTTGTATTTAAATCCTCACATCAGATGCCCAGCGTCTTCAATCCCGTTGCAGTTGGATCTTGGGCATTTCTCATTCCAAATTAGCTTCCTTTGAACTCAGTGTATCTTTTGTGTCCAGGATGTTTTTGGGCCATTTCCCATATCAGGTCAGTTAATCTGTTGGGTAGTGCTTTACTGTTAACCACTGGCCAAACGTTTTTGGGTTCGGTTCTGGATACTTCTTTAATCCAAATTGCTTCTCGTTTTTCTTCTAGGATTTTCCTGAGGAGTTTCCAGTTGTTCCAGGCTTTTCCTATCTCCTGATTTTAATGTTGCATAATTCCATACATCATTTCACTTTCTTCAGATGTTGTAGTGTTTCGAAAGCTGTAGGTTTATCATTGGTGGATGTGGGAAATCATTTTTTCTCAGCAAAGCTCCAGCTTTGTGGTTCATCATGTCTGCTGCCTTCCCTTTTGGCTTTCTCTTCCACTTCCTTTATGTCTGCCGTGTATCTGCGCCACATAGACAAAAACAAAGATGCCCCACAAGTGAATATTACCTGAATTTTATTATGGGTACTGCTCAATTTACCAATGACACATAATAAAATCGATCAAAAAAAAAAACAGAAAAAAAAAATCAAGAACCATTAATAGATCTAGAAAAAATGAAAGAAAGATCGAAAGAATATGTAGAAGAGTTGTATAATTCTAACAGTAAACCAATAAATAAAGAGGTGGAGCTGGAAGCCACAGAAGTTGTACATGAAATTAGACCAAAATTGATGCAGGAAGAAATAAAAAAAAATAGTAAAATAACAAGGATAGAACGTACCAACAGAAATGATTCAAAATCTTGGTGAAAAAAGTAAACAAGATGTAAAAACACTGCAAAAAATGTATGAAGCAGAACGGCCAGATGATTTAAGAGAAGTGGTGTTAATACCAATACTGAAAAAAGAAAAATTAAACCAATTGTGAAGACTGTAGAACAGTAAGCTTATTATCTCATGCGTCTAAGGTAGTGGTAAAATTGATAGCAATAAGATTAGAAACAAAGACAGAAAGTCATATGGCGGAAGATCAGTTTGGATTCAGGAAAGAGAGATAGTATTGGAGTGTTGAGGATACTGAGTGAAAAAGTCTAGAGTATAAAAAAGAACTACATTTTTGTTTTGTGGACCTGGACAAAGCATTTGGCTGAGTAAACAGGGTAAAACCTATAGCAATATTGAAAGGTTTAGGTGTAGATTGGAGGGACAAACGACTTATTAGGAATCTATAAATGAACCAGTCAGCAAAAGTAAAAAATTATACATGGACTAACAAGAGACATGTCAAATTGGAAGAGGTAATAGACAAGGATGGTGACTATCACCAATTCCGTTTAACAGCTAAATAACAAGAATAATACAAGAAGCATTGACAAACATATGACATAAGTCAGGGATGAACCAGATAAGGTTTCAGAACCAAGAAGGAAATCACTGAATTACAGCTGTTGATTACACTTCTTAAATACACTGTTAATTATAGAAGTACATGATTGGTTTAATTTCTCATGTCCCTGCAAGTTACTTATAAACAGACCCATGGAGTCAGAATTCTGATACACTAGATTTTACTGGTTCACTTATCAATACTTTAATATCTTGTGCAAATGTAGCAGCAGGACTGGGTCTCAGATCAATAGGCTTTAATTTAAAAGCTTTCTAAGAGTGCTAATGCAAAAAACTAACCGTAAACAAGAATACAAGAAATTCAATATAATCAATACTCAAATAGTGAAAATCACATTTAACGGAAAAAATCAACTCTAATACAGATGATAAAGCAATAACATCAAGCAGTGAAGAAGAACTAAGAAACTAATGAATACAATAGAGTGCACATGTAAGAAGAATGGAATGAAAAATCAATATAAAGAAAACAAAAGTAATGTGCATAACAAAGTAAAGAACAATGAAAACTGGTACTAATAAAAACTGGAAAAGTGGTCAGCTTCAAAAATTTGGGAAGTATGAGGTCAAAGGATAGAAGACAATACAAACACATATAGCAATGGGAATAAAAACCTTCAATGCAAAACAAAAATTGATACACATAATGGAAAAAATATAATAAAAACTATGATCTGTAGTGCTGTATTGTATGGGACAGAGCTAGGGATAATGAGAAAAGGAGAAACATTTAGATTGAAAGCATTTGAAATGTGACTATGGAGAAGGATGGAAAAGATCAGTTGGACAGCTAAATTATCTAATGAAAAAGTGCTGGAAATGATTGGTGAAGAAACAAGCAAGCTGGAAACAGTGAGAAGAAGGCAACAAAACTGGATGGGATATGTACTAAAACGAGATAGACTTTTGGAAATAATGCTGGAGGCAGGGCCAGCTCTGGGCATAGACTGAGTAAGCACCAGCAAGGATTGCCATGACTTAGGGGGCATCAAAGCCCATTCAAGTGACCAATCCCCCGACGATCTCCAAGTAACATTTCCCTTTCCACTTGTTAATTTTACATGTGGTCACGAGTTCACTGTTCTCCAAGGGGGCAGAGGTCATGGGCACTTGCACCCAACATCACTTAGGGGTGCCCTGTACCCTTGAGCATGCCCTGTCTGGAAGGTAAAGTGGAAGAAAAGAAATCAAGAGGAAGGCCAAGGCAGGGAATATTATATTATATTGGACAACGAATATTTTGCTTCCTGAACACTTATTTGTGTATCTTATGGATTTTGGACTGCTGTTCACAAAAATATCACGTTTCAATTTTCCTACATACCATTTTATTGCACTTGTTATTTTTGTGATTTCCTTTCATATTATATGTATACATTTACTGTTCAAAAAACACAATTTAGACATCTGTGGTGATCTAAAAGTAGTCGTACTGTTACTAGAAGTGCAGCTCAGATATACCAAGTACTGCAAATTGGGCAATCATGCTGAAGAGTTTCATTACATTAAAAAGAACATGTCACTCCATAAGCATTGGTTTCAGGGAAGAAAAGTGTTCCACATAACCCACTTGACAACACTCCATGTTCATACAAACTTGGGCTGATAAATTTTATTATAAAAGCAATGAGTAAGGAAAGATAAAGAATTTTAATACTTGAGAGAGATGTTTCCACAAATAACTAATGCCAAGATTAAGGAAACCATTTTTGTTTGGTCCACAAATCAGACATGTCATCAGTGACAAGAAGATATGCTAGTAGGACCGGATGAGAAGACATTGAAGGATGTTTCTGAGAATTTTTTAGCATCTACAGAGCACGTGCCACTCCATACTATGTTTAGCTGGTTGACAACAAGCTTTAATCAAACAAAACCGCAAAGTGCAACAGGTCACTAAATACAGTATTTATCTTCTGCATTCTCTCTTGGACTTCTTCCCTGCTAATCCTGGTGCAGTCAGTGATGAACATGGAAAGAGGTCTCACCAAGGCACTACAATGATGGAAAAGCAGAATCCATTAATGCTGTCTGAATATTGTTGGGCATTGAGATGAAATGCATCTAATGCTGAGTACAAACCAAAATCAGCACTAAAACATTTTTAGTCAATTGAACTAATGCAATGTATCAGTATCATTAAGTGATTAAACACGTTAAATTCAGTAAATGTTTATTTCATGTTTCTCCAAATTCCTCCATGATACAGTCAGTTTGAAATTATATTTGTGTTTAGCTTGAAGCTGTCAATTATAATCACCAAACATTTACTCAGGAAGCAAAACTTTTGAAACAAAAGATTTTGTCCAGTGTTATCTAAAAGATGGTAAATTATACCAAGAAATGAGGAGTACAATACAGAATACAATGGAGAAACTGCTGATCCAAAGACCTGCCCTACAACAGACAACTAATGAAGGAGAAACACAACATACATAAGAAGAAGTGCTTCATTTAAACTACCAGCCTCAACAGGCTCTGAGGCTAGGGATCTGCACTGGCAATCGGAAGGCTGCCGGTTCGAATCCCATAAATGCCAAAAGGGATTCTGCTCTGTTGGGCCCTTGAGCAAGGCCCTTAACCTGCAATTGCTGAGCACTTTGAGTAGTGAGAAAAGTGCTATATAAATGCAAAGAATGAATAGTACTTTACACAGATGGTGACTTTATAGTTATTTTTTATAAATCAAGCAAATCCATAAGTCAAAAATATATACATTAGATTAAGGTTTCTGAAATAAACTTACTATATTAATATATTCAGAAATGACACCAAAGTATCTTTAAACATTTCCCCATTATTCCTGCTTACTGATCTTCCTCAAAGTTATTGATTTAGTAAACATCAGCATCAGATCATGACATTGTTTTGTGTTTTTTCCAAGTGAGAGACCGGCTATGAAGATGTTTTTTTTTAGCATGATAGGAGCAAAGAGTGCAATCAGTCACGTCATACATGTTGATGAACAATGTGGGATGATATTTTGTGGAGCATTAAGGCAGGTTTTAGTGTAAGACCGTTTGAGTGATGCTTATACCTTGAATTAAATCTGCCTTAAGCAAAGCTTTACTGATCATTTAACTTTATTTTGCCATCTTTGTGTCTCCTATGCCATATCAGTTTGATAATTATGATTGTTGTTATCGTAGTTATTAAGGTGTTGTAATGAAGACATTTCAGGATCTAAGAGCTTATGGTAATAATCAAGAACCAGCAGGACAATAAGGGAGGCTGACAAAAGAGGTGCTAATGCAAAAATGTATGCTTTTAATTGTGCAATACATAATTTAAAACAGTTTTAAGTGTTCAGATTCAATACACAAGTGCAATAATAAATACTAGCCAACCCGCGGCATAGCATATGCCGCATAATTATGTATGGGTGAACACTTCCTAAAAAACACAGTTGTCCAAATGGGGTGGGTTTGGGGGTATGACTGTAAGTGAATGAAAAGATGGAACTTTGGAGAGAGCAACTGCCGTAGCGCCCCCACCTCCCAGAGCGAGGGACGGGGCTGGACGGCGGCCCTCTAAGAAGTTGGACGCTGACCGCTCGGGGGTTGCGTAACTATTTAGCAGGAGGGAGTCTCGCTCGTTATCGGAATTAGCCAGACAAATCGCTCCACCAATTAAGAACGGCCATGCACCACCACCCACAGAATCGAGATAAAGCTATCAATCTGTCAATCCTCTCTGTGTCCGGGCCGGGTGAGGTTTCCCGTGATGAGTCAAATTAAGCCACAGGCTCCTTTCCTGGTGGTGCCCTTCCATCAATTCCTTTAAGTTTCAGCTTTGCAACCATACTCCCCCCGGAACCCACAGACTTTGGTTTCCCGGTTGGCTGCCCGGCGGGTCATGGGAATAATGCCGCCGGATTGCCAGTCGGCATTGTTTATGGTCGGAACCACGATGGTTTCCGATCGTCTTCGAACCTCCGACTTTCGTTCTTGATTAATGAAAACATTCTTGGCAAATGCTTTCACTCTCGCGCGAATTGTTGGTGGGCGGGGCTCTGTCGTGCATATCACATGGTCTGTCTTGCGTGCCATGGTCGGCCGCTTAGTGAATTGTTGGTGGGCGGGGCTCTGTGAATTGGCAGGTGTGGCTCTGTCTTGCGTGCGTCTTGCTTGCCATGGACTTAGTGAATTATATATATAGATTATTAAAATGGTGACATGGTGTCCTTTAAAAACGTGCACAATGAATAAAAAAGTTATGTTACTCAAATTCAATATTGCACACACCTGCAATCAATAGCATAAAACAAAGAAGAATCGTTCAAAGAAAATAAAAGGATGAATCCTTTAAGATGTCCAGTCAAACCATTAGCACTGAATGGGTGCAAAAAGACCTTTTCTGTCACCACAGTACACTGGCATCTGGCAGTTCACTTCACAAACTGACCTCCCCTCAAACATGTTTTTTTTAAAGTTTTTTAAAGTTTTAAAATGTTTTCTGGCACATCAGCTGATGCTGCAATGAACTCCAGCATTCCAGTCTTTATGCTGTGTTCAATTTACCATGGAAGTTTGATGTCGGAATTGAGAATGACATCACACCCGAGTGGACGACGTTCCAATAATACTTTGGGAAAACCAGTCCAGACGCCTCCGGGAAAAGGTTTGTTGTGTTTGCTGTTCTGAAATACACAATGCTACTGAACCAAACTTTTCGTGGTATTCTGTGCATCCAAACACCATAGCAACATATCAACAGATAGAAGATGGACAGTGCTGTGTGTACGACTGATTACAAGACACACAAACTGACAGGAGAGTTAATAAACAGTGTACTATTACAGCTTTCACTTCTGTTGGATTTTGAGGTCAGGGTTGGTGAGGCTCTCCCAATTTTTCAGAGTGGGAAATCTGACATGCAAGGGTGTTCCAGTTGAAACCTTGTACCGGGAATGCAGAAATTCTGAATTCCCAGTTCAAATGGAACATAGCAATACTCCAACTAGTGTTTAGCGACCACACACGCAACACCCAGAGATGGAGTGCGACTGTCTTTCAGCCCAGGAGTGACACAGACTAGCCCAACCTGATTTGGGGGTGTTTGGATGGGGCTCCATTAATATCAGTCTGCCATGGTAACTGCCAGCCTAAATAATCTCTCTGATTGTTTTGAATGTACACTAGATGTTAGTGTAAGCAAGTGTCATATTTACTGAGGAGCAACAATTGCCATGATCAAGAGTATGGTCTTGTAGAGTATATATAGAGTTAGCTTTGTTCCCTTGCTAGTTAAGTCTATACTTTCCAATCACTTTTATCACATTCACAACACTTTAATACCAAACAAATTAAATAATTAGTAAGACTACTACTAGGTAGTGTGTATTACTATATACCATGATTAATTATAACTTTGCAATACATAATACATGATGTCTGCATAACTATACTATATTATTGCATATCTTTATAAAGATAATTTCTTTAAATTCATCATTTATATTAATATTTCATGCTGCTTATATAAAATGTGTAATACTGAAAAATACTTTTGTAATACTGTACTGAAAAATAACTTTCATCCTTTCACCACAGCACCACAATGTTGCACATAACCAGCGATGTCTTTTCTTACAACTCCCTGCGCCTGCCTCATCAGCATCACTGGACTGACTCTCTGTGGCTGCTACTGGAAGCAAAACTGACACACACACGCACAACATTTTGTTCTCCCTGGGCATTCATAGCAGGTAGCATTTTAATGGCTTAATACTTGCATTGCAAATTCACCAAACATTTTCCCTTTCTTAGCAGACTACACACAGCCTTCTAACTACGAAGTGAGGTGGTGGCACTACATTACAGCTACTCATGTTTATGGCAGGACGTTTTAACATTTGATCCATTTTACTTGATATCAGCAGTTACAATGCTGATATCTTCAGTTTTAAATTTGGTATCCAGCTTTTAAACTTTGATATCGCGCTTTTGAAACTTAATTTCAAACGAGAGGTGAAATGCTTATTATGAAGGCCTAGTTTAACTTTTAATCCATTTTCCTTTTTAAGAAATTTGATATCAGGCTTATAAAATTTGATACTATGTTTTTGAAATATGATATTGAGCTTTAAAATCTGATATCATTGCATGTTGAATTCAAATATTAAAAGCTCAATATCAAATTTTGGAAGAATGGTATCAAAATTTTAAATCTTGTTACTACTACAAATTTCATAAACATATCAAAATGACAAAATATGATGGGAGAGTTTAAATGCATACAGTATGCATTACCATTTTAGCTCTCATATCAAATTTCCAAAGCTCGATATCAAATTTAAAAGCTCGATATCAAACATTAGAATGTTGATATCCTTTTTTAAAAACTCATTATTACATTTCAAAGGGGCGATACTAGTTGGCCACTAACTTATTCAGTGACCTGACATTAACTTTGTTGCTATTTGAAGCACTGCCCGTTATAATGCTAGAAACTCGGTGCATTTTAGGCAATATGACAGACTGCAAGGTCAATTACATTTGCAACCTTGCAGCTATTTTGCTGTCGCCTGGTGCTGCTTAAGTCGTGAACCAAGGCAGTGGCGTAAAGCTAAAGAATGACAACTTCTCACCTGTTGTAAATAAAGCTGATTTTTCGTACATCACGATGCATCTTCTTCCGGTGCCGTTTTTTTTGCATTAAACTTTGCTTTGTCAGTATCACCTTCCGTTTTCTTTTACCATTGTGAAACTATGCAGTCATCCATCCATCCATTTTCTTAATCCTCACTGCATGTAACCAGTCTACAATGGACACCCGAGGTTGTACCATTTGCAGAGGGGTTGCCTCCTTATTCCTTAAGAATGGATACCTGCATGCAAAAGCGAGGTTATACCATTTTGGAGGGGCCGTGTTTTTATGGACTTACCAAAAGCATGTGCATTTATTTGTAAAAGTTAGGATTAGGGTACGGGATAGAACCATTACTGGCATGCTCTGGCACACATAGTCCAATTCAAAAAACTCTAATTTTATTTAAGGTCTTACACCAGTCAGTTGTTTCCCTTATCAATTCAATAAATAAATCAATCAATTAATAGATAAATAATTCCTTAAATCCTCTTTATAAAATATGTTTCAACCAACTTAAACTAAAACAATTCCTAAAGTCTCTAAAAGAGGATAAAATGAGTAAGGTTCTAAAAAATATATTAACCCTTCCAATTTCCCCTAAAAAGATTTTAAAAAATGTTTAAAAGAATGTTTTATTATAAGCATATTAAAAAAAAGAGAAATAAATGACTAAATAATGGTCTTTATCTGTATTTTATCTTTACTTCAGTTGGGTTTAATACCAGGTGAAAATAAATACTTAAGGGTGGGAAATCAATAAATAGATAGATATGGGGTTAACCAAGGGCTAAAATTAGCATCAGAACCCCCAACCAAAATTAATTAACTTTAGGGTTTAATAATAATGACTTTAAGGTAAGCATAAGGGGTAAGGGATTGGGAATATTAATTTAATAGGATAAACCTCTTATTTATTTTCC
This sequence comes from Polypterus bichir lapradei, assembly GCA_026402145.1. Classification (NCBI taxonomy): domain Eukaryota; kingdom Metazoa; phylum Chordata; class Cladistia; order Polypteriformes; family Polypteridae; genus Polypterus; species Polypterus bichir. Next base: position 32,351,853 of record JANRMT010062797.1, on the reverse strand, counting down.
TCACTATTATGGCCTTTTTTAATTTTTAACATTAGGGTTATATAAATGAAGTTTTTAACATCAGGGATAAAAAAGGCTAAAATTAGCATCAAAAACCTTGAAGGAAATTACTTAACATTAAGGCCTTTAAGGTAAGGGTATGGAGTGGGGGATCGGGAATATGCATTTTTAGGTTTAGGATTGGTAATGGGACCTTCTTATTCCTATTCCTCCCTAATATGGCCGTGTCTGACTTTTAACATTAGGGTTACATCAATAAAATTAAGTTTTTAACCTCAGGGATCACAAAGGTAAGTTCTTAACATCAGGGATGTTTAAATTAACCTCAGGGTCCCCCAGGGGGAATTAATTAACATTAGGGCCTAATAATAGTGACTTTAAGGTTAGGATCTGGGGTGAGAGGCTGGGCATATATTATATACTCATACTTAAAAATCTGGGGGGATCTCAACACATAAAAGGTCTTTTAGACCATCATCGTATCTCGCAAAATAAAGATAACTAGCCAACCCGCGGCATACCATACGCCACATAATCAGGCCGTTTTTTTAATGATTTTTAAGCACAGGGAGAAAATTAACATTTGAAAAATTGGTAATGTAATAAATCAGCAAGAAAAGCAACATTGTAACAATGCACGGAACGAACCAACACACAATCGTCCGTGATTGAAAACTGGCGGACCGCCATCACGCCTTCGCCTCCCAGACGGAGGGATGGGGGTGGACTGCATTTAGGCACGGAGGGTGGAACAGGAGGAGAGAAGAAGGACGTCCATTCTGCTCCCTCTCAGTATGCACTGAGTGCTCATGTGCCCACCTCCAACTCATCACTTGAGTCGTTGTCATCTTTGCACAGTCCAGATGCACCTGTGACTCAAGTAGACTTTTCATTGCTCTTTGCGGTTTTGGCTGCTTTTCTATATGTAATCCAACAATACACCTGAGCATGGTAGTAGTGAGGTGGGAGGGGGGTGTGTACAAAGGGTAGGGACGTAACCAGTGGGAGTGTATGAGTCGCACTTAGTGGGAATTCCACGGTTTGCAGCCCGAATGGGGTTCAACGGCTTACCCACGCCTCTCTGCGCCGGGTAGACACATGCTCAATCTCATGCATAATTATTTATTGAATGCTAAACACTTCTGGAAAGACACGGTTGTCTAAAACGGGTTGGTGTGTGAATACAACAGTAAGTGAATAAAAAGATGGAACTCTAGAGAGAGCAAAATACAACACAATAGTGAACCCGCGGCATAACAAACACCGCATAATTATTTATTGATGGTTGAACACTTCTGGAAAGACACAGTTGTCTAAAAAGGGAGGGTTTGAGGATACAACAGAAAGTGAATGAAAAGATGGAACTCTGGAGAGAGCAACATATAATTGTCTGTGAGTGAAGAAGACGAATGTTTGTCGCGGATGCGAATTGCTGTATGTCGCGTGTAAAACAGTTTGCCATGGTGTACGCGGTCGTGCGTCGTAACCGAAAACTCGGTTTTTAAAGACTGCTTACTTCATTGTGTTTTAACCTCAATTGTAAAGGATTGTTTTAAGGATCCCATGGGATACCCCTCGCAAACCGTTTTACATGCTGCATATGGCGATTCACCTCCGCGAGAAACATGCCTCTATGAACTGTCAACGTGGCTCGGAGGTGCATGTAGCCTCTACGATAGATGAACATAAATGACGGCAGTTTTTCTGTGTTGTCGCGTCCGAGTTGGTGGGTGTGGCTCTGCGAGTTGTCGTCGTATCCAATGGTCTTGGAGTTGGTGGGCGTGGCTTCTTCCTGCGTGCGCCATAGGTGTCTTACTTGTCGGCGGCTTAGTGAATCCACGCCCCTTCCAACGTGCTTTCCATGGGTGTCTTGCCTTAGTGAATTATATATATAGATTTAACAAAATTTGTTTGGCTGCCTCCTGTGCAAACCGAAAAGTATACTTTGGGTCCAATACTAATTTAACATTGTTTAATAAAACAAAGTCACAATCTGCTGTTACTGAATTACATTGGTCAATTCTTTGGGCGATTCTCAGAATCTTATTAAATTCTGTGACTTGTATTAAAAAAGAAACAGATGCCGGAAAACATCTTTTAAGCACTTGAAAAGTTTCTGGAATAAGATATAATTTTAGCTCCCCTTCTAAATAATATCCGTAACTCCCAGTTGAAAGAAAAAATATTTCACCTGGTTCTGGGGGGCCAATTTTTAAAAAAAGTTTATGAATTCCGGGACCTTATATCTATCTACTATTTCAATTTGTAAACTAGATAGTGGAACTGGTCCCAAATTATATAGTAAAATGTCACCCAGGAAAACAAAGAGTTGTTTAAACGTCAAACGCAATTGTTTCATAGTAGAACACTTATTCTTACCACTATAGGTTTAGAAATAGGAGGACAATCAGAATTGGTGTTATCCAATAATTTATTTTTAGAACAATCACCATTCATCATTATCCTTCCATTTATCCTAGGTGTACTTGATAGTTATTTAAATTTAGAAGAGGCGCCCGATACCCCAGAATCTGAAACAGGAGAAGGTGGACAAGAAGTATCAGAACTGGTTATAAAAGATGTTATATTAACCCCGTCATCTTCACTTGGGGAAACATAATCTGCCACTGAGGAAGGGACCTTTGTTTGTGGATAGTAAATCACTGTTACCTGATCTGCACCAGGAGATTCGACTTCCGGATCCATAGATATGGTTGATAATACTTCGGTTGTTCCCAAATTGGACTGTCTTTGTTGTTGTCCTGGCGCAGAGGAGGATTGTGATGAATTTGTCCCACCGAGTTTGGAGACCATCATATTTCTAAAAGTTTGAACAGAAGAGGCAGTCAATTTCTTTTTATATCTATTTTTAGCAAAACTAATTGCTCTATAAATTATTTTCTCATCTACCTGAACCACTGTTTGTAAAGCTTCCTTAATAATACGCTCATAATGTTCCTTTAAAATAAGCATATTTGTATGCATCCAGTTATTAGCATTATTTTTAATTTTTTGTAGAACATCGGAATCAGGGGAAGAGGGCTTAATGAAAGAGGTTAATTTTACTACCTGCCTTTGAATGCCTTTGGGTAGTTGAGGTTGCTCACATACTTCAAGGTGATGAATCACTTGTAACAATTTAAAGCAGATTATGTGTATGCGAGATGAAGAAGTCATCCTAAGAATAGAAAAAGAACAAACACAAACAAAAACAAAACAAAGAAAATGGAAATCCTAAAATTTAAAAGATTAAAAGAGAAGGCTATATATAAGGACTAAGGGGTATAAAAAAATAATTAACCACAGACCATAAGAAAATTCAAAAAAACCTTTTGGACTCACCAGACGGCTCCCTTTCAGGTGGAAAATTCCAGGTAAGTATTTATAATGAGGTAAGTATTTATGTTTTTAACAGGTAAGTATTTTTGGTTTCAATGTAACGAAGCCACTGAGGAAAGGGTAAAAATTTTTTTATAAAAAATTGTTTTAAGTCTTTTTGTGAATAAAGTAAAAAAATGGTGATCTCAGAGGATCTCAGAAGAAAAGCAGTGATGACTAGTGGAGCCAGTGTGATCTTCCAGTACGACAGAAGTGTAGTTCAACTAGAAGATTGTAATCCATAGGACATTAAAGAGTATAATAGACTGTATGTCTTGAACATGGTATGTAATGAAAATGATGACAATTGTAAGAGTGGTCAGGATTTGCAGATGTGACATGAAGTTCTTGGCCATTGCAATTATGATGACATATTGAAGCTACAACATGTTGTTGATCAGTTGAAAATCAAGGGTATAGTTGATAAGTCCAGTCTTTCCTGCAAAGAGTGCATTCAAGGAAAATTTACCCAGACTTGAAAAGAGCCAAAGAAGTACTTGAATTAGTGCACACAGATTTAGCATGAATTTCCCCTTGGGATTAATAAAGTATCTATCTATCTATCTATCTATCTATCTATCTATCTATCTATCTAT
>JANRMT010062797.1:32310512-32347869 GCA_026402145.1 Polypterus bichir lapradei | reverse complement strand
TATCTATCTATCTATCTATCTATCTATCTATCTATCTATCTATCTATCTAGCAGGTCCAGTAGGCCCAGTATCAAAAGGGGACTATAAATATGTGATGATATTCGGTGATGACTCTTCCAGTGTAATATTTATCTATTTTTTGATGGATAGAAGTGGCACAGCAGTAGCTTTGGAGAAGTTCACTGCTGACAGTGCCTCTTCTTGGAAAATCAAATGTGTGCAGCCAGGTACTGGTATAGAATTTACAGTATAAGTGAAAGCGTTAAATCACTGCTGACCAAAAATGGTATCAATCATGAAACTTCTGCACCTTACTCACCTCACCAGAATGGTACTGCAGAACGACAGTGGAGAACGCTGTTTGAGATGGCCAGGTGCCTGCTTATTGAAATAACCTCCCCAAAAAGCTATGGACGTATGTGGTACAAAGAGCAGCGATAATCAGGAACAGGTGCTACTGCTTGCTGTTGACAGGAAAAAAGCCTAATGTTTCTGGGATGCAAAGTTTGGGTCAATGTGCTTTGCATACAAACAAGACAAAAAGAAGTTAGACACTATGTGTGAGAAAGGTATCTTTTTTGGCACTGACAAATATAGCCCAGCCTGCATAGTCTGCTATCCAGATATTGTCAGGGTCCTAAAGCACAGACTAGATATGTTTGTTGAGAAAAGTAGAATAGAGCAGAGCACATCGACTGAACAGCTACAGATTAACGACAGTGATGATTATGACCAGAAGAGGGGTAACACTCGGTCGATTAGTAGAATTACTTGTAATTCTGACATTGCTGATGAAAAGCCGGTGCAGGTTCATGGAAATCAAACTTGGGCAGATAACCTACAGGAATTTTCAAGACAATCTTGGTACACGCTATCTTGGAGAGTGGAGAGTGTAGGAAGGCAGCACACTTGAATGACTATGTATTTGATGTAGACGACAATGACCAAACAATAGTTAATATTAAGTATTGTTACAGGATTATGAGTAATGTGCCACAAACATTTACAGAAGCCATACATTCTAATCAATCCAACCAATGGTAGAATGCAATGGAGGAAGAAATGTGATCATTGAAAGAAAACAAGACTTTCACGTTAACCAACTTACATCCATCCATCCATTATCCAGCCCACTATATCCTAACTACAGGATCATGGGGGTCTGCTGGAGCCAATCCCAGCCAACACAGGGCGCAATGCAGGAAACAAACCCCGGGCAGGGCACCAGCCCACCGCAGACCACCTTACATAGGGGAAAAAAATACAGTGGCGGGGGTGGGGTGTTGATGGGTGTATGCCGTTAAAAACAACCCTGATAGCTCTGACACGTATAAAGCGAGGCATGCAGCTAAAGGATTCAGTCAGGTGGCAGGAGGAAATTATAAAGAGACTTTTTCTCCAACCACAAATACGACAAGCATGAGTTTTGATTCTAATAACTGCACAGAATGGGATGTTGTTACACCCAATGGATGTAAAAACTGCATACTTGAATCTGAGAAAGGAGAAAAGCTGGTATGCAAATTGGAGAAGTCATTATGTGGTTTAAAACAATCGGGCAGGAATTTGTACAAAATGTTACATGATCACTTGTTTAAAAATGGATTCATACCAAATCCAGCTGACCATTGTGTGTATGCCAAAGAAACTGGATGTGACAAAGTAACACTCATTAGTTCAGTTGACAATTTGATACTAGCTGCAAGTGATATAATGAAAAATGTAAAAGGAATGCTAACAGAGAAGTTTAGAATGAAAGAACTGGGACAAGTTAAACATTTCTTAGGAATATATTTTGAGGAAGGAGATGATTTTTGTAAAAATGGACCAAAAAAGGTATATTAAGAAAATTTTGAAAAGGTTTGACCTGACAGAATGTTAAACAAGAGTGACACCTTGTGAGCAGAGGTTAGATTGCAACCTGGAGGATATTAAGTCAGTTGATCCTAGAAAATCTAAAGAACTAGTTGGCAGTCTGATGTATGTAATGCCATGTACTAAATCAGACTTAAGTTTTGTCATCCATTAACTGTCACAGTACTTGTCCAAACCACGTGCTCAACAGTGGGTGACAGCAAAACGTGTTACGATATTTGAAAAGAACTGCTGAATGTGCTATATATTATAGAAAATGAGAAGATCAATTAAAACTACTTACCTATAGTGATGTTGATTGGACAGCAGATGCAGATGTTGGACGCAGCATGTTTGGATATTGCAGTTTATGTAAAATGGGGGATTTGATTTCATGGAAAATAAAGAAGCAGTCCACTGCGGCATTATCTACACATGAAGCTGAGTATATGACACTTAACTGCCACAGCACAGGAGAGTATGTATCTCATCCAGCTGTTACGTAGAATAGATGGTGAAATTTACCATGAACCAGTGGAAATTTATGAAGATAATCGAGGTGCATTTGCTCTAGAAAAGAACCCTGTAAGCGGACAGTGGTGTGAACATGTGGACAATAGGTAGCACCTTATCAAAGCAAAATTACTCTGAAGTACTGAACAACAGTAGAAATGGTTGACAAAACCTGTAACAAAGATGAAGTTGCAAAAGTTCAAAGGATTTATATTTGGCATGTCAATTGAGAAGTCTGTTTTATTATCATGGAAGGTCTGGAAGACTGTTGTAATAGGAATGCATAGCAGTGTGAGAGAAAGTGGGAATGTTAACATATGACTTGTCACACACGTGCGATTAGGAGGCAGCTAAAGGGCTTGAGTAAGTGTAATGCTACATCAGACCAGGAGGTGGCGGAGTCTGCTGACTGTCTCTCTCAGTTCCTTGCAGACCATTCCCTGCCGGGTCCCGGGGCCCACAGATATACAGTATATAGATAGACACCGTATTCACTGTGTTGCCCAGTCGACACGATACGTCAGCGCGTCCGCCATATTGCGAGTGGCAAAAGTGCCATTTAAACTAATACAGGTAGACATGGAAACCGGGTTTTCTAATGAAAAACCAATAACGTTTAAAACAGTATCGTTTACATACAACAGATTTTGGTGAACCGTTTAAATGCAATTATTTATACCCATTTATACACTAATAATGGCAATTATTAAATAATAATAATAATAATTATTATTATTAAATAATTCCTCCCATATAAGTAACATTTCTCGGACTGCCTTCTTCCATCGCCGAAACATTTCTAGACTTCGTCCTGTTCTTACGCAACACAGTACTAAAGTATTGGTTAATGCCATAGTCACCTCACATTACTGTAATGGTATTCTATCTGGCATCCCACAAAAATGTATCCATCGCTTACTTCTTCAAAATTCTGCTGCCAGGATAATAACCGGCTGTTCTAAATCCACTGAACATATTACACCGATTCTCTCTCAACTTCACTGGCTCCCTGTTAACTACAGATTAAAATACTAAATACTGCTCTGAACATTTAAAGCTCTCCACAACCTCACTGATCTCCTCCAGACTGACACTCGTCTCGCTCACTCTGATCCTCATCTGCAGCTCTACTTTCTGTACCACACATCAGACTCAGCGCTATGGGAGCTCGAGCGTCTCTAGTAGTGCTCCTCAACTCGGGAATTCTCTTCCCTCTCATATTCGTCAGTTCGATTCAATAACACATTTAAAACTGTCCTCAAAACTTATCTTTTCAAACTGGCATACCAATTGTGAATTTTGCACTGTTACTGCCAGTTATCTTTGTTTGTTTGCTAATTATTGTTTTTTTATTTATCATTCTTTTGTTTTAAATTTACTAATGTTTAATTTTAAAGTGACCTTGAGTGCTAAGATTATAAAACGTGATTTTCTAATGGCCAAATATAACCAAAACAATTGATCAGCCTTACCTATGAAATGTAATTCCCCAGGATCTGGATTGGAGTGTACAGCGGTTTGTACAATCCCAAGCAGCACATTATTCATTACTTCACTCCACAGCAGTGCCACTTGCAATATGGCGGCAACGTTGACATATGATGCTGCTAGTCATGTGGTGTCTAGTAATTCTATGTCTATGCCGGGGCCTCTTATGACGTCACTTCCAGGTCTGGTGCCTCTGACGGTGTCACTTCCGGTTCTGGCGCCTCTGATGACGTCACTTCCGGTTCTGGTGCCTCTGAAGATGTCAATTCCAGTTCCGGCGTAGATGACATAATTTCCTTCACCAGCCCATCGTACCTCCACGTATTCTTGTAAACTACTCAATCATTTTTCAACCTTTTGCAGCCAGGGTCATAATATACGGGTGGCTGTCCCAAACCTTTCTGACTGTCTGGAGTCTTTTTATGACAGACTGTAAAATGATTTCAATTGCAAGACACGTTTCCTTGTTTAATAGTCACGTGATTTTGATGCACGGTGGTGCGCATGTGTGTGTAAACTGTGTGTATGATTAAAATAATAAAAGACAGCAAGACTGGAGTGTTTCCCAGTCAAGACATTTCAGAGAGTTTGGCAGTTATTTTTCCTCCATTAGTATATTACTCTGTATATATCCTGTGTTTGTTTTCACCTTATTCCCAAACATACATTGTTAATAACTTTCTTGCCATTGCACGGACCTTTTGTCTACACATCAACAATCCTTGGCAAGGAGCTTTTCACAAGGCAAAAATTGGGGGTGTCAGTGCCTCACAAACTCAAAAGTAAACACAAAGTAAAGTTTCTGCCAAAGCACACCAGCCCCATCAACGTCAAACAGATACACACAAAGAAATTGAAGCACCAATGATGAGTAATCATCATCCGGGCCAACTGGAATCCTTAGATGGAGGAAGATTTAGGGATGGCTGGTCCAAACTTGTACAAGATAAGGAAGGTGCTCAGAGACTTTACTAAAAGGAACCAGCCCAATTTTCTTCACATCCCAACCATTTCTGTCCCAGAGGCAATACTAATCAGTCCTGAAGACTCAGACAGCATCTCAACAATATATAAAGTACTTTAAAGTCTCCTCCTTTCAAAGATCCCAGTGGACAAAGAATCTTTCACTTACCATCTCAGAGAAGGAGTGGAAGGCAGCCATACACAGAATACACTCCAGCTCTATATGTGCACAGCATTCAATCATTCAACTTAAAATCTTTAATTGAGCACATTTATCTCATTTAAAATTGTCCAAAGTGTATCCAGGGCAAGATTCGACCGGTGACCGTTGCAATCGAGCTCAAGCCTCACTAGGCCATATGTTTTGGGCATCAAATTAACAACATTCTGGACAAAAATCTTTGAATGCCTATCAGACAGCCTTGGTGTCACAATCCCTTGTAACTCATCAACAGCTGGGTTTGGTGTAATCCTGGATGGCCTTAAAATGGAGAAGGGCAAATTGATTGTAATTGTTTTAACCCCACGACTAGCAGGTAGACTTGAATCCCAGCCCACCTGTTGTAAGTCAAGGGATAAATGATATTCTGTACTATTTAAAACTGGAATATATTAAATTCTCACTTAAAGGATCTGTTCAAAAAGTTTTTAAAATATGGGCAGATCTAATTAATCAAATCTTAGAATAAGCATTTTGTAACAGAAAGGCACTATATAGGCGCCTGACCCGAAACAGGCAGACGCAGGAGGCACACTGATAACACAAATAAATGTTTTATTTCAATTTCTTCCCCGTCCCCACAGGCACAAACACAGTCCTCCTCTTCTTCTTCTTCTTCTTCTTCTTCTTCCACCACTCCTCTACGTCAAGCTTTGTCTCCCTCCTGCCGACTCTGGCCCCTTGAGTAGTGGCTGCAGGCTCCTCTTATAGCAGCCCCAGAAGTGCTCCAGGTGCTCATTGACCTGCTTCAGGCTGCACGTCTGGGTGTGGCTGCAGTCCTGCCCACATGGGCTCATTAAGCCATGCAACTCCCCCGGGCGGTGGCCATGGAGCCCAACAGGGATGAGCTCCAGTGTTCCACCATTGTGGCCCCAATGCAACCCAGGGGGGCTGCCACCAAGTATTCCGGGGAACATAGGGTGAAGCCCATGGGTGTTCCCCCAGATCCAGTGTTGAAGGGGCGCCCCAGCTGCCCGCCACACATTTATATTGGGGAAAAGGACATTTTCCTTTCTTTGTTGTTGTTAAAGCTTTGCTCTGGTTGTAGTCTCTCCACTCTTTCTGTCTGGTGTGAGTTGAATTCTGGTTTGTTAAGTTTAACATGACTGTATGGAATGTTGTTTTCTTAAAATAAAATCAATAAAACAATAAAAAAAAGATAAGGAGGAGCTAATTCTTGGCAAGCTGATAACATACGAAATCTGACAAACGAGAGGAGACCATTCAGTCCATTATGCTTATTTGTGAAGGTGATACGTAAAATGCCCCAGTATATCATCCAGATTTTCTTACAAGTTTCTGCTTCAACTCCATAACTCGGAAGGTTGTCTCAGATTCCCATAGATCTTTGCCTAATAAAGGGCTTCCTGGCTTCAGTCTTAATTGCACATCCCCTTAATTTCTACTGGTTTCCTTGAGTATGTAATTCACTCTTAAGCTAAAAGAATTCTGTTGGATCCGCTTTATCAGTACCTTTGAAGATTTTACAGACCTGGATTAGGTCCCCATGTAGTCTCTTGAGACTAAACAGGTTTAATTCTCCGAGTCAGTCACAGTACGACATGTTCTTAATTCCTGGGATGCATTTGGTTGGTCTCATCTGCAGTGCTGTTATGTCTTTTTTGTAGTATGGTGACCAAAAAAAACACACTATACTCCAAAATGTGGTCTTACTAGTGCATTGTATAGTCTGACCATAGCATTCCTTGATTTATATTCCATAGTTTGTGGAATATAAAGTTTTGAGGTTGTTTCCTGTATGACAGTGTCTCCCATCTTGTATTTGTAACTGATGCTCCCGTTACCTTTGTTTAGCACTTTTCCACATTAAACTGCATTTTCCAAGTGTTCATCCAGTTCTAAGCTTGTCCAGATCTTTTTGAATTTGAATCCTCAGACGCTGTGGATAAAAGTGTCAGACAAATTATGATTATGATTATTATTGTTGTTGCTAATAATAATAATAATGGCAATAACAATAACACCACATACTTCTAAAACCCACCGACTGTACACCTTCAGTGCTTTGCCCTCCCAGCTGTTACAAGGCTTGACAGCAGGTGGTGCTCTTAGTAAGGCATTCAAGTTAATGAAAACTGAGACAGAAGTTCACTTCATTAGAAGTCCCTGTTCTGGTATTTATTTCATTCTAGAAATGTAAAAGCCTGTAAAGTATTTAGAAATGCATACCCAGTGGCTTTAAAAGTCTTAATTCAAGTTCAACTTTTATTGCCACGTGTATATAATGCAATTAAATTCTTATTATGCATTTTTTCCCATATACTACTAACAATGGAACAACACCAGATGTATTAACAAGACACATATTTGCAATTATCAGTGCGATTGTTGAGTAGCATTGTGACCCGTGGATAAAACTATCTCTGAGTCAACTGATAAAAGTAATAATAAAACAGTATTACTGTGGGATTCACATATTCTGCTGATCTTCAGAACTGAAGGATTTAAGTGTACTTGTGGCAGAAAGAATAGTCCAGCCCATCAAAAGAGAGAAGGTATTGAGTCAATAGCCTGTCTCCGGCTGCTGTCCATATTGGCCCATGTACAGATGAGGCCCATGGAGAAAGAGGACTGAGAAGAGGTCTGTCTGCTAGTGGACTGCTGTGTGGTATGAGACAAAGGGACAGGAGACAGATGAACACCACATATCAAGAGATAAGTTCTCTCTGTGTTATCTTACTGGTGAAATATAAACTGTAGCTGCGTTTTCCCAAAATTACCAAAGTTCAGCAGTTTCAACTCAAAAAATGGGATTCAACAAAAGCCTGACGCGCAGAAATGATTCCACAGACAAAATAGTTTTGAAGTAAAACAGTTCACACAAAAAAAGGAAAATTAAAATAGCAAAAAAGGAAAAATTAATGTTAAGAAAAGTTCAGTTCTAAGCTAATCTTGTTACTTCTCAAATTGTTACTATTTACTTAACATTTCTGGACCATTTCAAAATGGTCAGAAAACTGTATGCTTATCCCATTTCTAAGTTTAAAATGAGTCTTTTATGTCCCTATGTACTGGGACCTGTTCTAAACAACAACTGAGCTTATTATCACACTGTATCTCAGTTACAGTAAGAAGGTTCTATCTCTTGCTAACTTATAGGGGGAAAAGACTATACCGTAAGTTATGACTATGAAAGAAATTTATATTCTATTCAAATTAAGCAAACATTAATATGAGTTTAACTTAAAACTTTAACTTTCTAAGATTGGCTCTTACATGAACAGTCGATCAACCTCTTACCCAAGCTCCTGTGAAGTACAAAAGGGATGGATGCCCTTCTACAATGTGCCAAATATGGGAGTGAATTGTGATTCCTACCAGAGCTAATTTAATGGTGTTCTTGGGAAAAATGGGTATATTGCTCAGGTTTTGACCTGTTTTTGAATTCTGACCCATGGAATCGAGCCAATTCCATCACTTATACCCAGCTCCAGGCTTCTCCTCCAATAAACTGTAAAGGAACACCACTGTAGGAAGTGGACATCATTTGATGGACCAACACTGAGGGACACACCAGTATATCCATCAAGGAGGGTTCTTCAAAATATTCAGAAGTTTACTACCTTTTTGCCTACATAAATTAATCTAGGATTTCCCACCTAGGACCCTCATTTCTCTTTATGTCTCTTCTTCTTTTGTTGTTTTACATGATACAACATATGGAAAAGCAAAAGAGAATAGAAAGGATTTGCAAAATAAATTAGGTTCAGCTTAAATTTCTGTACCTATGAAATCTGAAGTGGACAGTATGATATTTGTTCATAGATCCTATGGATCAACTGAAATGATGTGGATTTATGTAAGACAGCTGGAATAGAAGATGAAACAGACCTATCTGTCCTCTAACAGAGAGGAGCCTGAGGGGCAAAAAATTAACATCTGCTTATCTACCATGACTGAATTAATGGATCAAACAGAAAAGAAAAAGCAGAAGAAAGAGTTTATCTTAAATAAAAATAAATAGTCAAATAAGTCGTGTCCAAGACACGTTGGTTGGTCAACACTATGTTAAAGATCAGTTTTAGCTTTCTTCCCCTATGGATGAAAAGATGATGGACTTGCCTGACTTTGATAAGGCACCCCCATGTTGTGGAAAAGCAATGAAAATTCATTTAGCAAGAAAGTAATCACAACAGACCAGAAAGGTGGGTGTCATTGTTTGTTACTTGAGAACCTGTGGAATGTCCTAAGATATGCCCATCAATACTCACCTGGCCACACATCCTACATGTTTTGTCACTGAGTTCACCTCAACTTGCCTGACAACTGCAATTACTTTAAAATTACTGGAGACTCTTCAACCCTATTTAGTGGTCCACATACTCCTGGTTTTCACTCCAAATTCAGCCTTGTTTCTACTGCTTTTCCACATTTTTGTTTAGTGGTCCAACCTGTACCTCACAGTGGTGAGGGGGTGAACAACTGGAGTAGGGGACAGCTTGCTGGGGCTGTGCCATCAGTGATGAAGGCATTAGATGAAGTATCACCTAGGGTGTTACGCAAAGTGGACAAAGAGCTAGCAACCCATTCAGTGGATCTATTACTGCTATAGAAACAATTCAGCAAAACCAAAACTTTAGAACACAAGTTCCTGGTGATTCCAACAATATGAGATGAGAAAAGGGTGGATCATTTATGAGGAGCTCTGAGGAAAGCTGCAAGAAAGTCAGAGCTCTGAGGAGTCAGATCCTCTCAGCAAAGAAAATAACAAAAATTGCCACCTGGAATGTAAAAACACTTGTTGTTACTGGAAGATTAGCCCAAGTGGTAAGAGAGATGAAGACCTAGAAGCTCAATATTCTAGGGGCAAGTGAAATGCAGTTGACCAACTTTGGAAAGATGATCTTGGTAGGAAATTATAGTTCTACACTCAGGTGGAAACCAGTACAAAAATGGAGTTGGATTATTACTTCACAAAGAAACGGCAAACTCACTAATCACATGGGAACTGATGAATGACAAAATAACAGCAGCACGGCTTCAGACAAAATATATTAAAGTAACACTGGTACAGGTCTAACACAGCAGCAGATGAAGACAAAGACTCATTCTATGAAACTCTACAAGGAATCCTAAAGGAGGTACCTCCCCAGGATGCACGAATTGTCACAGGAGACTTCAATGCCAACCGATGGGAAGACATAATTGGAGCATACGCAGAAGGTTGTATTTCAGACAATGGTGAACGTCTCCTAAGCTTATGCAATACAAACAGATTGAAAATTGGTGGCAGCCTGTTCAAGCAGAAGATACACAAACTTACATGGAGGTCACCTGATGGCACAGTCACAACCCAGATTAATCACATCTGTTTCCCCCAAAGTTGGGCATCTGCATTAAGAGATGTCAGAACATATCGAGGAGCTGACATAGCATCTAATCACTTTTTGGTAATAGCATAGATGAAACTCAAGGAACAAGGAAATTCACAGCGCTAGCAGTAGAAAAACTATTACAGGATAATGTGAAAAAGGAATTCACACTAGAACTGACAAATCGCTTCCAGACACTAGAGAAGACCGCAGCTGAATTTACTGAAGAGGAACACAAGCCAACAGTTGGAAAGCAGTGGAGCGAATGGAGAGGCATAGTCACACAAAAAGCTAGAGATACATTAGGCTACAGAAGAGGCAGACATAAGGCACAGTGGATATCAAACGACACTTGCAAGCTCCTTGATGAACAAAGCAGCCTGAAGGCAAGAAAAGAGGAAGCATACAGTAAAGGGCGCTATAATGATGAAGCCTTTGAGAAATACAAAGACAAAGAAGTCAGAAGGAGCTGCAGGTGAGACAAAAGACAGTGGATCGAGCTTAAAACAGCAGAAGAGGAAATAGTAGCAAGCGACAACAGCTCCAGAAAATGTGTACAAAACAGTTAAAGAGTTGTCAGGAATAAAAACACAGAAATTGCCAATCAAGGATAAGCAAGGAAAGACACTGACGATGCAACAACAAGACTCAGAAAGATGGTGAGAACACTTCATGGAAGTACTAAACTGCCCTGAACCAAGCATAATGATGTGCAATGTCAGTAGTGGTCAGACAGGCCTAGACATATTAACTAGACCAACAACCAAACAGGAAGTATGACAGGCAGTAAATTGTCTCAAAAATGAAAAGTCAACAGGAATCGATGAAATCATAGCTGAAATGCTGAAATATGGAGGCCTGCAGTCAATAAATTATTAACAGAAATTTTCAACAATGTATGGGAAAGTGAGGACATACCAAATAACTGGAAAAGTGGAGTCATTATACTATTACCTAAGAAAAATGATATCAGCGAATGCAACAATTGGTGCAGGCAAGGTCATGGCAAGCGTTATTTTGAATAGAATGAAAGATGCAGTAGATAAACCACTGAGAGAAGAGCAAACTGGCTTCAGAGCTGGCCAATTGTGTTGTGACCAGATATACATATTTCGACAAATAGTAGGAAAAGCTAATGTGTTCAATAAACCAGTTATTGTAAATTGTATAGACTTCAAAAAGGCTATTGAGAGTGTACATAGACCAGCATGTGGCAAATTCTGGCTGACTATGGCTTACCAATAAACATAATTTTATAGTAAACCTCTACAAAGACAGCAGAGGTGAAGTCCAGGTGGATGGTGTAGTAGGAGAGTGGTTCATCATCGAAACAGGAGTATGTCAAGGACGTGTTTTATCACCGGTCTTGTTCACCGTACTAATTGACTGGAAAACAGCAACAGATGGTAACACCTGTGGAATAGACTGGATAAATGGCAACAGACTCATAGATCTTGACTTGATATTTGACACATTGGTCTCTGGGATGGCAGAGATAACAACTCAGGTACAGGAGGTAGCTACAATGACAGGCCTTACATTGAAATACTGCATGACAAGACTAAAATCAATAATATTGGAAGACAAAGATCCGGCAAAGATGGTTGAGATGGCTTGGACACTTGTCCTGGATGGATGCACAACGAATAGCCAAGCAAGTGATGAGCTGGGAGCCGGTCAGAAATATGAAGTGAAAGTGAAAAAACTGGAAACAATAAACAGTGATTTAAAGTTGTTGGGAACATCATGGGAAAACGCTCAGATGATGGCTGCAGATTGAGCGGTATGGCATAGCTGGGTCGTCCTATGCTCCACCGGGAACGAGATATGAGAGAGAGAGAGAAACAGAGAGGTCTTAATCTACCTTGTGCTCAGCCAGATTTCTGCCCATGACTGGGGCTTCAAGTTCTTGTTTTATGCCATCTTAGTTCATTTCTGATTTTTTTGTATGTATTCATTTTATTTATGTTGCTATTGATTGCATTTATGTTTGAATGCCTCTGTGATGTTCCATGTTAGGGGTGGTCCCTCAAGAGAGGGGGCCACCAGTCAGTCACCACCAGGATCTGCCCTCTGCTTATAAACCTGGAGGCTCTTCCACAGTTCCTGGCAGATCTTTGGTGAGTTTGTGTGTCTGTGGTGGTGCTTTGTTCTTTTTGTAAAATTCTGTTTTTTTAATTTTAATCCTCGGCTCAGTGTTTTGATCTTGCTATTGGAATCTGTTAAGGACTTGTTTTTAATCAAACTGTGGATTGCATTTGTGTTACAGGCAAATCCATTTTACCTTTTGTGCTCCACAGACCTTTGTTTTGTGTTTCCGGGAAGTTTGCGGAAATAAACATTTTTTTTTAAAGATTTGATCCAGGCATTTTGTATCTAGGTAGGGTTTTTAACGGGACATAGTTTACAGTTTTGGAAGTGCTTTTAGGACGTACGTGCTACGGGACTCCTAGTTCATGACACCTTGTGAACACATGATTATCAAATCCTATAATTGGGTAAGAAGAACTAAAAATGAGTGGTTTATTGAGCTCTTAACTTGCTTTTAACCATGCATCCTCCGCTCTGACATTCACTTTTATGAATTTAGTGTCTAATAAGTGCCAGCCACTTTAGTCCTTAATGCCTTTGAGTGCCCCAGCCACACACACACCCAGAGAGTGTTAGGTGTAATTCCTGAAGTGTGGGGGAGACCTAGCATGGCACGGACATGGAGAGGACTGGTCTAACAAGATATAATTTGGGCCAACGAGTCTCCAGAGATATCATTATCTCTTTGATTTCACTTCCATGGACAGCTTCTCTATTATACAAACCAAAGGCATCGAGTGTCTCTCTGCAAGAGTGCATTTGTTGTCTAACTGCACTTCTGACCCTCCTGGGAGCGAGTTCCAAGAAGTTTCTCCCTTCTCACTCTTCCTAACATTGGTCATGCTTATCCAGTCTCCTACCTTTAAAGACATCTTCTCTGAAACCTTTACATAGAAATAGAGAGACCAGACGTCTCACTCCTGCGGTGCGTTGGCACCCTGCCTGGGGTTTGTTTCCTGCCTTGCGCCCTGTGTTGGCTGGGATTGGCTCCAGCAGACCCCCGTGACCCTGTGGTTAGGATATAGCGGGTTGGATAATGGATGGATGGATGGACTTCTCACTCATGAGGAGCTGCAACTTTTATCTGGTAGGACACAATACAGAGCTAACCAGCCACTGAAACCTACAAAGAGACATCACCAAAACCACCTTTGAAATGAGAGATATGATGAAGTTAAACATCATTAGGAAGCTGACCAGGGTGTGGAGGCTGTTTCAAGTTAAAAGCAGTTGATGCACAACTTAGGAGGCGGCCATGATTTATGTTAAGTGGTTCTACCACATAAACCTACTTTTTTCCTCCTTCCCATACTTTTTCAAAGAGAAGCTCTGCAAGCTTGTAAAAAATCGAGAGTATTAATGGGTGCCGAGAAGTCCAGCATGTACTGGAGCACATGCAATCTGTAACACGTCAGCTTCAAAGTGCTGTTAACCATGACCTCTGGCCTCCTCCTCTCGGACCAGCTGGTTTAGATAAACCTCTTTAATTTTCAAGAATGGATTCAAATGCTTTTCCTCTTCATGTTGCATATGGTTGAGCTTTGCCTACCTTCTTGGTACCTGGAGGGCATGTAAACACCACCCACCGATGTGGCTCGCGCCCGACCTTATGGAGATGTGGCCTGACATTGTTCTCATAATGTTACAGAGATGATGTTTAACCCTTTCACAACTATGGCCCTAATCAATTATTAAAGGAAAAAAATGAAAGAGTTTTGAAGGGAAGGAAGGGTTTGCCCTTTGCTTTAGATCCCATTGTCCAGGTCTCCTAGTTCCTTACTTGTGCTCTGGAGGTTTAATCCTTGTCCCCATACGTTTCTCCTAAACTGTTTTGAGATTTCCCCTATGATGGGAGATCTCAATTTAAAGTTTTGTGTAGCTTTCCCCAGACAGATCTTATGAAGGCGGAGCACAGTAGGAGTTCTCCCCAATTACATTTTTAGTTTCATGCTGGTAAGAGGCTTAATGTTTTACCTCCATATTTGAACCTGACATCACTAATGGTACTCATCCTTTAGGCTCATCTGGCCTTGTGCTTCAAGACTACACGGTCCTCATTACAGTTGCAATCTCATTATTTGTACGGGCGTCTACTTGTGCAATGAATAAACAAGAGAACATGAAGGGTTGGGGCACACAAAGGTACTCTTTGTATAAGAAATACATTGAAAAAGAAAATGTGCAGTAAATGCAGTGACAAGTCCGTCATCCACTTACTCCAAGATGGTTTAGGAGACAGTTTTCAGGTCTGCAGTGAAGAAAAGGCAGGTACAAGAGTTTGGGAACTAGAAGTGACGTCATTTATGTTAAGTCCATCAATCATCCATTCTGCAGAGGTAAAAGGAGAAAAGTCACAGTGCCACCTCTTGGCTCAGAGTGGAATTACTACTCGACAAGCCTCAAGTCTTCCCCCAAGCTCATGTATGTGGCACCATATTTATCAGGTATAGGTAGGTGAAGTGGGCGTAAAGTGATTAGTACCTCCGCCGTCTCACTAGGACCCAAGTTAAATTCCATCCCTGGCACGCTGTCAGTGACTGCACATTTTTCTCAAATGTAGCCTAATAGAAAAAGCCATTTGAGAAAGTGAATGGAAGAATAAATATTGGCAAAGAAGAGAATAAAACAAATAAATGGGAAACACAGACAACTGTTTACTTTTACCAACAGTTGAAACAATAGGGTATGGGGGCTGCTGGGCCAGCCATTTTTCTTCTCGTCTCCTCTCTCAGCTTCGGCATCTTCAATCACCTGTAACAAACCCATACCTTGAGGCAGTAGGGTGCTGTTGGGTGTCAGAAGACCACACCAATAACCTCTCTTTCTCCAGGGTGATGAACATGATTTTTTAATTGCTGCCTCTTTAGCAGAATTTTTACTATATACCAGTTGGTTAGTTTAAATAAACATTTGATTGTGCAAAAAACACACGACGATAAACCACTAGTCAATGGAGCAGAAAATGCCATCCCAGTCCTAACTGTATGTTCGACTCTACCAACAAGGTGTCCAGTTAATGACAGGAATTGGCCAAGTGACAATGAAGTTGGCCGAAACAGAAACAAGCAACCCCAGGTGTGAGAAACCACTGGGACACGGGCACACAACCACGATGTACAGCTCATGACATTTGGGGGTGCCTATAGAAGGAACCTTTTTATTCTTTTTATGAGTTTTGCCCTGCAAGGATCCTTGGGCCATTTGGCAGCTGCTGGACCCTCCTCCATGGTTCATTTACGCTACCCTTCTTCCGGATACTCGGTATCAGACAGCACCTGGCTAACCTAAGGCCCTGATTAACCCAAAGTGCCACAGCAAAGTGGCACTTAGTAGATGATGACAACTAACTCACAGACTCTGCAGTCACTCTTGATACTTCATATTTATCACCAGTGCTTGATGTGGAGCTAAATAATTTGTTGTTGACTTGTGATGTGGAGTATACAGTATATGTACTGCACGTGTGTGACATCCCAGAGCAGGCGCCCCCCCAGGAGTTTCAGTCACGCTGATAATACTAGCATTATACAGATTGTTTTGAAGAGGGGATCGGGTGGCATTTACATTTATTTGCTTAGCAAACACTCATCCAAAGTGACTTACAAAGGAAATCAACATAATCAAGTAACATCAGTCTGGGTGACTGTTTGGGATTAAGTGTTACAGGACGGGGTACAAAAGATGATCACCACAACTGAAGAGTTATAAAGTTAGCCTAACAAAAAAATGATCGGTTAACAATATGACAGATATCCACATAGCAGAAACAAACATTCATTAACAGTTTGACACAAATTCTCCAAATTAGAGCATCTTCAAACACTTCTTAAAGTCATTGAGGGAGTCAGCACTTCGGATGGAGGTGGGCAGCATGTTCCACCAGCTAGGAGCTACATCTGAGGAATCTGGATTGAGATTTGATACCACCCAGAGGTGGCATCACCAGACGCTACTCACTGGCAGACCTGATTGGGCGAGAAGGAGCAGAGGACCTCAGAAGTGTCTCCATACACATGGGTGCTGACCCACTGACTACTCTGTAGGCAAGCATCAAGGATTTGAACTTAACGTGCAATGCTACAGGGAGCCAATGTGGTGGCCTGATGAGAGCTGTGAGATGTGCCCATCTTGGCTGATTGAATACAAGACGGGTGGTGGCATTTTGGACCACGTGAAGTGGCTTGATGGCACATGTGGTTCCTCCTGCAGATACAGAGTTGCAGTAATCCAGATATGACGAGACCAAAGGCTGGACTAGGGTTTGAGCTGCATACTCGGTTAGGTAAGGTTGGATTTTGCGGATGTTATGCAGGGTGAACCTGCGTGAGCGAGAGATGTTTGAAATGTGGTCATAGAAATGAAGTAGCAGGGGAGTTTTGAGGGTCTTGCCTCAGACTTATGATCACATAAATATACCTACATTCTGCCAAAGAGTTGGGTGGGGCCCTTTTTGTTTTGCACATGCTGATAGCCCCCTTTTCAGATTGGGAAGCGTTGGTGCACCACCATTTACTGCTGCTAGTCTACCCAAGACCTAGCTGACACACGCTAAGACAATATCATTCCCATTTATTCTGCATGAGGTAGGCTGTGGGTAGAGCTTCTCTCTTTTTAAATGACTTACTTCCTCAGGGTGAAGCCTCTAAACCTTTTAATGGGTGGATGTCTACTTCTCACTAGGGCAAGACAACCATTCTCTGGCCTTTTCTCCCCATTACAAAAATGTCTTTTCTTTAATAAGATTTGATTTCTCAAAAGTTGCACTTTTTTATTTCTTGGGTGATCTGCTGGTGTACAGAGAACCCCAAACCTGTCCTGACATAAAGAAATGCAAAGGAAACCACAGAGCAGTGAGCTATGATACTCTGGCAGCCCCCTGTTGGTGGACGTCATGTCTCACTGAACGTCTTTTATTCCTTCATAGTAGAAATGTGCAGCACATTAGTGTGCAATGCTGTGAAGATAATGACTCCATAAACCTTTATTTTCAAAACATCTACTAAAGTTCAAAAACCTCCTAGAAGCTTGATTTTCATCCTGTATGGAGTGCGAATTTCTAGGCTTTTTAATTTTGAAAATCCTTATATTTTTGTTAAGCTGTGGAACATAAAACTAGTCTTACATAACATTCTGAAGTTTGGTTAATCCTATTCAGGGCCCCTGCGTGGAGTCTGCATGTTCTCCCTGTGTCTGCGTGGGTTTCCTCCCACAGTCCAAAGACATGCAGGTTTGGTGCATTAGCAATCCTAAAATTGTCCCTAGTGTGTGTGTGTGTGTGTGCCCTGTGGTGAGTTTGTTCCTGCTTTGTGCCCTGTGTTGGCTGGGATTGGCTCCAGCAGACCCCTGTGACCCTGTATTAGGATATAGCGGGTTGGAAAATGACTGACTGACTGACTATTCAGGGCCTTTTGTGGGACTGCAGCATCAATCACAAGGTGGGAGTCAACCCTCAACTGAGTGCCAGTCCACTGCAGGGCACAAGCACATGAACATGGGGTCAGAATCAACAAGCCACCTAAGCTAACCTAAAGCAGGCGTGCCTCTGCACCCAGACAGGGAAAGAATGTGAAAGGAGAGGCACTGGATCTGGAACTGTGACACCAGTAACACCAGGAAGAAAAAACAAAACAAACTCAGTTGAAATTCTTTTTCAGGATTTTAGATAACATTGAAGAAGTTTTAGTGTCATTTAATGTTTATTAAATACTTTTCAAGGTCTCTCCCGCACTCTTATAATAAAAGATGCCAGAGTGGATCTTCAGAACGATGCCATAGGGAAAATATTTTTGGCCCCTAAAAGACCCTTCCACATGAAAGTTCCAGAAAGAATGTATTTGTTTAGATCTGTGACAGGCTCCTTATACAGTAAATAACATAGATAGATAGATAGATAGATAGATAGATAGATAGATAGATAGATAGATAGATAGATAGATAGATAGATAGAAAAGGCACTATATAATAGATAGATAGATAGATAGATAGATAGATAGATAGATAGATAGATAGATAGATAGATAGATACTTTATTAATCCCAAGGGGAAATTCACATAATCCAGAAGCAGTATACTGATACAAAAAAAAAAAAACAAAATTAAATAGAAATAAAAATGCATGTAAAAGCAGACAATAACTTTGAGTAATGTTAATATTTACTCCCCCGGATGGAACTGAAGAATCGCATAGTGTGTGGGAGGAACGATCTACTCAGTCTGTCACTGAAGCTGCTCCTCTGCCTGGAGATGACACTGTTCAGTGGATGCAGTGGATTCTCCATGATTGGCAGGAGTTTGCTTAATGCCCGTCGCTGTGCCACAGATGTCAAACTGTCCAGCTTCATTCCTACAATAGAGCCTGCCTTCTTAACAAGTTTGTCCAGGCGTGAGGCGTCTTTCATCTTTATGCTGCCTTCCCAGCACACCACCGCGTAGAAGAGGGCGCTCGCCACAACCGTCTGGTAGAACATCTGCAGCATCTTATTGCAGATGTTGAAGGACGCCAGCCTTCTAAGAAAGTATAGTCGGCTCTGACCTTTCTTACACAGAGCATCAGTGTTGGCAGTCCAGTCCAATTTGTCATCCAGCTGCACTCCCAGATATTTATAGGTCTGCACCCTCTGCACACAGTTACCTCTGAAGTTCACAGGGTTCATGAGGGGCCTGGGCCTCCTAAAATCCACCACCAGCTCCTTGGTCTTGCTGGTGTTCAGGTGTAAGTGGTTTGAGTCGCACCATTTAACAAAGTCTTTGATTAGCTTCCTGTACTCCTCCTCCTGCCCACTCCTGATGCAGCCCACAATAGCAGTGTCGTCAGCAAACTTTTGCACGTGGCAGGACTCCGAATCGTATTGGAAGTCTGATGTATGTTGGCTGAACAGGACCGGAGAAAGTACAGGCACCTGCGGCACTCCTGTGTTGCTGACCACAATGTCAGACCTGCAGTTCCCGAGACGCACATACTGAGGTCTGTCTGTAAGATAGTCCACGATCCATGCCACCAGCTGTGAATGTACTCCCATCTCTGTCAGCTTGTCTCTAAGGAGCAGAGGTTGGATGGTGTTGAAGGCGCTAGAGAAGTCCAAAAACATAATTCTTCAGGCAGAGGCACCACTGCCTCTGTCCAAGTGGGAGAGGGATTGGTGTAGGATACAGATGATGGCATCCTCCGCTCCCACCTTCTCCTGGTATGCGAACTGCAGACAGTCGAGGGCGTGATGGACCTGGGGCCTCAGGTGGTGAAGCAGCAGCCGCTCCATGGTCTTCATCACATGTGACGTCAGAGCAACAGGCCGGAAGTCATTCAGCTCACTGGGACGTGATACCTTTGGCACTGGGGTGATACAAGATGTTTTCCAAAGCCTCGGGACTCTCCCCTGTTCCAGGCTCAGGTTGAAGATGCGCTGTAGAGGACTCCCCAGTTCCTGCGCACAGGCCTTCAGCAGTCGTGGCGATACACCATCTGGACCCGCTGCTTTGCTGGCACAAAGTCTTCTCAGCTCTCTGCTTACCTGGGCTACTGTAATTGTGGGTGGGGATGTCTCTCCTATGCTGGCATCAGCAGAAGGATGGGTGGAGGGTGCAGTACTCCGAGGTGAGAGTGGGTTAGGGTGTCAAACCTGTTAAAGAAGTTGTTCATCTGGTTTGCTCTCTCCACGTCTGTCTCCATGGTGACACCCCGCTTCGAGCTGCAGCCAGTGATGATCTTCATCCCATCCCACACTTCCTTCATGCTGTTATTCTGCAACTTCTGCTCCAGCTTTCTCCTGTACTGCTCCTTTGCTGCGCTGAGCTGGACTCGGAGTTCCTTCTGCACGTGCTTGAGCTCATGCTGATCACCACCTTTAAAAGCCCTATTCTTCTGGTTCAAAAGGCCTTTGATGTCATGTGTAATCCATGGCTTAACCATGTGAAACGTCAATGGATCAGGACTCTAAACGGAATCTCGCTGAATACAATCACACAGGCCACGTCCACTGCCTGGTAGCCTACCATACATTAATAGGTAGAAAAAAAAATCTTTTAGTCTGTTTCTCAAAGCCCAAAAAAAAACCAACTTCATATTCAAAGAATGTAGGCGGCTCTGAGGCTAAGGATCTGCGTTGGTATCCCGAAGGTTGCCGGTTCAAATCCCCATCACTGCCAAAAGAGATGTTACTCTGCTGGGCCCTTGAAGAAGGCCCTAAACCTTCACTTGCTCCAGGGGCGCTGTACAATGACTGACCCTGCGCTCTGACCCCAAGGGGTATGTGAAAACCAAGTAATTTCCTTCGGGATTAATAAAGTATAATAATAATAACAATAATAATAATAATAAAAACCTCCACAGAATGAAATGGTGCTTCATCGAGGAAAGGTTCAACAAGAAAACACACAACCCAGTAAAGAGCCATGAAGTGCCATTAAACTACTAGAATTATAAAAAGAGCAACTAAATAAGAATTCAAAATAAAAGTGCTTTCATTATGTCTCTCCCATTAGAGCCAGCTGATTCCGGAGCAAGCTGCCATTTCTTGCTACATTTCTTTGAGGGGCCTCTTAGTTATAAGGGTGTCCAATGAAAAATAATGTCCTTTAACTTTGGAATTAATATAGTAAGTCTAAAGCATATTACAGTACAAGTCATACTTAAATACATCAGGGGCCATTGGCGCTGGAGCTAATCTCAAGTCAGCTCAGCCTTGGACAGGGTCTGCCCATCCTTATGCCCACTCATACAGATATCGGTTTTCAATGGCGAATTACTCTAATCAGCGTGTCTATGGATCTGTGAGGAGAAATAAGAGAACACGGGGAGCACATGAAAATACCGCACGGGCAACAGCCAGGCACGGGATTCAAATGCAGGAGGAAGGAACCTGGGAAGTCGGGACGCACAGCACGGAACTCGGACCTGCAGCCAGACGAGCGCTCCTGCCGCTGCCATTCTTGGGACACCCGGCGGCTCTGAGCGCCCCGCACGTCGACATCGTCTGGCGCTCTTTGTGTCTCTCGCGTTCTGGTAAGCTTTCATAATGTTGTTTCTAACAATCACCAGCAGTTATTATTTTCTTGTCTAACTTAATTAATCCTGGCTTCAGCAATTTACCTTTCAAGGTAAGGATTAGCGAAGTCAAGGACTTCATCTTCATAATCGAAAGATGACAAAGCGCATACTGGACATTATTAGCCTTTTGCTAAAGGAGAATTTGATTTGTTTTATGGACTGGAACGACGGTCATTTTCATTGCAGTGCGTTTCTAAATTTTCATCAAGAAATCACTGCGAAGGGCTCGAGTCTTCTTTTATTTTGCTCTCACTTTCTCGATTATAATTCATTTTAAATCTGTAAACGTATGCGGTGTGAAGGGGGCGCGATCGCTCCAAGGAAGGCGAACATTAAAACGACTCCCGGCTACTCAGACTCTAAAGGAGGCAACCACAGGGGGAGCTTCTTTATTTAATGTACATCCCAACCAACAGACAAAGCGTTTTAAACACAACAAAACTGGCGAACACTGCTCCACACGACTCTTTTTTTGAATGAGCGGCACGGGTGGCTCTGCCCGCTATTCGCCTCCGCGCGGCAGCAGACGTTCACGAGCCCCCCGTTCATATAGCGCCTTTCTTGTGATGCTTACCAGAGCAGAGGGGCTCAAAGCTGCAGTTTTTCCTTCCTCCCGCATTCTTCATCGGTGACCAGTTTCTGCTTTTAATTAACTTATTTTTCCTTTTAATTACGCAATTGTTTTAGAACTCGGGCCTCTGAATTGTTTCACTATTCTTTACATGGCAGCACAACAAAAATGATTCGTGAAGAAAGCCAACAGATGACCAGCTACGTGGCGGCCTCAGACTCCAAGCAGTTTCTTAATGAGAAGTCGATTCTTGTTAATTAAAGCTGTTATTTAATTCCATGGCCTGTTGGTGCTCATTCCAAAATTGCCAAAACTGTTGATTTTCTTTTTTCTAACAGCACCATCACAATGTTTTGTGGACCTGAGCAGATCAACTTCACGGAGACCTTCACCTCCCCTTGTTCTCAGATATTACATGATGGACACGGGTTAGCTGTGTTGGCACGTTATGTGTTTCATTACTGCTTGATTGCTGTTTAAGGATAAAGAAACAATTAAGGGGTCTGCGTCTTTTTTAAAGACCCTTTATGTATTTAGATTTGTAACTGGCTCCATACAGTAAATAACCATGAATAGATGGTGACAGACTAATGGGTTCCTGATTTTAAAAGGATTCATGCTACATACAGTAACGCACCCTAACTCCAGATTGTCTTAATCTGTCATTGTCCTGACTGGTAGCCTACCATATGTTAAAGATTTTTTTTTCTGCATACTAGGAAGTTTTTCAAAGCACAAAGAACCAACTTCATATGCAAAGAACCCTCCCAGTATGAAATGATTCTTGGTCGAGCAATAGTTCAATAAGGACCATAAAGTGCCATTAAAGAACCAGTATATTTATTGCATGTTCACACTCTCTGGGGTATGTGCTTCCTTGTAGACCCCTTGTTTCACAAGCACCATTTCATTCTGGGGTGGGTTATTTGCATATGAAGTTTGTTCTTTGGAGTTTGATTAGGATGTGGAAAAATCAGGAATCTTTGGCAGGTGTGACCACAGGAGGGCACCAGAGAGCCCCAAACCACAGACATGGCACCACACCGCATGTTAATAGAATAAAGGAGATGCATTCCACCAAGCACCTTTACAGACCTCCTTCCAGCGATGTGCCACAATTATACAATAAAGCATCAATTCTTCCTCCTTCTGTCCTCCAGTTGAGTGTTGTCTGCCGCCTCCCAACTCTGACACGGTTCTGTGTGGCAGCAGGCTTCCTTTTATGCTGGATCTGAGAATGTTTCTTGTGCCACGCCACAACTTCCTGGGAATGCTTCTTGTGCCACGCCACAGCTTCCAGGAAGCACTTCCAGGCCATAAAGAAAGTAGGGACGTCCTCCCCCGACAGCACCTTCTATTGGAACGTAGGGACCCCAACAGGGCTGTACTTCCAGACTCCATATCCCACACACCCCTGTGGGTGTCCTGACTGGGTTTTCAAGTGAGGACCATTGCCACCTAGTGCACGGGTGATGGAACCACTCCCAATTTCCAGCTTCTTTTGGTCCATCTGTTATTTTACACCTTTTGTCAAGCCAGCCAATTCATCCGTTGTTCCTCTTGGGCCTGCCATCCAGGTAATAAACCCTGCACCCCCGTGGCCAGGATGCCCGTTCTTATCCCACACAGGATGCAACAAATCAAGAAAACCTGAACTGAGCCTGTAATAAATAATAAATTAAATAATAATAAATTAATATTTATATTCACTATACAGCCTGGTACTATTGATTTAGAGTAGATGTAGTAGTAGTAGTAGTAGTAATGGTAGTAGAAAATGCAGTAGCAGTAGATCTGTTTAATTTGCACAAGATGATTGTATTTCATAATTATAACGAGTGGCCATTACTTTTTGCATAAAGAGGAGCGTTTCTTTAGATTGTTTACTTCAAAGTTTAATAATACTTTGTGTATATCATATATGTATGAGACAATCAAATCTAGATAAATAAAGTACATTTTATTCATTGCATGCAAAGTTGTGTTTATGTGAATATTTCTGGGGAAAGGGGATCCATGGTTTTCATCAAATTCTTAAAAGGGTCCTGACTTACAAAAGGTTAAGAATCGCAGAGTGGCATCACTCTGAAGACCCCCTCTGGCACTTTTATTTTAAAGTGTAGTCCTCTCAGATTGTGCCGTCTTGGGTCAAAGTGAATGTGCCCTGCGACTGTCGTGGACTGGTCGTGTCCAATGTCGCCTTGATACATTAGTAGATCGAGTATGTGGCCTCGACCCTGTAGTTAGGATATGGCGGGTTGGATAATGGATGGATGGATGTGGCCTCGTGTGACTTACAGCAGCAGCCTGTTCAGCCAGTGCTCAGAGGAGTTCGAGTGTGGCGATCACGGCCACTCGGTCACTCGGTCACTCGGTCACTCGGCCACTCGGTCTTGTTACGAGTTGGCACATCCAGCTCTGCGTTTTCGGTGTATTTCTATATCTGCCTTCATCTCATAGAATTGAAGGTACAAAGAGTGGTGCCATTTTTGTCGACCGGACTTTCTTAAATAGTGAGGCGTATTACCAAGAGACAATGTAACAATATAGAAAATCAATCATGGTGCAACAAACTTCAAATACAAGTGTAATAAATGTTTGAAAAAAAGGACGCACACAAGTGATTAAATGCAAAAACGGTAAAACATAAACATTCCAAATGTATAAACATATATCTTCTTATAAAAAACAAATAATTCTAATATCTTCAGAATAGCGGCTCTACAACGGCGCCCTATGGCTTGTGTGGTTTCTCGTAGTTCCATCGCTTGACAAAGAACCTTTTCATACTGGGGCGGGTTCTTTGCATGTGAAGTTGGTTCATTGGGCTTTGAAAAGGTCCCTCATGTAGAAAAAACCGGAAATGTTTAACGTATAGAAGACGACCGACCAGGATGCTAAAAGATCAAGAAAACCTGGACATGGCTGTGTTAATGTGTGCTGTGAGCGTCCTCTTACAATCTGGAACTTATTGGTGTCACACAAGCCAGTTATCATCAATTTACGGAGCCTGTTACAGATCTAAATAAATAAATGAACATTCCTTATGAAAGCTTCATGTGGATGGGCCGTTTGGAATCCATGGATGGTTCCCTAATGGCATCGCCCTTTTATTTTTAAGAGTGTTTCTGAAATAAACAAAACGCTGGGCAGAACATGCACTCTCCACACTGACAGTTTTCCTCCATCTATCTATTCGAATCATTTCTGCTCTGAGCTAAAACCTCTTGAGATTCTAAACGAATACGGTCTGAAACGACAAAGAAATGTAAAAATGAACGCATTTTATTACTGCAAGTTATTTCTAAAGTAAGCACTTCCCGAGTCCTCCAGAAGAGGGCAGAGTGAACACAGTTTGCATATTTTTTTATCACCAGCGTGGCTAACAGAGCAGGAGCCGAAGGTGGTCTGATTGTGTTTCAGAGGCAGCTGCTCTCCTTGGGGGTCCGGTGGATGACCCCTTTAAACGGACTGACGTACAGGATGGCGCTGCATTTGCCGGCAGCGCCGAGTTGAAGAATTGCCAGCGCGCTTCACCCCGAGAGCTCTCGTTCAAACTAAACTGTTAGATTGTGCTCTTGGACATAATATGAAGTTGCATGCGACCCTCTGCAGGTGGTCCGCAAAACGGTCAAAAGTTTATCCACGCGGTGGGTTCACTGGGGGCTGTGAGCTGATTTAAGGAAAATGCCTGGCGATGAGGAATGAGCAGGACGGGCCACAGATGGGACTTGATGATTCGACACAGGTTCGTATTAAAAAAACAAAACAAGAATAAAATAAATAAATAAAAATAACTGGAACGCTAGGGAAGGCAAAAGAAAAAAACTCACGTCCTGAGCCTATGGAGGGACTGACATTAACGGCATTAGATGCAAACCCTGGCATTTCTACCCAGAGATCATTGACACCAGAGCTCCTGGTGGAGGAGAAGAAGGACTAAGAGTGGCACAGAGGGGCGTGGGGTTCTGACTGACCCTAAAGACCCCTTTACTCTACCCAACCATTCACAATCCCTCAAATGAAGGCGGCACTGGTGCATCCACCATGGACAAGTGAAGATGCACGCTGAGCCTATGAAAGTATTCACCCCTTGAAAGGCCTTAATTTTTTTTTTGATAATACAACATTAAAACAAAATAGACTGAATTTGTTTTTTTTGACTGACTAGCAGAAAAAGCCTCATAAATGCTAACATGAAACCAGATCTCTGCAAAGTGGTCTGAATGAGTAAGAAGTGGAAAAGTCAAAATAACGGATCACATTGGTATGCACCCCCTTTTTTCTCTTCCTGCCATGATGAGGGGGCAGCCTGCTGCAGGGCTAAGTTAGAGTGGCCTCTTGGGCAGCTTATGGCCTGATTACTGTCTCTGTCTTCTCCTGCAGGTTGAAGATCTCCTGCTGTAGAAATTTGACCTTTTAGTAGTGGGGGTGTTGGTTTGTGTTCAAGAAAGACACTTTAATTTCAAAAAGGGAGAACATTTCTAAACAAGTTACTCCTCAAAGAGGAGCTGCAGGCTGTGGGACTTTGGGTGCAAACTGAATCCCCTGCTGGTCACACAGAAGAACAAGTCTTAAGTAGCAGGCAACTGCAGTCATGTTCTTCTATTTCAACGGCCATGTGTGCAATGGCTACCTCGGTTAACCCCCTGCCCCCAAAAAGGGGGGTATAAAAGGATACAGCAACCTGAACTTCGAGTGAATTGGAGGATCTGCAGCTCCTTTCTTCCCCAGACATCAGCGGGACCTCAGCTTTTTAGCCCGGCCCGTGATGGGAGGGGTGGGGTGGACTGCTGCGAGGGCTAACACAAGTAGGGGATTACTGCCAGTGGAGACCCTGCCACCCACTAACCTGATCTACCCTGCGGGTCTCTAATCTGCCAAATGATTGACTCCAGCGTGGTAAGGCCACAGGGGAGCCGATCACAGACTACAGATAAAGATATTTGTCTATGGAGCTGGGAGGCTTTGACCTTCGGTTTGAACCTAAGGGGGAGGCGCCTCAAGTGACTGTCAGGGGTTTGGCTGTCTCTGATGTTTGTGAAATCGAGTGCAGCAACAGAAAGATAACCTCCACTCGAGGCACATTTGAACTTCGGCTGATCGACACTGATGGATGTCTCTGCAGGCTGCTCTTCCATTGCCGAAATGTGGCCCATCGACACAAAGTACAGCCGAGGCACCCCAAACCACTGTGAACACTGGTTGAACAGTCAGCATGGGTCCAGAAGAGGGAGGTCGTGTTTTACTAACATGCTGGGATTCTCTGAAAAGGCAACAAAAGGATACGATCAGAGTGGAGCAAATGATATTATTTATCTTGACTTTCAGAAAGTATTTGATAAGGTGCCACCTGAGAGGTTTGGCATCAAACTAAATGAAGGGGGAGTTCAGGGTGATGCTTATAGATGGGTGCAGAATTGGCTCAGACACAGGAAGCAGAGGGTGATGGTGAGAGGAACCTCATCAGAACTGGCCGATGTTAAGAGTGGTGACGAGCAGGGGTCAGTGCTAGGGCCGCTGCTATTTTTAATAAATATAAATGATTTCGATAGGAATATAAGTAACAAGCTGGTTAAGTTTTTCAGATGATACCAAGATAGGTGAATTGGCAGATAATTTGGAATCCGTTATATCATCACAGAAGGACTTGGACAGCATACAGAATTGGGCAGATGAAATTTAATGTCAGTATTACACATAGGAAGTAAAAATGTTAGGTCTGAATACACAATGGGCGGTCGGAAAATCGAGAGTACACCTTATGAGAAGGATTTAGGAGTCACAGTGGACTCTACGCAACAGTGTTCAGAAGCTATTAAGAAGGCAAACAGAATGTCAGGTTATATAGCGCCTTGATGTGTGGAGTACAAGTCCCAGGAGGTTCTGCTCAACCTTTATAATGCACTGGTGAGGCCTCATCTTGAGTCCTGTGTGCAGTTTTGGTCTGTAGGCTACAAAAAGACATAGCAGCGCTAGAAAAGGTCCAGAGAGGAGCGACTAGGCTGATTCCAGGGCTACAGGGATTGAATTATGAGGAAAGATTAAAAGAGCTGAGCCTTTACAGTTTAAGCAAAATAAGATTAAGAGGAGACATGACTGAAGTGTTTAAAATCATGAAGGGAATTAGTACTGTGGATCGAGACGGTGACTTTAAAATGAGTTCATCAAGAACTTGTTAAGGGTAAATTTCGCACAAACATTAGGAAGTTTTTCTTTACACAAAGAACGATAGACACTTGGAATAAGCGACCAAGTATTGTGGTAGACAGTAAGACTTTAGGGACTTTCAAAACTCGACTTGATGTTTTTTTGGAAGAATTAAGTGGATAGGACTGGTGAGTTTTGTTGGGCTGAATGGCCTGGTCTCATCTAGATTGTTCTAATGTTCTAGCACAGCTTAACCTTTTATTTTTTATGGAAAACTTTGCTGAAGCTTGGATTGGACATCCACCTATCATAAGGCTGACACCTTTCTAAGAATTGTCAAGGATTCAGGCTGCTCACTATGAAAAAGAAGAAGAAGGTGTAGAAAATGGACACTGATGGACAATCCCCATTCACCTTATGTGTCCAATACACCCCTGAGTCAAGTGTTAAAGGGTCTGAAGTTTGAATGTATTTTCTGGGAACTGTTTTCACCCATCTGAAATTCTCCCTGTGTGTGTCTGTAAATGCTTTCTAAAGTTTGAATGAAATTTCCTTTTATCTTGAAAAAAGTTTTAACTTTCTTGAAAAACATTTTTAACTAGCATCAACTGTGACCACTGTCGGGGCATCTCAGACCCCCCAGACCGCAGACAAAACCACAAGGACCCAAGTCCTGGCTTCAGATAAACTCTTTTATTTGATAGAATACCTTTAAATCAGGCTTCCTGACTCAGCAATGACGTTCTTCTCCTCCTCCACTCCTCTCCCGACTCCAGCTTATTCCATGGTAGCTTAAGATGGACTGGTTTTGTCTGTCAAGGCCACATTTTATTGTTTGGTTTGTTCCAGTCTATGTTGGTCTAATGCTGCTTGATAACATCAACCAACCATTCCGTGTTTTTCCATGTTAGACATTGGACGAGCCTGGCAGAAGACTCCAGAAGGACTTAAGCTATGAAATCACACAAGGCAATCTCTACAACTCTCTCATTCAAGTTTTCATCCAGAAGCACCTATTATGCCATCTATGCCCAAAGACTGAAGGCCTGTGCACATAATGGCCATTTTCTTGCTCATACATCGGAGGTCACCCTGTGCTCTGCCACATTCTCATTTTTAACCAGCTCCTAATTGGCTGCTAGACAAGCATTGAAGTCATAGACCATTCTCTGTGCCACTCTCATAAGAATGCTGCCACAATGTGTGCCCATTCAGCTTGGGGCCACCAGTGTCTTTACCAATAAATAAGCTTTGATGTCACTCAGCCTACAGAGTAGCACAAGTAGTAGGGATGGTCTCAAGTTGATAGTTGTTTCTTTGTTGTCAAGGTTTCTGCCTCTGGGAAGCAGGTTTGTTGGTTCACGACTTGAATTGTCGTACCTATTTCATGACTTCAACCTCTAGCTGTTGTACCTGTTCTGTCAGCCATTGTACAATCACACATAGGTCTGCTTAGTCTGTAGTTTCTCAAGGAATCCTGCCAACTATGCCACTGTGAATAAAACATCAAGAAACCGAAAAAAGGCAGGAGCTCTACAGGAACCCCATTTAATGTCTAAAGGCAAAACACAAGAAAATGCCAGGGTGGTAGGCGGTCTGAAGAGTTGGGTCTTAAGCATTTTGTATTGGTGCTCTGACCCTAGCAGAAGCTGGGTTCACAATATGCAGTGACTTCCAGAGTTGGCTTGGTTTATATATCTATAGGACCGGAAGGGGCAAGGTTGACACCATTGAGGTGGTAGTGATGCTAGGCTCCTTCTCAGGGCTTCTCCTCCACTCTATGGACAGAGGTGGACTGCAGTATCAGCTGTGCAACCCTCTTACTCTTTCCTCTGTGTTTTCCTCTGTTACAGCCTGTGAGACACTCCCTTTCCTCATGTGCATGACTCCATTCACCCACCCACCCATCCATCCATCCATCCATCCATCCATCCATCCATCCATCCATCCATCGATAGTATAGAGTTGACCAATTGGTGAGGAATTCCCAGAAGCATAGACACCATTAAAACTGTACAGAACAGGGGATGAACTTATCAAGGAATGCGGTGAGAAAGAAAAAGAGTTCTCTCTCAAAAGAGATCAAAAGTGATAACAGAACAACTCCTCATGGCAGACGAGGGCCAGTAGGTTCTGTCATAGCAGAAAGTGCCCAGAAGAAAATTTCCTGAAAATACAGCGTTTTGGCACTGCTCCTGTAATGGCAATCCAAAGATCCTCCTAATATCGGCCATTTTGTATCAGATTGAGGCTATGACCACAATGAGGATCTCGTGGTGAATCTGTTTGCGCCTGAGTCAGCCACAGCACCTTTTCTGGATTGAGTATACAGTTAGGGTATGGGACTGGGCTGAATCCATCTTCATTGGTTGATACGAGGATCTCTCACTACATTAACATGAGGCGTCTCATTATAAATGGACTAACCTCTAGAAGGTACAGTAGTCCATCCCAAAGCACATCAACATCAGCAGTCTGGTCTGGCCGCGGACTTGCCTTCAGCACAGCATGATGTGGCGGTTGGCTGGTACCTGTACCCAGTTGGGATACCTTCGTAGTGGAAGGACTTAGGGAGAGAGTGTGCACTCCATTTCATGGGAAATGGAGTTCTGTTACTCAGCCATGTTGGGTCCTATGGGCACCTCCAGGGGGTACTGTTGGGACTCCTGAGCCCTAATTCATTGGGCTCCCACCTCAGCTGGAAGTGCTTCTGGACCACACTAGTGGGCCACTGGAAGCTCTCCCAAGTTCCGCATCAAAGGAGCAACATCACTTCATTCCAAGAGCCTGAGTCGAGAGCTTACTGGATGAAGGAGGAGACAGAAAAGACACAGAAGAAGTTAGAGTTGGGTTGTGCTTTGGAACTTACTTTGTACTGTGCTGCACAGGTGGGAAAAGTTTAGGGAAGAGTTTCCCACAAAAATAAAAACCTTTGTGTTGCTGGATTTGTGCCTGAGTCTGTCTGTCAAGTTTGTGGAGCTGGAGCGCCCCCTTCAGGCCACTGTGGATTTTGTGCATAGCCATGGGTTGTCACTATGATGAGATTACTATGCATGATTACCAGGTAGACTACACCTGAAGAAACCAATTTAATTTGTTAAACAGTGGCATTTTGTTAGCATCCAGCAGTTTCAGAGAGCAAAAGTCCTTTTTCAGTCTGGTGACCTTCTCAAGACCACAGATTAGCCCCTCATTTAGTCCACATATCCTGCAGGACTTGACCCTTGTTGTAAACTCCCTCTGCAGATAATAACCAGACACCTTGCCACCCGTGCTTTTGCTGTTATCTACAATGCCTTTACCTTAAAACTCGCACCTTAGTGAAAGCCGGCAAAGATACCTCAATAATGTGTGGCTTAGGGGTCTGAAACAGCGACCCCGCCATCTATTAAGCATTAGTGGAGGATATGGGGAAACCAGATGTGAACTTTCACACCCGACGACAGACAAGTTCTCTCAATCAGACACAGCAGACGCTGGTGGGAGGAGACAACATGTTGGCCCCTCGCTGTTTGAACTGCCAGTGACTGAAAGGCTCACTTTCTGCTCGGGGCGCAGAATTATTTTCCAATCTGTCTGATGCCTTTTTATTTGCCTGTTGAATTTATTGCTGCAGCCCATCTGTAGTCGTACAAACGTATTAGCGGCCCCTTCTCTGCTGACCTTATCTGCAAAATTTAGAAGGTAAAAAAAAGGTTGGCTGCTTTTAGAGAAAAAAAAAAAAATCTGTCCCTTTGTGCCAATATCTTACAGAATGGCTGACAACTTACTAGAAGAAGTTTATCACGGGTAGTCCAGGCAGACTTAATGACTACTTAATGGCCACTGGGGTGTTTTCAAAAACTCAACTCTCTACAGCCTGCTATGTTAAATCAAAAGTATAACAGCTTATGAGAATGTCCATACATCCACTCTGTTTTTGAAACATTTTTTTTCTTCCAAGGGATTCTGTGAGTATGACGGCAGCATTGGGATCAAAGTGGACCAAACTCCTGGACAGGACACCAAAAGTATCTATCTATCTATCTATCTATCTATCTATCTATCTATCTATCTATCTATCTATCTAATACACACACACCAATCAACTAACCTGTAGAGGATGACAGTCCATTATGGGGTACATTTGGGAAATGATCCATGCTGGGCCAAATTAGGGATGTGGAAAGAAGTCGCAGAACACGAAGACCAGCGAGAATACTGAAAGTGTAGACAGCATTTGGACACCGACTGGGATGGGATGGAAATTCAGTCGCGGAGTTGTGAGGCAGCAGCATTAACCACAGTGATCCATCCATCCATTATCCAACCCGCTTTATCCTAACTACAGGTTCACGTAGGTCTGCTAACCACAGTGATGCTCATTGCAATTCCACTGGATATGATTAAACCCCGTAGCTAACATTGGGATGTGGAGAACATGCCAACTCCACCACACAAAGGGTGAGCAACTGGGTTGGAAGTGACTGGAGTTGTGAGGCAGCAGGGATGAAACACGATACCTCATGTCTGCCTACTGTATATGAACTTCACTGAATATAATCAAATCATGGACTCTGCAGCCGCCATGAGCATGGGGAGAACATGCAAACTCCACATAGCCAGGGAGTGGCCAAGTAGGGAAAATGAATCCTGATGACAGTCACACTAAGGACGGCACCACAAAGCTTTGTACATTTCACTGAGTGCAATCAAACAGACAAACCCACATTATTGTTGGAAAGGCATGAAAACGTAACACAAGTAGACCACTGGCATTGACCGAACTGAAGACTGTGCCACAGTGCCACTTATATACATTTTATTAAATAAAAGCAAACCAATTCACATGCATCTACGAGGAGAAAACCCACACGTGCACAGAGGGGACAGGTGAGCTTCACCCAGCCAGTCACTACCTGGGATGAGACGTGAACCCAGGACCCCAGAGCTGTGAGGTAGCACCACAGTGCTTTTTATACACAATTACAATGATCTGCTATGCAATAAAGTGGCAGGTCTGTGTGTGAGTGTGCGTGTGTGTGTGTGTGTGTGTGTGTCCAGTCCCTCGGAGAAATCTGACTGGTCAGTTTGGCTTTGGTGATGCAACTGAAAGAGGAAGACCGAGACATGAGAGGAGGAGCAAAGGGTTAGGGGGGGCACGCTGAGAGTCGCCTTCAACGATGGGAGGCGTGAAAGTGGACAAGAGGTGAGCGGGCTTTATGGGAAGGCACTCGGTGGATGAAGTGCTGGTCAAGAGAAGTTCAAAAACACACGAGGATACTGAGGGAAGGTGCAGGAGGTACACATGGGGCAAAAGATATCAAACATTTTGAACTTATTCTAACCTGGCCAGTGGAATATAAAATGCAGAGAAAATGCTTCCATCTGATATTTACCGTGTAATAAGAGTCAGTGCTAAGTTATAAAGGTTTGGGGATTTTGTACCTTGTATACTTGAAAATATGCAAAAATAAAAAAATGTCTTTACAGACAGGGAGTTCAAAATGGAACTGCTACTTGTAGGTAAGATGGCAGATATAAATGCTCGATACAGGAGGAGGAAAGAGCTTGTGTAACCAGAAGTGATGTCATCAAGGGGCGGGAGCTTGGTTGGTGGAAGTGATGTCAGTAGAAGGCGGGTTCTGTTGAGGGTCTGCAGAGGCTAAAGAGTAGAAAATATGGCTGGACAGCGCCATCCCCCTGGCTTGGCTGAGAAACCTGTAAACTGTCTCCTAAGTGCACGTGAGTGACAACCGCAATACAGAAAATACCATCACCTGAAATTCTTCAGGCTTTGAGAGCCCCTTTAGCTGGCAGACAAGAGTGCCAACCCCTCTGCTTCTTCAATATCATTATCATGTCATGAGGGGCGAGTCTGCTCTGCAATGGTGTTTCAATAGGTGGTACGCATCAAAGTAACATCCACACGAATGCTCAGACCCAGAGTCTTCCATCAGAAGAGTGTCTGACGCGTCACAATCCCTCCACCGGCTTGTCTACTACCCCAAGTAAATGATGCACACTTACCCAATCATCCACAAGATGCAGCAGAAATCGGGATTCATCAGACCAGCCAGCCATCTTCCATCAATCCAAGTTCCAGTTCTGTTGCTGGTGTGCCTATTGGTGATGCTTTCCATGGTGGACAGGAGTTAGCATAGACACTCTGACTGGCCTGGGGCTACGCAGTCCCATACGCAGCAGAGTTTGACACACTGTGTGTCGTGACACTTTATTCCCATAACTGTCCTTAAATGAACTGCGATTTGAGCCATGGTAGGCCTTTTGTTGGTTTGCACCTGATTGGACAGTCTTCATCGACATCTCACGTTGATGAGTTTTGGTAGCCTAACACGCTGTTGGTGGCTCTGCTCAGGTGATCCCTGCTCAGACCATTGTCAGTAGGAACCTAGCACAGCTTACCATGAGTACAACAAAAGCCTTGCAGTTTCACAAATTTTTTGTCGCATAATGAGAAGGCCCTGCACTGAACACACCAACTACGAGTACCTAAAGTCAGCTTATCGTCTAATACAGTATGTCCCTGACCTTGACACGTGTTGTTGTTACGAGATAGTCGATGCCATTCATGTCATGTGGCATGTCGGACTCATTGAATAAAACCAAACCCACTCTCTCTTGCTGTGAGGAAAAAACTCGCCTGAAACTGAGAAGAACGTGGAGGCAGTGAGGTCCTCAGATGGCCCAATCACTCTGCCAGGAAGCCGGCGTGCCAATCATCACTCTTGTTAGTGTTAGATGATTACGTTGTGAATGATGAACGTCTTGTACAAATATACTCGTGTAATACGTTACGCACATGCACACAAACAGATGAATCGAGTTTGACAATGGACGGGTGAATGGATGGGTCAGGAATCTGTGAAAGTTACAGTGTTTACGAAGTCTTCAGATCTAAAACATGTGTCCTTCTCTGTTTAATTATGCGGCTATGCGTATAACCAATACAATAATTCGGTGATTGGGCAAGTCATATAAATCCCCCCTGGGTGGCTTTATAGT
Source organism: Polypterus bichir lapradei (assembly GCA_026402145.1). Lineage (NCBI taxonomy): Eukaryota > Metazoa > Chordata > Cladistia > Polypteriformes > Polypteridae > Polypterus > Polypterus bichir. The sequence goes on along the minus strand of JANRMT010062797.1, from coordinate 32,312,637 downwards.
GGGGGGACACAACACTGATTGCTTTATACACGTGTGACTGGTTACATTTAACTATGTAAATACACAGCCATGAAACCTGCTTATTTTTATGATGAGGTTGACCTTTTTGATTTCTTCACATTTCGATGGTCAGATGGAGTCCCACCTCCCTCCACCAAACAGCCCGAGGACTTTTTCCACTCCTCCCGTGGCTTTCGGGCCTCGGCTAATCGGGACAAATTTGTTCTTCTAAAACCGCGGGTCTAACAATTTGTGCGTCTGCACGCCATCAGGCCAGCCCCTTGGTTTTCTTCCTCATGTCACCTGTTGACTCCAATGACCACTTCGTCTAGAGAAGCCCTGGCTCTCCGATGGGTCATCACGGTAGATTAGCAGTTTGTACAGAAGCTACCGGCTGAGAGGCAGCCAGGGCCGGCAGGCGACGGAGGAATTATATCCCTTTAGTAGGACATTCAAAAGATTCCTGAACGCTGCAGTGACGCCTCGCTGGCGCGGAGGTTCCTCGCATCTGGTTTGAATCAGTTGGGATGGAAAATAGCAAACGGGCTGTACCCAGGCCCTCGGCACAATGGGGTCACGTGCGGCCGCTTTCTCCAGAGACTCGCCTAAGACGTCTTTCTTTCTTTTTCTTCCTCATCCTTCTATATTATTTTTTTTTTAGCTGACAACAACAAAAAGAAAACGAAAAAAAAAACGCTGAGCAGACGAGTGTAAATTTCCTTAAGAATTTTTATGAGCTGCCACCAGTAAAGTATAGTCCTGTATTTTAAAAGAGCAACACTTCTTGACTTAAACGTTTACTTTTAAAAATCCAAAGAAAAACTGGCGTCAAAAGGAATATTTAATAGTCCCTTCAAGTGTTATTACATGTGAGGCTTCTCGGCCGGCTTCATTAAAAACTCGTTACTGCTTTATTTTTCTTTTTATTCAGTCTGGCCAGTTTGGGGGGGGGGAAGGCGGGGGGGAACGCAACAAACCCTTGCCGGCCCCACTGCTAAGTCTCAGGTTTCACTCCCGGCACAGGCCTCAGTGTGAAATGCGTTCTTGCGAAAATTGACACTTCGCACCAAATCAACTTTTATGACACTAAATTATATGCCTATGGCTTTTCACGTTTCAATATCGTGGTTGTCAGGTACTTAAGGGAGTTCAGAAACACAAGCAGGAGGGGAGAAACGCAAACAAAAAAAGACGCTGGCGTTCAGGAGGGAGAATTGAAGAAAACATAAATGGGGCTTTGCGCTTTTTTTTTTTTTTTTAATCATGTACAGAGATCTCGGCGTGCATCTGTTGGATATAAAGTCATTTTTAATATATTGTATTCGGTGGCCTTTTGGAGGAATTAAGGCATTATGGACAAAAATAAAAAGGCCGTGACCTTTAATGCTAACATCTGCCTATGCATCCATCGGCTGAAATGGCTTTTCAGGCTAAGGGGCTGCAGTAAGTCAAAGGCTTTCCTGGCAGCATGGACTGAAACAGAAACTGATGCCAGTCCATCTCAGAGCACACACATACACCTGGGCGAGCTGGAGACACCAACAAGCTACACACACACTCACCTTTGGTAAACCCATGTGAGCCCAGGCAAAGCCCACACAAGCAGCATCCTGGGCAGAAGTGCCAACCACTGTGCCATCCTCACAGATACCTGAAATTTGTTTTATTGTATGTCACTCATCACAGAAAACTATATAATGGTGTGGCACATACCAGTGCCACTGTGCCATCATCACAGATATCTGAAATTTGTTTTTTTGTATGTCACTTGTCACTGAAGACTGCATCAGGTTGAGGGACTGTGCCACCCTCACAGATTTTTGTAATTAATTTTATTGTACGTCACTTATCACTGAAAACCTGCATCAGAGTGTGACACATACCTGTGCCACCGTGCCACCTTCACAGATATCTGCAGTTCATTTTATTGTACTGTATATCACTCATTACAGAAGACCATCATGGTGTGGCACATATCTGTACCACCTTCACAGATATCTGCAGTTCATTTTATTGCATGTCACTTGTCACAGAAGGCTGCATCAGAGTAGAGCACATTCCTGTGCCACCGTGCCACCTTCACAGATATCTGCAGTTCATTTTATTGCATGTCAATCATCACAGA
>JANRMT010062797.1:32200438-32310502 GCA_026402145.1 Polypterus bichir lapradei | reverse complement strand
ACCATGCCATTTTCACAGATATCTGCAGTTCATTTTATTGCATGTCACTTGTCACAGAAGGCTGCATCACAGTGTGGCACATACCCAACAAAAAACCATCATCGCTTACAGTTCACTCAAATAAACATAAAATACACAAATAAGAAAACAGAACCCGCCTATCACAAGACTAAAACTTAGAACAGCCACCCTTCTCTCTGCTGCCCATGCCGTCATTTTTATCTTTCATCACCCAGGCCCCAAAATGCTAATGAGCTCATGGGCGCCTCACCCACCCGTATAAGATGGAGTGGGTCATTCGCTTCAGTAATTCATGGTGTGAATGTTGGCAGTTACAGAGTAATCCACAACACATGAACCACTTCACTGCCAGAAGAGGCATGGCTGCCTGCGGTCGTACACAAAACAACAAAACTGGGGGCAATTTACAGCGAGAAGGGCACGGCTGTCAGCAATCACTGACTAAAGTATGAAACACAAGGAATTTAAGAAAAAGGGGTGTGAATGACGGTGATCACAGACTAAATTACGAAGCAACAGCTAATTTAGAGCCAAATGGTGTGCGCCTGTCAGGGATCGCAATCTAAAATCCAGAACACGGGCCATTTCATGGACAAAAGGGGGCACAGCTGTCAGTTTCTATAATCTCAAATGTAAAACATGGCGTATGCTAGGAGGTGTGGAGGCATGGTGGCACAGTGGTACGCTGCTGCCTCGCACTGAGGAGACCAGGGCTCGTGTTCCCCCTCGTGTCTCTGTGGGTTTCCACCCACAGTCCAAAGACGTGCAGGTTAGGTGAGCTGGTGACACTAAACTGGCACCATGTGTGGGGTGTGTGTCCAGTGACGGACTGGCGCCCTGTGCTAGCTGGGATAGGCTCCAGCACCCCCCCGTGACCCTGTTCAGGACTAAGCAGGTTATAAAATGACATGTTATGAGTAAAAGGGGTCCGGCTATCAGTAAATATCACCGAAATGATAAAACATGGCGTGTGTTATGAGTAAAAGAGGCACGGCTGTCACTGACCGTAATCTAAATCACAAAACAAAGAATTGAGCATGGCTGTCCACAACTGCAATGCAAATTGGGACAATTTACAACCAGAAGTGGCGGACCCAGCACTTGATTTGAGTCACAGCTGACTGGAGGTCATCTCTGGTACCCCTGACTCTGAGCCCTCTGTGCTGTGGGACCTCCAAAGTCAACGTCAAGTATTTTGTTTTTAGATCTTTTTATAACGTTTAAATAAACAAAGGTCATTACACAGACTTGATTTAATCTTTATAAAAGTAGCCTAGTTAACGTTACACTTAGCTATTTATTGATTAGGTGATGTGAAAAAAGGAACAAGGGTGTCAAAAAACACTGCAGGCCCCACAAAATGAAAGAAATGATCAGGTCAGTGGAGTGAGAAAAAGCTGAGGAGAGGAAAAACTCAAATATGGGTGTGGACAGCACAGCAATTTACGGCGGAATGATTTCCAAGTGAAACACCAATTTCTTCCTGCCAGTGTGCAGAATGTGTAAGCGGCGCTGACTTCCTGTATTTCTTAGGCCCGTGACGTCATTCAGCGTTAACAGCAATGCGCGCCAGTACCCAGATTACCTCTGTCTGCACACCCCCACGGAGCCCCCAGGCAGGCACCTCATCATTTACAAATTAAGCACTGGGTGGGGATGCCAGCTGTCACAAATCCTAATTACGAAACACAGAGGCCTTCAGCACAAAATCATCAGGTCACAGCTGTCGGCAACTATCATGGAAATCCGGACATTTCAGAGCTGAAAGTGGCAGTGATTTCAATCTGAATCATGAAAAGTGGGACGTTTGATGGAGAAGGGTGATGTGGCACAAGTGGACACGGTCCAAATCAGAAAACACGGGCAGCTTTACACATACCGGTGCCAGCGTCATCAGTGACTGCACACTGAATTACTAAACACAGTCCACATAAGGGGTGTGCTCATCAGCTGATCACAAATGAAATCATGAAACAGACAAACAATAATCACAGTCACAATGGAAATGAGGCCATTTTACAACCAAAAGAGGTGGGGGCTGCTGGGAGTGATAGTTTAAATCATGAAACATGACGGACAAAAGCAATGTGGACAGCCGAGATCACGATCCAAACTAGCGGCGGTCCACAGATGCTAGATAGGTGTGGTGTACAAAAGGGGCGTGGCCACGTGGTAATTAACATCACAAAGCACAGGGCGGGGCTCTCGACACCCACAATGTAAATCAGGACACTTAACAGGCAGCAGAGCTTTCAGTGTGGTAGCCCCTAAAATTTGGAATGCCTTCCTCTCAGCCTTCACGAGGAAAAATCTGCTATTCAATTCAAACTCCTGTTAAAAACACGTCTTTTCAATGAGTATTATTCATTTTCTTGTATATAATTTCTACTGTCTTGTTAATGTGTTTATTAAATTGTAAAGTGTCCTTGAACTTAATAATAACTTTTATTTCATATTAGTATTATGAAAAGTGGCATGGCTGTCACTGCTCACAATCTACAGCACAAAACTCAGGGTATTTTACTACCAAAAGGTGCTGTGAAGACTAGGGGGCACCAGTGAGCCCCTAACCCCAAGCACAAACACACAAACACCGTCCCAGGTTTAATTCAAAGGGGTGTTTATTACAAAATACTTTGTATAAAGAACTATACAGTACTGTGTTTCTTCTCCTTCTCTCTCCCACTCTCTCCACTGCACTGCTACTCCTCCAGTCGAGTGCTGCCCGTACCTAGACGAGGCAGCGTCGATCTTTTTATGTAAGATGTGAGAGTATTTCCAGTGCCAGGGTTTCATCTGTTGGAAGCACTTCTGGGTCATACGGAAGCCCCAAATACTAAATTCCTGCGGCACCCCCTGGTCACCTCCAGACCCCAGCAAGGCTTTACTACCAGACTACAATCCCTGGCATTCCCTGCAGGTGTCCGAATGGGTACTAATATCCGGGGTTGCTGCCATCTAGCATACAGGGGGAGACAATAGGTAGGGATTACTATTCTCCTCTGTCCTTCCAGATTATGGGCTCCTCATCCAAACCAACTCTGGCATCCGATGGTCCCTCCGTTATCTGATAACGGCTGGTCTCAAGGGCTTCTTTCTGTCCCATTGGCCAATTCAACATTTGTTCCATCTTGGCCTCCTCTCCTGGTAATAAAACATCCCTTTTCCCGTCTGTGATGCTCGTCCATCTCCTATGGTGCTTAACTGTGCCAGCTTTACACTGAATCAGGAAATACATGGAAATTTATGAACAAAAAATCATGGCTGTCAGTGACACAAGCAGTTTCAGACAGGTCTCGGAGCCTGCAGTCTGGTTACCTAATGATTCCCTTTCATCAGTTTCTCGTAACTCCTAAATATCCGTTGCCAAGCACTTCTTTCCAGCTCTCACGATTTATTCTGTTACCTTAGCCTCCTGGTCCAGCTAAACATCAACCTGTGGAGCATGGGCTTCTTTCTAACTCCGTAACCATAGGCCCTCAGGAGTCTCCTTCCACGGTCGATGCTCATCTTTGGTCTTGCCACATTCGTACTATTGGACATCTCAGCCAGGGTCAAATGCTTGCTTTGTGTCTTTATTGTACATTTGTGATTTATTTGTATCTGTTGCTATTTCTTTTGTTTATGAGTTATGGTATCCTTGCTGTTACGGTCTTTACGTTATGCTTCATGAGTTTTTTTGGGTGGTACCCCAAGAGGCAGTGCCACCTGCCAATCACCGCCCTATAAATCCAGAGGGTCTCTCACAGTTCCAGGCGGTTCATTGTGAATGCGTTAGTAGGAATCGGTAAGTTCACTTGTGTTAATTGTTCTTCTGCGATTTATCGGATTTCTGGATTTTCCACTTTCTGCTCTGTGTTGTGACCTTGCTATTGGAATCCGTATCGGGACTTGTTTGGTTTGGATTGCCTTCTTGTTGCAGGCAATTCCATTTTGAATTTTTGCTCCATGGAGCTTCATTGTGATTGGACAACTTTTTTGTGTAGAATAAATCTGTTATTTTATAAAGATCCTCTTTGGTGTTTACTCACAGTTTTCCCCCCTCTAGTGGGCTTTTTTGGAAGTGCTTTTGGGACTTATGTACTTTGTTCATGACAATTCATGGAACTGCAGCTTGCTGAAAGTGAAGCACAGCCCATCAGGGCCTAAGACAGGCATAGTAAGTTCTTCTAACTACCAGCGTCACTGGATGGACGATCCTCTTATTCATTCACGTCCAGAGGTTATGAATCACCGTCCACTGCCTGGCTGAATTCCATTCCTAAGACCCTTTAAATAACCAGCTTATATTCCATGAGCCTGCTGGCACCTTGTGGTTCCCCACATGTCAGACCAGGTGTTAGTGTAGCGGCTGGAGGCGCTGCGCCTCTTTAAGGACACAATTCACACACACTGCAGAGTGTGAGGACACGGGGTGATAAGTGGAGAGGCAACAGTTATGTACAGTATACACTTTAAGCACATTCAATAATAACGTTCAGCACTTATTGTTGACATTGAGAATACGTTGTTTGGTGTGTTTTCTTCCCTTGCAGGGCACTACCCTAGGAAAAACACTTTTGACAAACATGAAAGTTACGTGAAAATCTCCATCCCTGGGCGTTCCACACCTTTCCCTGGTCCGCTATCCCAACTCTTCCCGGACTTACCTAAATTGGGACCAGGAAGCCTCACTTTGTCTTAACGGACTTCCACAATGGAGTACAAGCACAGCGCTGACTTAGTGAGAGCTTTTAAGGCAAGCTGTTTGACACTGAGGGGCAGATGTTTGGCAGGATTTAAAAAAAGCTGGAGCAAGTGTCTCTGTGCAATCTGGCCATTCCCTTGGAGCAAACTGGAAAAAGACAGGGAGCAGGAGAAGGTAGTAGAAGGCCCCTTGTCAGATTTATTAAGCTGGAGGTGTGCCACACAAACCCAACAGCGCACTCCAGCAGGGGCTGTAAAACAGCAATTAAAAAAATAAACCAAAAACCAGGTGGCCGAAATAAAAAAACACCACTGTGCCCCGGGGCCGCGTCCCGTTCAGGTTTATTTCATTATATTTCTAGTAACTTAATTTTAATCGTTGGGACCGACTCTACTCGAGGACACAAAGCCAACAGCTGCAGAGGTGGACAGAAAAGGCGGCCACAGGATGTGTGAGACAGCAGATCTGGAGCAGCCGGCACAAGTGTTCACACGCAGAGGTCCTCGTCGGCCGATGTGAGAGTTAAGTCGCTACGCAGCGCCTGAAATACCGCGAGGATCAGAAAGTGAAGGTAAACCAAGAGGGCAAGACAGACAAGGCGACGAGACTGTAATCCAGCCAGGGGGAGCCAACAGTCCCACTCACGTCAACTTTGTGGCCTTTGCTTTGCTCAGCAGATGTTTCAGCATTTAGGAGATGCTACTGTGAGTTTCTAAGTATATTTCCTCATGGCTTCTCTAGATTTTACTTCTGATTCACAATTTCGTAATGCTAATGCAAATCACAGACAATCAAGACAATTTAAAAAGACTACAAAAGGCCTGTTCTGTTCAGTGTAAATCCTACAAACCCTCTGCTTACTTTAATTTGAAACAAATGCTCATATTTTCCGTCCATTTTTCCTGTCGGCCCACTCGGTGCTAACAGAGCTTTGGCAATCACAGCTATGAGGTGCACTTGCTAAACAGCAGAGTCAGAGCATTATGTTACATTTACTCATCTGGCTGACATTTTCATTGAAATGACTTGTAAATCACAGTTGTTTCCATATTTCTACAGTGTGAGAACTTGTGAGGTTGAGGGAGTTGTCGAGGGTAGCCCTGTGGTGGGATTTAACAAGCATCCTGGGATTCAAAAGTTCAAAGCCTTGACCATTAAGCCACTGGCCTCTGCCTATGTGATAATGCAATGTGGTAGGTGCCACTCATGACATGAAAATGAACTCATTCGACTAACGGTCTGTCCAAAGCGACCTTCAAAGCAGTCTCTGAGTGGAGCAAAGGTGGGCAAGCAAGTTGCACAGGGACACAAAACCAGTAATTAATCAGATCAGTGGTTCTCAACCTGTGGGGCGGGCCCCCTTAGGGGGGCGCGAAGTAACAAAAAGGGGGGCGCGAAGATGTGAAAAAAAGAAAACAAGAATCAAAAATATGAAAAAAACATCTGTTGAAACCAAAACAAGTTAACTTAAACTACATCTGATACTAGAACAATAAATATAGAGTTAGATAAATGTCGATAAAAGTTAAGTAGGTATAATAAAATATGCACCTACATTTAAAAAAAATGTTAGGGGGGCGCGATTAAAACTGTAATGAAAACTCGGGTCGCAAATACTTAAAGGTTAAGAAACACTGAATCAGATAGATAGATAGATAGATAGATAGATAGATAGATAGATAGATAGATAGATATGAAAGGCACTATATAATCGATAGATAGATAGATAGATAGATAGATAGATAGATAGATAGATAGATAGATAGATAGATAGATAGACAAAGGAGAAGATTCCTTACCCAGACAGGAAGCCCCAGTCAGATGGACAGGCGTCCCAACCAGACTAGTTGCAGTACTTTCCCTGGCCAGGATGAAAGGGAAGGACCTGGAAGGACTGGCTATAAGGGATGTTCATTCCCCCAGGATGCTAGATGGCAGCAGCTCTGAATATCAATGTCCATTCGGACACCAGCAAGGAAAGCCGGGAATTGTAGACTCGTAACGCAGCCCTGCTGGGGTCCGTGGGTGCCGCATGAGGGCACTGCTGGGAGATACACTGCCTATTATTCAGGACTTCCATATGGCCCAATGGGTAAAAGCCCTGGCACCAGAAGTAGTCCTGGGTCCTCAATAAAAGGGACCACTCTGCCTTAACCAGGCAAGTCAGAGCTGGGAGGAAGGAAAGCAACACTTGACTGGAGGAGAGCAGTGTGGTAGAGAGAGGAGAGGAAGAGAAAAGAGAGAAGAGATAACTTGCTTTTGTGTTTGTGTATACAAGGTATTTGTGCAATACACACCCATTATTTGAACCCGGGACTGTCTTGTGTGTTCGTGTTTGGGGTTTGGACTCACCAGCACCACCTTGCCTTCACAATAAATAGATAGACAGATAGATAGAGAGGACTGAAGTGACACTTTTGTGATTTAGAGACTGACATGTTAATCACAAGGCTACTCTTTCCCTAAAGGTCTGAGAAGTTTCAAGTGTGATGTTAAAATGTGTCTGGGATCCAATACTTCTATCCAAATCTCGTCACAAATCGTGAAGTTTCCTGCATCTTTAGGTTGCAAGGTCCACTTGGGGTTGTCCAGTAAATAAGCGGTAGGGACTGATTTGGCATGCTGGTACCATATACAGTACTCCAAAAGTTTAACCACCAGGCCACGCTGACAATACAAGTGTGGTTAGAAACAAAGGTGGTGACATCCAAAAGAACTAATTTAGCCAAAGTGACTTTTAAATTACATTGTGGCAGACTCCATTTATTTTTGTTATAAAATGGAACAGTGAACAGCTCAGGGTCACAAGGAGAGCTGGTGATGAGAACAGAACTGGCATCCTTCTATCAAGGAATACAAAACGTTAGCTGTTGGACCGGACTGGGTTAGCTGTACAAAGAGGACACATTGCAATAATGAGCCTGAAATAAACATCATGCATGGTTCCTGCCTCACAACCTTACACTGCACTATTGAAACATGAAGAAAGGAATCAATGAACTTTAAACATTTTCCCATGTAGCCAACACTTTGATCAGCCATGACTTGTTATGTCACAATATGTTTGCATCGTGAACCCAGGCAGGTCACCCGATTTCCTCAGCATCACAGAGCAACCCAGCAGTGGGAGTTGAAACCTGCGCTTTGTGCTTCATTGTCTCAGCCAATGTGTGGTCAGTCTCAATCATAAATGAAATGTCTTCTTTAAGCCAGTATTTTAAATCAAAGGGACTTACAAATCACTAGTGATAAGACACTAAAGTTCATTTCACAGGCGATTTTGCAGTTGTGACACACAAATCTGTTTTTGGGGGGCTTTAAATTCTGCACTCCTGTGTGTACCTGCGTTCCTTTCTGAAGCGGCGTAAGGCAGGTATTCCACACCACACCTTCTGTTTATGCCTTTTGTTGACGTCGCTGCGGACAAGTGCAGAGCGTTTTTGAAAAAATGTGCCATGCTGCGTATTTCCCACACAAAGGTGCCCCAAATTGGACAATTGTGCACATTACTGGATTTTCTCCCCTGGAAAACTCAGTACAGGACAGTCGCCCTTCGCCATTTCCTAGCGACTACCTTATCCTAGTTGAGGATATGCACATTTCTGGCGATTTTTTTTTTCATTAATACAGATCTTTATTTATAAACAAATAGCAGGGAGATGCACGTGGAAACATTTTTCGACAAGAACTAAATGCCTTTCTTCTCGTGTGAATGTCATGAATTTTACTGGAAGTGAAACACAATTTATTTTGTATTTTTTTTTATTTTGGAAAATGAAACAGTTTCACTGTGAATTCAGCTTTGCACAAATCCTTTCTCTCATAACTACAAATCACAATGGTATAATGGTTTCTATATTTTCGCAGCTGCAGCACTGGCAGGTTAAGGGTCTCAACTGAGATTTCCTAGAGAGTCAGTGGTGGGGCTTTACCTGCATCCTTGTACCTATGGATGACTCAGGGTCACGGTAACGGACTGGCGCTTTCTAGTCCAATAATTCAACCAGTGAGCTACCCCAGAAAGACGCACAATCACAGCAAGGCAGATGAGGGTCCTGGCCACCCTAGGAACTTGCACATTTACACCCAGGCCACGCTACAGACACAAAAACTGTTTAGGGTGATGGATCTCAATTTCAGAATGGCGGGGACCTATGAAGCTATTGGGTTACTGCTAAAGAAATACGTTTATAGGTTATAGGTAGCCTCTGCTACCTGACTCAGAAAGGTTGAAATCTAAGCATTAGGTTGTGGTGGATGGCCAGGGCCCTTGCCCTGCCGGGATGCCCCTATAATGCTAGGACTGGAGGGGAGAGCCTATCCAGACCATTACCTCCCCCAGAGCGCTAGAGGGCAGCCCCCCTGGTGTGCAGCAGTGCCACTGGTATGAAGCATGGAAGCTCAGCCCTGCTGGGGCCCATGGTCACCCCCAGGAGGTGCCTGGAGAACTGCTGAGCCCTTTGATGCAGCACTTGCATGACACCCGGAAGGAGGTCGACGAGCACCTGGAGCCAGCAGGCACTACACCGGGAGCCAGAGTCGGGAGGAAGAAGACAAAGCTTGCAGGAGAGGGAGTGGAGGTGGAAGGACTGAGAGAGAGGTGAAGAGAAGAAAAGGACTGTGAGAAGTGGACCGCCCTGTCCTCTGGGGAGAGAGGAAAAAGCACTCCTCAACTCTGAATAAAAGTGTGTTGTGTGCTACACTTGTGTCTCAGTCTGTCTGTGTCGGGTTAGGAAGGCTGTACGCACCCTGGTTTCCACAAAATGTAGACCTCGGCCTGATTGTTTGCAGTGCACCATGTCTCTGTTATATGCCATTTGGTATTCTTGATCTTCTTTCGGATGATCCCGTTAGGGGTCACCACAGCAGATCACCTGTTTCCTTATCTTCCTGCCCTCATCATCTTGCTCTGTCACACCCATCACCCGCATGTCCTCTCTCACCAAATCCATAAACCTTCTCTTAGGACCTGCTTTGGGAGTTTTAAAAGCAGTGTTTATGTTTGTGATGTGCCATCTGTTGGAATTGCAAATTGCAATGCATTTTATAATTAAAAATGTTGGTAATGCACCACCTTTTGGAATGACAGAGACACAGCAACCAGACGGACTCACAGGCAGACACACAGAAACATGTCCTTTTTATTAAGAAGGATATTAGGTCACATGTGCAGAGGAGAGTGAAATTCATGCCTACACGTGCTAATCAACTTACTACACATCATCACACCCTGCAGCCATGATTAGTAAGAATAATACTTACTTACGCTAGTTTACTGATGCCTTTGAACACAAGAGGCCCTTCTATCTCACTGCAGAGTTGACCTCTCACTCATCTAGATGCTGACAGAAGCCCCTGGCTGCCATGTTGTAATTAGAAGAGCAAAGAAAAAAAAAAGCAGAATGGTGATCTGGGTACACACGAACAAAGAAAGACAGACAGACTGAAACTCATTAGGCCAAAATACCATGGGAGGACTAGATGCTCACACTTCGGGCCAAGGAACACGTGTATCTGCTCTAATTGTGCTTGGTACCTGAATCCCACCCAGCACAAGCTGCATGCCTTATTAAGCCCCTAGAATGCCTTTTATTAGTTTTATGGGGATCCAATACCAGAAAACTTCAATTCTTAAACCTCTCTGCTGCCAAGGGGTTAATGGGACGATCAAAGGGTTGCACTCTCCTACACACATTATAAAAACGCTTGATTTATTTTCTTCATTCAGAGCTCGCTTTACAGTCTTGAGAGCCACACACCATTATTTGCATTTCAACTAGTTGGGATGTTGAACTCCCCCAGCGCCACCCCCAGCGTTTAATGGATCCCGCCAGATGATATAAGGGGCTTTCCACAGTCTGACTAACAGAGACCTAAGCTTGCCTCTTGACAGCATCGGCGCGTTCCCAGCACAGTGTGAAATCGATCCGCTCCACAAGGAAACCCACACATATTCCTGACATGCTTTCATTACACAGCAGGGGCGACCCACACCTGGCTCTGCTGACATCTCCCATATTATTTATATATTTACCTTTACGATGAGATATTTAAAAATATTGTCATCATGAAATAATAAATTCTGCAGACTGACAGGCATCAGCCTTACGGAAATCCAACTTAGGAGCCAAAACACAAAGTCCAATTACTCTGTGAATGAAAGCAGACGTACATATGTTGGAATTAAATCTTCCTGCCAGTGACAGCCTTACTATCAATGTACAAAGACTCGAGACTCCAGTTTATAAAACAAGGGGGATTCTTCTGTTCTTTTGAATGAAAGAATTCAAACAGTGGTAGACAAGACGCTTGGTGACCTCACTTGGACACACATGGAGTCAGTGGCTGTGCTGGGAGGCAAGGTGACCTGAAGTGGGGGTACAAAGGGAGAAGGGACGGAGCCTAAATTCAGGACACAAAAGAGCCATCGGCAGAGGTGAGAGGTGAGGGTGAACTAAACCACGGATAAAGATGGAGTGAGGTGACCACAGCGGAGGAAAGACATGGAGCTGTTGGCACAGTTGAGAGGTGGAATGGCCTCAAATGGGGCACTCAGGAAATTGGTGACTGAGGTAGAACATCACATTGGAATAGAAATGGGGGTGACCTGACCTGGGAATACCTAAGGTGGATGAAGGTAACATGAGCTGCAGGAAGCTCATGGCAGAGCTGGGTGTAGGGTGACCTGTACTGGGGACACATAAAGAAACAGATTTAAGCTGTTAGGCCTTGTGACCTCATTTAGAAGTTCATTTCAAGTCAGTGGTTAAGCTGGGAGGTGTGGTGACCAAAACTGAAGTCACACAGAGAGGATACAACTGAGTCGGGTGGTGAGATGGTCTGAACTGGGGAAACATGGTCAACTAGTCGAGAAGGGCAAGTTAAGTTGGGAGGTGAGGGGCACAGAAACAAACAGGAAGTCACCACCTAAACTGGGATACACAAAGTGACTGGCCTCTCCAGAAGCTCACAAGAAGACCCCTAGGTGCTACTTAACAGGTTGTGTTACAATCTGACTTGGCATCTAAAGTGCGAGTATTGGGTGCTACAGGGAGTTCATTCTTGAGCAGGGAGTTGAAATGAATTGAGGTTAGGGCCACTCCAGGATTTGGGGGGTTTACATTAAATGTGAGACTTGACACTGGGGCTCACAAAGGGTCAACAACAGTGTTAGGCTTCAATTTGGTGTGTGTCTCTGGAACATATAGGGGAGTAAAAAACATTGGAACATGTGATGATACCGTAGATGAATTGAGACATGAGGTACCCCTTCAGCCAGCAGCCATAATACAGGCACTCTGTGAAGCTAAGCCTGTTCAGGCCCGGCCAGTACTTGGCTGGGAGACCAACCAGGAAAAACTTGCGATGCTGCTGGTAGAGTTGTTGGTGAGGAGAGCAGGGGAGCTTACCCTGGGGTGCAAATGTAGATTCCAATGCCGCAGTGCAGCGATGGGGACACAATGCTATAAAAAATGGTGCCGGCCTTTGGCTGAGACATAAAATTGAGGTCCAGACTATCTGTAGTTATAAAAGTTCCCTGGTCATCTTTTGTAAGAAGTAGGATGTACCCCGATGTTCTGACTAAATTGCCCACCACGGCCTGAACATTTCGGCACCGAAATCATCCGCCACCTCTAATTGGATGTCTCTCTCACCCCATTACCACCTAATAACTAATGTGTGGTTAGCGTACTGGCACAAAATGGCTGCCGTCGCAACATCTGGGTGGATACTGGACATCGGTGGTGGTTGAAATGACTCTCACTTCCATGTAAAGCGCTTTGAGTATCTGGAAAATGTGCTATATAAATTCAGTATCTTCCTCACAGGAATACAGAGTGGGTTTGTTTCCTGAATGAGAGACGCATTGTGTTAATCGGGAGAAGCTGTCTTGACTTCAAATTAGGATGCGATGGAATGTGCCTCACGGACAGACTGCAGGTCAGCGGCTTAACTTTGGGGAATTTTAGGGCCCTGAAGACTTCTGAGGAGTGAGTGTGGAGAATTCCTGCTAAACATTTGCAGCAGTGTTACCTTCATGAGCAGACAACCTTTGGAGATAACCGATCCTGTAGAGCGTAGGTTTAGCTGGACTCATATTGGTTCAAATGTCCAGAACAGAGAGTTAGAACTAAACGACATAGCAAGCCTTTAGCTATAGTGTGTTGTCACATTGCCCTCTCCTTCTGTCAGTGCTGATGGACCGAAACTTCATCTGCTACCGCAGTATAAATTCTTACTGTCAGACAGCATACCTGCATGGGTCTAATGTTCATGGATCAATGCTGTAGATCTCCGAGAAGGGAACCAAATAACTGAAAGCAACCTATTGTCAGGTGAGCCAAGAGGCAGGTCTGAAAACCGAGCTGTGGGTGGAGTCTCCATTTGTAATTAAGCTAAAGCATTTTTGGTAGATGCTGCACAGGTGGTCTCCAGCCTCGGGGAGCAGCCAGTGTGCATGTGACCAAATGACTGCTCAGCCGGAGAAAATTCAATTATTCACTTGTCCGAGATCCACCACCCCCTCCCGTACCATCCTTATTAAATCTGGTTAATCCGCCCTTCAGAAAATTTGCTCAGCATTTTGCAGCAGTAGAGATTATTGGCAGGTGTACACCTTCCAGTCTTTCATTGTTGGCCACCAGGTGTTATTAAACAGAGAAAGAAAGAAAAAATCATCCTGGGTGTCATCCCACACAGCAGAGTTCAAAAGGCTAAATAGCACCCTTGGCTCCTGCAGCCATGTGACACGATAGCTGGGACCCTAAACCTCAAATAAGAGCGCAGAAGCAGGCCCACCACAAACTGGTGCTCTTGCTGGGGCTGGCAAACATTACAAAGGTGTAGGGAGAAGCAGGCCTGGCCATTCAGACATTGTATGCATGGACCATAGCTTCAGCGTTTAGGATAAAGAGCCATTCGTCTGTCCTACAAGTGTGTCATGAAATGTACCTTAGCCAATGGGAAATGTAAGGTGAAGAAGAAGAATCTGTGTACTTTAATTCTCTTCCATAGTCAATCATATCCATAGTGCTGCACAAGTCCTAGGCTGGTGGGCAGCTGCCATTATTCCATGCAGAACCCTCTCAACACATAAGAGAAGAGCCGCAGCTCTAATGTGCTCTCGACTGCACACTTGATGTTGAGTGCTTGTTGTCTGGCACACTCTACATTATATCATTAGGATGTTCTGTTTTATTAATGAAAGAAGAAAAGCAAAAAAGCAGCAGTTATATAAAGCTACACATGCTGCCTTACGGCTCCAGTGGAGCACCAGGTTCACCGCCTGAACAGATTTTCCACAGTCCTTCCACTTCTGTGTGGATATTGCAAGATTTTATCTCACACCCCAAAAGTTGACCTTCTGTGAGTGACACCTGCCACGGACTGGCAGCCTGTCTGGCTCCCTGCTTGTGCCAAGTGTGGCTCTGATAAGGAGCAGCCATGCCACCACACCATACCCCATGCTGGAGTGAGTTGATTCAGGAGATGGATGAATGACTAGTTACATACAGCGCATATAAAGTGTATTCGCGCTTTCGGAAGGTTTTACATTTTATTGCTTTACAGTGTTGAATCATAGTGGGTTTAATTTGGCTTTTTAGACTCTTTAATGTCAAAGTGAAAACAGATCTCTGCAAAGTGGTCCAAATTAATTACGAATATAAAACACAACATAATGGATTACACATGTATTCAAGTCAGTGTTTAGTAGGTGCACCTTAGGCGGCCATGACAGCTTTGAGTCTGTGTGCGTAGGTCTCTCTCTATCACATTTGATGTTTCTTCCATTCTTCTTTGCTAAACTGCTCAGACTCCGTCATGTATCATGGAGATGGTGAGTGAAGAGCGTTGGTCAAGCCCAGGCACACATTCTCACTTGGGCTGAGATCTGGACTGAGCCACTCCAGGACCTTCACACTGTTGTCTTGAAGCCATGTCGGAGTAGCTTTGACTTTTAGCTTGAGCTCGTTGTCCTGCTGGAAAGCAAATCTTCTCCCAGGTCGCAGGTTTCTTTCAGACTGCACGAGTTTCTCCTCCAGCATTTCCCAGGATTTTGCTGCATTCATTTTACCCTCATAAGTCTTTCAGAGCCAGCTGCAGGCAAGCATCCCCACTACCTGATGCTGCACCCACCGTGCTTCATGATGGAGATGGGCTGTTTTTGATAATGTGCAATGTTCAAACATGGTGTTCAGACTAATGGCCAAGAAGCTCAATTTTAGCCTCAGAGAGCTTTCTTCCAGCTGAGTTCAAAGTCCATAGCTGAGATGTTGCTTGTGGGTGTTTTTTTTTAAAGGGGATTTCTCTTTGCCAATCTCCCATAAAGCCGGGACTATGAAAACCTGTGAAAACTTCCAACGGGTTGAATACGTTTTTAGGCTCTGTATGAGGTCGAGCTGCAGTTTGTGCTGCCGCTTTACAGTCGCATTTAATTCTCAGTCAAGCCACTGTTTGTGTGGAAACCTGCACGTTCCATCAAGACCTCTCGAAAATGGCTCAATGTGAATAAGTGATGGGGTCTCTGTGACTAACCCTCCTGCCTGGCCAGAACTGATTCCTGCCCAGTGCTTATGGGATAGGCTGCAGGCCTTGCATTATACTGGAGTTAGCAGGTAAAGAAAATTGACAGATGAATCGTCCTTTGGATGAGACGTAAAACCAAGGTCCTGACTTTCTGAGGGTCTATCATAAAGGGCACACTGTAAAAAAATGTGGCTGAAGTTTAACGGTTAAATGACTGGCAGCCGAGCTTCAATTATCTAACCGTCAAAAACCTGTCAGGACAAACAGTAAACCAGTGGATGGTTTGTTTTAGTAAAATTAATGCAGTCAACAATTAGAATTCTATTATCATTAATATTAAATTGAACTGCTTCATTCTGTTTTTAAATTACATCTTCCATTTACACTGAATCAAAGTAACCCAAGCTAAATAATTTAATAAAGAAATCTTTAACTTATACCTATAATAAACACATCTTTTAGTCATATGTGACTAATGAAACTACCTGATTGTATTAAGATATTAAAAAAATGACAACAGATATTTATTATGTCATTGGGCATGATGCAACAGAATATAATTAAAGTTAGAAATGAAACAATGCTTTTCTGATAGTGTGTGTGCTACAGTTTCTACAGTATATCGAAAATAACTTGGCATAAATAAGCTTCTATCTATCTATTATATAGTGCCTTTCCATTTATCTATCTATAAAATACATTGAAAAGTAATTTTGCTAGCCATCATGAAGTTTTTGCTTCTCACAGTGCTAAGATATGTGGGTTATCAGGAAAATTTGCACCTTTACTGCATAGGGGGCACTCCTTTATGCAAATATACTAACTTTATGCAAATTTAGAATTCTTTACTATTGTGAGGTTTTTGTTTGGATATACTTTATTAGATAGATAGATAGATAGATAGATAGATAGATAGAGTGGGATGCAAAAGTTTGGGCAACCTTGTTAATAGTCATTATTTTCCTGTATAAATCGTTGGTTGTTACGATAAAAAATGTCAGTTAAATATATCATGTAGGAGACACACACAGTGATATTTGAGAAGTGAAATGAAGTTTATTGGATTTACAGAAAGTGTGCAATAATTGTTCAAACAAAATCAGGCAGGTGCATAAATTTGGGCACCGTTATCATTTTATTGATTCCAAAACTTTTAGAACTAATTATTGGAACTCAAATTGGTTTGGTAAGCTCAGTGACCCCTGACCTACATACACAGGTGAATCCTATAATGAGAAAGAGTATTTAAGGGGGTCAATTGTAAGTTTCCCTCCTCCTTTAATTTTCTCTGAAGAGTAGCAACATGGGGGTCACAAAACAACTCTCAAATGACCTGAAGACAAAGATTGTTCACCATCATGGTTTAGGGGAAGGATACAGAAAGCTGTCCCAGAGATTTAAGCTGTCTGTTTCCACAGTTAGGAACATATTGAGGAAATGGAAGACCACAGGCTCAGTTCAAGTTAAGGCTCGAAGTGGCAGACCAAGAAAGATTTCGGATAGACAGAAGCGACGAATGGTGAGAACAGTCAGAGTCAACCCACAGACCAGCACCAAAGACCTACAACATCATCTTGCAGCAGATGGAGTCACTGTGCATCGTTCAACCATTCGGCGCACTTTACACAAGGAGATGCTGTATGCGAGAGTGATACAGAGGAAGCCTTTTCTCCGCCCACAGCACAAACAGAGCCGCTTGAGGTATGCTCAAGCACATCTGGACAAGCCAGCTTCATTTTGGAATAAGGTGCTGTGGACTGATGAAACTAAAATTGAGTTATTTGGGCATAACAAGGGGCGTTATGCATGGAGGAAAAAGAACACAGCATTCCAAGAAAAACACCTGCTACCTACAGTAAAATATGGTGGTGGTTCCATCATGCTGTGGGGCTGTGTGGCCAGTGCAGGGACTGGGAATCTTGTCAAAGTTGAGGGACGCATGGATTCCACTCAGTATCAGCAGATTCTGGAGACCAATGTCCAGGAATCAGTGACAAAGCTGAAGCTGCGCCGGGGCTGGATCTTTCAACAAGACAACGACCCGAAACACTGCTCAAAATCCACTAAGGCATTCATGCAGAGGAACAAGTACAACGTTCTGGAATGGCCATCTCAGTCCCCATACCTGAATATAATTGAAAATCTGTGGTGTGAGTTAAAGAGAGCTGTCCATGCTCAGAAGCCATCAAACCTGAATGAACTAGAGATGTTTTGTAAAGAGGAATGGTCCAAAATACCTTCAACCACAATCAAGACTCTCTTTGGAACCTACAGGAAGCGTTTAGAGGCTGTAATTTCTGCAAAAGGTGGATCTACTAAATATTGATTTCATTTCTTTTTTGTGGTGCCCAAATTTATGCACCTGCCTGATTTTGTTTGAACAATTATTGCACACTTTCTGTAAATCCAATAAACTTCATTTCACTTCTCAAATATCACTGTGTGTGTCTCCTATATGATATATTTAACTGACATTTTTTATCGTAACAAACAACGATTTATACAGGAAAATAATGACTATTAACAAGGTTGCCCAAACTTTTGCATCCCACTGTAGATAGATAGATAGATATATATATACTTTATTAATCCCAAGGGGAAATTGTCTTTTTGTCACAGCAATAGTACAAGTATTCATAAATTGTTTTGCACATTGAAATAATTAATTGACAGCTAAAGTACCGCTTGACTGTAAATTTTCAAGCATTTACCTACCTGTATTTAACAATCATTATTGTTTTTTCTATTTAGTTTTTTTAACTGTGAAGATATACGGTTAATGTAATGTACTATTGCTAGACTTTTCTTTTACAGTGTGGGATGTTCCTTGATGTCCTGGTTAAATTGCCCACCCTTCTGGCCCCCTAATCATCCCTGGTCTCTAATTGGCTCTCTCTGAATCCTTCACCACCTAACAGCTAACGTGTGGTGAGCGCTCTGGTGTATGAATGGCTGCCACTACATCATCCAGGTTGGTGGTGACTGAAGTGGCTCCTCTTCATCTAAGTAAAGAACTTTGAGTAGTGAGAAAAGTTCTGTATAAATGTAATGAATTATTATTATTATTTTTATTACATGTGGCAAATACAATAATTAATATTCAAGTGAGCGTACCATTAGACACACACGTCAAGCAGTTTATATCATCTTGAAAAATGCACTTCAATTTGAAAACTGAACTATAAACCCCACACATGACCACCTTTTATTTCTTGTGTTTTTTAGTTCCCTGGTCACTAATACCTCATGTTTTAATTTCAGATCACCGCACATGAATGTTTTTATAACTAGAGACAGCAATGATATTTACAAAACTTCCAAAGAGTAAGACTGGACTTGGCCATTGCAGAGTTTTTTAGGACTTGCTATTTCTAAACAGTACTCTTTGAGATTCAGAAAGGTTTTAACTTGATTTGCACTCGTCTCTCTACAACTCTGTCATTGAAAAAGAGCTGAAGCAGTGAAGCAGAGAGCCCAAGTGTAGAGCACCATTACGCTTATATCCATAACTACAGCGATGTCTGTGGTCTGAGAATGGAGCTGAGCAGAACATCACACAAGTCAGTAAACAGAATGCCATCTTGTTACACAGAGGGCTCAAGGAGGCCGGGTGCTGACAGGCAGTTCGGCTTTGTGTGTGAAGTGCTCATCTGTAAACCATGAAACCAAAAGAGGGCGCTCTTTCAGCATTCCCAAACCAGGAATAAAGTGAAAGCGAATAAACTGATCGAAACAAGTTCACGTTCAAGCCTTTTGTCACTGGTACAAAACACGATGAAAATCTAACTTACATGTCTGATTAACAAAAACATCAAAGAAATAATAAAAGGAGAAACAATGAAGCAACAAAGAAAAAGAGCAGCAAGTCTTACTGTCTCTCTGGGCCTTCATTAAGAGTGCAAGTTCCTCTCTGCCATGTAGGGTGGTTTGCCCTCTTTAAATGATAGCAGTACATAATCCTCTCTTCATCTTCAAACTCATTTCTCCAACACCCCTCAGCACTCAAGTTCTTGCCAGCAGCTCTCCTCCTGATTGCACACTCCTTGGTTTAGGATGGCTTTAAACCCCTCAGTGGTCTTGTAATGGAATAACGTCTGGGTTTAGGGGTGGCTTCTTAACTGTACCAGGGTAGCAGACTACAGCTTCCTCCAGCAGCCACCACTACCTTGATGCTACTGAGCCTTTCCTGAGACCTCAAAGTACCAAATCTCCCAGGTAGCCTCTGCACTTCACTCTCTCTTTAAAGGACAGCATGGTCTCATAATTTCTGATGTAGGATTGCGCCCCTCTTGCCACCTCTGGTCCCTCCTTGAGCTTACTCTTTCTCACACACACTCCTATTAGAGTTCCTGATTGTTGTTCTCCTGTGCCACTCTGCACACTCAAAGGACGCACGGCCACCGCAGAGGTGCTAAGGTTTCTCTTCTACGGGACAGCTGCTTTTGTATGGACAAAGAGAGTAACATGCTGATGTCGGTCCTAGTCTAGTTGCAGGTGTAATTACAGTATACAGTAGCATTGCTCCCTCTTGCTCTGTTTTGATTTTTGAATCTTCTAATGTATTATAACTTGCTTTGTAAGTCACTTTGGATAAAGGTGTCTGCTAAATAAATAAATAATAATAAGGAGCATTGCCATTTCCAATGTCTGCTCTTGTCGTGTGCCCACCTTCTCCAAACAGCAGTCCCTGTACTGAACGAGACCCCCCACCACAGCTACAACAATGTCAGTTCAGTCTGCATTAGTGGTGTGTAACGTAACCCTGGCTGTTATGTCTCAGCCTGCATTTGTTCCCTGATTTTGGAAGGTTTTCCATTGTATTTTGTTATTTTTGTGTTATTACTTTTCATGGCCTTATTGTATTTATATAAATTTTGTCCAAGTTTTTATCAATTAATTAGTGTTTAGGTATTGTATATTTAGGTTTGTTCCTTGCGTTTTGTGACCACCCTGGAGTCACTGCTGCTGGGACTGCCCTCCATTTTTATATTCTGGTGCAGGACTTGATTCCAGAAGAGGTTTATCGACTGAATGATTCTGAGAAGGTAGGCTTAAGATTTTATTTGATTATTTTTTGATTTGTCTTGGATTCAGAGTATAGGATTTTGTTTTTAGGACTTGCTTGCCTTGGGTTGTCTTTCTAGGCAAACATATTTTGTGCTTTCTGTTTCTTAATTCAAATAAAGATTTGCATGTTGGCTATGTCTTTCAAGTCAGAGGGTTTCCAGTTGTCCTCTGCCTTGATGGGTATTTAGTGTGTTTTTTTTATATCTGGGACACTTAAGGGACATTTGTAAACTGTTTAAAGACAGTGCCTCTATTTGGGCCTGTTGAGTTTGGGGCCAGACTGCCTTGGGTGAGGCCTATCTCTCGGGTGGTCAGTGAAGGACCTGGACAGGTTTATGGGTCCTTTTAGAGACTTTCACCCCCTTTGTCATGTTTGTGTCACCTAATCACAAGAATGACTAAACCCCTGACCCACTCTGAAACCCAAATGTAGAATTATGGGACTTGGATAGGGTAGCAGGGCGGTGCAGTGGTAGCGCTGCTCCCTCGCAGTAAGGACACCTGGGTTCATGTCTAAGGTCACAGTTTGCATGTTCTCCCCATGTCTGTGTGTGTTTTCTCCCACAGTCCAAAGATATGCAGGTTAGGTGGATTGGCGATGCTAACCTGGCCCTACTGTGTGGTTGGGATGCGTATGTGTCTTTGCCCTGCCATGGACTGGTGCCTCACCCAGGGTTAGTTTCTGCCTTGCATCCTGTGCTGGCTGCGATTGGGTCCAGCACCCCCCATGCCACTGTTCAGGACTAAGTAAGTTAGAAAATGACTGACTGACATTATGGATATTGTTATGTCCCTTTGGTTAAGAGCTTTAGCTAAATAAATGGGTGAGAGATGGTAATGAACAGGTATCCTGTTCAAGGTCGAATCATGCCTGCCAAAATAACCCCATTTTCCATGCCCAGGTTTATGTTAAGAAGATAAAGAAAATTGGAAGGGCAATGGTAAACATGTGGATCAATTATTTACAAGCTAGCTAAACAAATGAGATGGATTTGCCTCAAATTGTTAATGTTTTCCTGTTCCTCCATTTTTGATTCATGCGCACAATGGCCCTACTCTGAGCTGAAGTTATTTAAGCTAACATTTTTCATGATTTTTTCTTTTAAAGTAGTTTGAGAAAGGCACCACATTAACAACTGCTTACTTGAAATCCTTTGAAAAACAACAGATCTCATTAAGTCTTAACCCGAAGTGGCAAAAAAGTCCAGTTGTCCCATCTGCCACATTTCCTTGAACTCTGGGAGATGTCCAAAAGAGTCTTCACCCTGGGAGAGCACATTGACTCTGCATAGATACGACCGAGACTTGGGCTTTGAAGTTTACAAAGTTCTTTAAGACAATCTGGACTAAAAAAAGGCAAAAATTGAAGAGCAAAGCTGAGATCAGTGACAATGCATGAAACCTTCCTACCATGCAACTTAGCCAAATTCTGAGTCCACTGATTTTTTCCTCATGCTAAGTTAGTTATCTGACACGGATCTATATGCTAATCAACTGAACAGAAGAGCTTTTAAGATCACGTCCTTTAAAAGCTGCCTATCTAGGCAGCCATTCCAGTAAGCTCACCTGTTCATGCAGGAGGGTCGGCCTTTATCTTCGGCAGGAAGGTCTGCTCTTTGTCAAGCAGTGGAGAAACATATGGAAACTGCTTATCCGCTAATAAGCAAAAATCCTCAAGTGTACATGGAGGATGTGGTGGGCTCTCTGACAGGAAGATTTTCTAGTGATGGAGAGGAGTTGTTATACATGCAGAGGGCAGCTAATAAGCTACACCAATTTCCTCCGTTCCATTTCAATTTCCGATACAATAACAGAGCTGCTCTGCTCTTTGGGGGAACAGTGTGTTTGGCAACAGAAATGAACGCCTGCTGTGATCCTCAAATCAAAAGCAAGAGGAGTTCTCACAAGCCAAAGGGACTGATTAGAAATCACGATTGGTAAGTGATATCACCGTGTGCTGTCACTAGGTGGCATTCTAGTTTGTGCCTTCACTGTCCATATGGTGGCCTGCACAGTGGCTTAAAACAAAAGGGGTGAAAGGGCAACTAAAAATCTGCTGAGGGCACCTGATATGAATGATTTCATTGTTCATCAAGTGGATGGTGAACTGGATAAAATGAAATTAAATATGCATTAAGAACAACTCAAAGAAAGCAGTTAAAAGGTTTTATGGAGACTCTTTCGAATGTGATATTATAGGAGGTTGTTTCTTAGTAAAATGGGCGCCATCATTTCAGCACAGATGTCCAGCCAGCCAGCCAACAGAGAAAGCAGGCAGGGAGCTCACACTTCATTCACCAAGCCAACCACTTTTTGAAATGGCTTTATCTAGCACAAGGTCATGGGACTCGGTGTCTGATGTGGCGCCAATCAATTTTGGACACTAACTGAGAAAAAACACACAAATGCAGGGGAAATTAAGATCTGCTAACAAACAGAACAGCAAGTCCTTGGACACAAATACAGGAAGAACCTGCAAACTTGCATCAGAGATATTGGGACCTTGGGTCCATGTTAGCTGGCCAGAGTTCAACAACTAATTCATAGGCAGATGTCGCTGGGCTCCATTTATGCTAATCAATTTTAAACCACTCTGTGTCTTTGTGTGTACTCATCAGTGTTGATCTTTCACAGTGAATTCACTGGGTTCACCAAGGACTTTGTTGGCCAAAACCTAATGTGACTGGCTTAGGAAAACCTTTTTTCTCCAAGAATGATGCATCGCAAGCTGTAGCACCCCGTGTTGGATGGGATGTCACTACCTGATCTGTGCTAGCTGCCTGATTTGTTTTGCACTTTGTGTACTGTAAATGTACTCGACCTCTGACTGCCCGATACACTTCATGCATGTGTGAACAGTTTACGGTATACACATGCATGCATGATGTCACTGTTCTGCACAGACTCATTGTATGTTGCGTCTTCACGGCAAGATTAATCTTGTTATGCTGTTTGCTGTGCAGCTCAGACCTTTTAGTGACAGGGACAGCCCCCCTCAGTATCACCAGCTCTGTGGGTATCAGTTAGTCGCAGTGATGAGAGCTGGGGAGATGCAGAGACAGCTAAAAGACTTGGGGTATCATTTTATTTCACTGCACCATTACAGAACTCTCAAATATAGTTCAGCCTCTCCTGCCCCACTGACTTCAATGAATTACGCAGAAATCCACAAATATTTCTGTGTTTTTTTGCCAAACTTGGGCAAAGCGAAATCAACAGCATTCACTCATCACTAGCACTCATTTTTACAATTAGTAATTTGGGAGGTTTGTATTTGCATTTTAACAGAGAATTGCCACAGCACTCAGTGAAGAAACTGAACTGAACGGAATTGACTGACAACGATGAGGATTTAATCTTCTTTTTACACTGTCCTACTAAGATCTTACAGAGTGCCCTGGTAGGTGGCCAGCAGGGCTTGGTGATATAAATGGTGACTTTGTTTGAATTTAATAACCAGCTGAGGGAATTTATTTATTTTCTCCAGCTATCTTGTCGATTAGAGCTTTTGTTTTCCTGTCCTCTGTCGTCAGTTTGTCTTATCTCAGTTATAAACTGTCACGATATGTTTATGTTAACCAGACTGAAATAACTGTTTTAAACACAATTTGCGTGCTCATCTATGCTAAAGTTGTACAGTTTATAAATATACACAGTAGCTGAAAATATGTGTAAGTATTCGGTTCCTGTATTCAAAGAACAGCACTACACAAAAATAAAGGGGAATTTACCAAGGAAACACAAAAAATGCTCACCCAACTTGGACAATAACTGAACATGCCAACTCAAAGAGATGGAGAGAACAGGCTGTGATGGGTTGGTACGGAGCCACGTAGGTGTCTGGCAAAATAAATAAATAATGAATTATTAACTCATTCACCGATTCGTATTAATTCATTCAAACACATTATTATTTTTCCACCTTGCAGTCCTGTTCTTATTACAGCACTCCATTGGTTGTCCTGGCATGCAGTTCAATGAACCATAAAGGTCCAGAGAAGAGCGACTAGGCTGATTCCAGGGCTACAGGGGATGAGTGATAATGAAAGATTAAAAGAGCTGAGCCTTTACAGTTTAAGCAAAAGAAGATTAAGAGGTGACATGACTGAAGAGTTTAAAATTATGAAGGGAGCTAGTTCAGTGGATCGAGACTGTGACTTTAAAATGAGTTCATCAAAAACACGGGGACACAGTTGGAAACTTGTAAAAGGCAAATTTCGCAAAAACATTAGTAAGTTTTTCTTTACACAAAGAACGATAGACACTTGGAATAAGCGACCAAGTAGTGCGGTAGACAGTAAGACTTTAGGGACCTTCAAAACTCGACTAAGTGGATAGGACTGTTGAGCTTTGTTGGGCTGAATGGCCTGTTCTCGTCTAGATTGTTCTAATGTTCTAATAAGTGAACTGTAAGGTTTGTATTAAAATCACTGTACTGGAAGAGGAACTAGTTGGAAGACTCCAGCAATTGAAACAGTTCTTTTGAGGAGTCCTAAAACGGGTTTCAAACGGAGGAGAAGTTATGAGAATGGATTTGTGGAATTTTCTCAGAGCATATGATTTTCCAGAGTCATTGGTGGGAATGTTAATAGAAGAAAAGTCAGTACAAAATCTAGTCGATAATGGCACTAAACAGCGTAGAATAGTCTGAAACTATTGGCTGGCTATACTCTTCCATTTCCAGTTCGCTAAACTACATACCAGGAAAAATAAATAGCTACTGAAATAAGAAAAAAAATAAAAATAATGTGTTTTTGCCTGACACCTATGGGGCTCCGTAGGTCAGCATTATGCAGAAAGAAATTAAAAAAGATAATTCAGCAAGAAACATAAAAATGATGTCATTAATGTCCAACACGAAGAGGTGGTGGAAAACCAATGCAGTAATGGAAAGCACTAGTGACCTTATCAGTAAGTGGATGTGTGTGAAGGCAAAGACAAGAAGAGGTCAGGAGTTTAACAAACGTGTACAGCAGGCCTGCATGAGAAACGGCAATGCAAGCCCATTCGCCACCCTACGCATCACTCACGCTAATCCCACGCCTGCCAGGTAAAGATTTTTAATACTCACAGAAACACACAAGGATGTTTCAGATTTGCTTAGTTTTTAATTTTCCAATTCTAAAACTACCAAGTGCAGTTCTATGGCATAACAAAAAAAGAATTAACATAACATTCTTAGGCCTGCCTAATTGCATACAAGCAGGTCACACAAATTAAAAGTGAGGAAAAAAATAATCAGCAAAGACGTTGAAGGCTGTTAACTTTGTCTTCAATGCAAGTGGCAGGTTTTATAGAGCTGTGGCCAATAGAAATTTTGCACATTGCTCAATCCTGCCTAATGACAGACTTGTCCACCGCATCAATAAACAATGGTTGTTGTTTTTAATGACTACGGGACTTGCCTTGCCATTGTTCCTAGTAAGAACTTGACTAGGGCTGCAATAACAACATAAATAAAGGAAAAAGGAAAAAAAAAATCAAATCAAATCAGGCTTTCCGTCATTATCAGATTATTGCATACTTTTTCACAGATTTGACTTAATCATAGTTATTTAAACACCTTTATTGTTTTGAGTTCACTCTCCCACGCCGGATTCTCCGGTCCGGGAATGTCAGCCTCCTCTGCAATTTTAGAGGATGGATTAACCCTCGGTGAGCAGATCTGGGAGCCACTCCCCTCACCTGTGACTAATTGCCAAGCCACACATTTGTTCCTTCTGGCTTCCCTGTGTTTGTTTCTAGTGTCCTGCAGTATCTCAAGAAAGAAACCAAAGTTTGGGTACTGACTTTCTTGACTCTAGAAACTTACATTTGATAATCTTTCATACAAACAATCGGACAAGACTAAGTAACTAAATGTCTTTAGGCTTGAGCAAAGGCAGCTGCACGGAGACTGAATACAGGTCTTTAGAATTCTCTAAGGCAATCATAAAATCCATCCAGGGGCATTTTTCAGTTAGTGAAATCATGTACCCAAGGTCACCTAGCAGAAACAAAGATGGAAGCCAGAAGACACCTCTTTACACGAACACTGTGGAACAAGCAAGATAACTGAGGAGGAGATATTAACTGGGAAAAAAATCTCTCAGTCAGATATTGGGATAATGTAGATATGAGTTAATTAAACAAGATCGATGGGCAGAATGGTTTCCACTCATTTGTGAAATTTCTTGAATAACAGGCCTACACGCACATAGTACCCACCTGGCCTAAAAAGACTAAAACTGAGACCTAAATTGGCAAGTCCACAATGGATGTCACAACCATCAATTAGTGCATTTACATGGACACACATAACAGGGTTAAGGCAAAAACCTGCCCCTTAAAAATCCACATTTACGTGGGCAAGGAATCTTCTGAAGTTCTCCTTTGTCAAATTGCTCCGATGACATTAAACTGCACAAAAAATGGATAAATTTCATCATGAACCTGAAAATAAGCATGTCACCTATGACCATTTTCTTATGTTTTTTTAAATGTGTTTAGTCAGATTGACACTTTATTTATAGGTTTCTGTTATCTGATTGCACTTAGCTCACTCTTTTCTGCTTGGCTCTGTGATTGAGCCCTGCAAAGGACCGACTAGGTAATGTGCTTCTTACACGCAGTGCTGCTGAAATAATAACAGCGTAGGTATTTTTACTTCAGTAAGTATTACTTTAAAAAGTAATCAGACCACATAACGCATGCTACCTTTAACATGTCACCCTGCTGCTCTCAGGACTGTGTTGCTGAGTTTAGCACTGTATGTTCAGCTCATCAATGTAAATGTATCAATTTCTGAAATACCGAGACAGATAATTTCTGCCAGGAGAAGAAATAATGTGGTCACCTGGACATTAACCTCTGGAAATGTTATCTTGTAGATGTTTCTATTCATGGCTGCTGGAAGCACATTAAAAGCAAAGACATACACAGACTACAGTATCTTTAACTGGTTACGAGTTTACATGGCCTCATATGCTGGTAATTTGTGGAGAAATCTAGTGCAGTTAATTAACCAGGCTTCTCTAACTGGAATAAGGGTTTACATGGAATTTTATATCTCATGCTTCTATGAATAAATAGGTTTTTGAGGCAAAATTAAATACACCTACTGAAGCAGAAAGTGGAAAAAAACATGGGCCTTTGTGGGTACTGCGTACTTCAGGAAAGTCCAACAAGTTTTCCTTTTATTTTATCCTTCAAGTGAAGAGATATTCACACTAATTTATTAAAAAAAAAACTTTGGAAAAAGATCTACTTTTCCTTAGTACTACAATTTGTAAAGGATCGAAGATGACTGGTAAATGACATGTGTGATGGGTGTCACAGGTGGACTGACATCCCCCCATACCCTTACCTGGCAGGGAAGCCAGTGCTGGACAGGGGAAGAGAGCCCCCAAAAGCACACACTGGAGGGCAGCATTCCTGGGCCAGTATGCCCGTTCATGCACCTGCAGGGCATGATGGGAGTTGTAGTCCTAAGGAACAGCCCTGTGGGTGCCAACAAGGTGAGCTGCAAGGGAGGACTGTCCTTTCTTTTTGGGGCTCCAGTCTGGCCTGGGAGTGCTTCATCATTAACACCTGAAGTACTCCTAAATCTGGCATAAAAGAGGGCCATCTCCGTCCACTCAAGGAATCAGTGTTGGGAGAGGAGCTCACCTCGGAGGAATGGAGGAGGAAAAGACAATTGTGTTATACTTGAACTGTTGAAGAGACTGGTATAAGGTATTTGTGAAATAAAACATTTTGTTTGCAACGGAAATGTGTTTGTAAAATTGTGTCAAGGGTTTGGGCCTGTGAGACGTCCCCTACAGGCAACTCATGCTAATTTGTAATTTGTAGGAACAGGCCTAACCAAGGTGACTCTTTATGCACAAATTCCCTGATCTATCTTTGCCACCAAAAAAACAGAAAACTCTCCTGTATTTTGTTTTACTTCATTCTTTAAGATAGGAATGCCAGTTATGTAAACATTGGTGGCCTTTAGGGTAACACTTATTAGGGGCACAAAGTGGGCAGTAGTTCCTCCTTCTGTAAGTTGTTTTACTTACAACAAAAAGCCATGTCCTCTTAACTCTGAGATACTCCGAGGCAAAACTCCCCAAAGTAGTGGTGCGTTGCTCTTGACCTCCATGACCTAAAACCTCTGAAGCATCATCTTCCAGGTCTCAGAAAAACTCTTTTAGGAAGCAGCACAACCCACTGTATGACTTGGATCGATTCCTTCATTATAATCAATTTGTAACACACAACCAGTGAAATAAGACATGTCTTTGCAGTGCAGGAAGATCATTTGATTGCTGCCTTGAGGGCGAAATTGATCTCTCTCAGTAGTCCCACATCATCATGACATCGAGAACTTTGGGACCTCCCAAAAACAAATAATTGATTGTCACACACAAAGCACGGAAGGAGGGACGTGTGAAGAATCTGCTCTCTGCTTTCGTAACACCAGCACTTCTATATGCTCTGCTGTTTGTAATTTGGGAATCGGCATGATAGCCAGAAGTCAGAAACCTAAGAGAATCAGACAACACATGAACTCTACATGAACAAAGATTCATGTCCAGGTGTTACTTCCATTTGGGTTTTAAGATTTTGGAATAATAGTAAATTAATTTAGAATTGTCTATAGTGCAGTATCAAACTGGTCACACAATTAAAGCATGAATGGGTACTTGCAATTGCTGGGTGAGTCTGACAACAAAATGGGAACAAACTCAATGAAACTAGGAATCTAATACAATCTGCGAGTAAAGGTAAAGTGCCGAGTTTATGAGCTTGCCAATTTTATTGTATAGTATTAAAGTTATCTCTTTATCTGCCCTCAGAGAGGAATCTGTGAGCAAGTGACACACCATCTGTGGTCTAGCAACCTACATCCTGCTTACAGAGGAATCAAAGCATTACACACATCTGAATCTGTTCCTCTGAGAGTCGCAATCAGAGCAGCTGATGGAACGGTCCTTACGGATGACACTGCAGTTGTGACCCACTGGGCCGGCTACTTTGAGCAGTTGTTCAAAGCTGATCCTCCGGCTAGGACGTTGGATATCTCTGGGTCCACAGTCATTGAGGCTGATCGTCCAATTAGCTGTGAACCACCCAGTCTCACTAAGATTGCACAGGTGGTTAACCAGCTGAGGGGAGGAAAGGCTGCAGGAATCTGTGGTATCTGGGGTGAACTTCTCCAGGCTGGTGGTAAGGCTGTCCTCCTGGCATTGGAAATAATCTTTGCTTCCATTCGGGAAACTGGCATCATCACAACTGACTGGAAAATCTGGAAAGGAAAGGGTGATCACCTGGATTGCAACAACTACAGGGGAATAACATTGCTCTCAGTGCCAGGTGAGGTCCTTGCTAGGGTCGTCCTCAGTAGGATCCATGATCACTTGCTCACCTACCAGCAACCGGAACAGTCTGGTTTTATGCCTAAGAAGTGTACCATTGACCGCATCCTGGCACTGAGGTTTCTCATGGAGTGCAAACGCGAATATTGGCAGAGTTTCTTTGCAGCCTTTGTCAATTTTCATAAAGCATTCGACTTAGTTGATCGAGCTGCCCTGTGGGACATCCTGAAGGTTCGTGGGATCCCCTCGAGGTTGCTGGATATCATGGCCGGCCTGTACACTGGTACTGTGAGTGCTGTGCAGAATGGAGGCAGAACCTCTGTGTTTTTTCCAGTTGATTCTGGGGTTCGTCAGGGGTGTGTTCTTGCTCCTACTCTGTTCAATGCTTGGGTGTTGGGCAAGGTCGTGGGGTCCAGCGGCTGTGGGACATCTGTTGGTGAAGAAAGATTCATGGATCTTGACTTTGCTGATGATGCCGTGATCTTCGTGGAGTCAATGGAGTCTCTGATCAGGGCGCTCGAGAGACTGAGCGAGAAGTCTGAGTGTCTGGGCTTGCGAGTGTCCTGGATAAAAACCAAGATCCAGACCTTTAATGTCCCCCTGGGCACGGCCATGAGCAGTGTGTCTGTCTGCAGAGAGAGTGTCGACCTTGTCGAGAGGTTTACTTACCTTGGCAGTGACATTCATGTCTCTGGTGACTCTTCCTATGAAGTCAGTAGATGAATTGGGAGAGCATGGGTCCCATGGGGGTCCACGGGAACAGAGCTTAGAAGCTCAACCCTATAGGGGCCTGTGGAGAGCCCTGGTCCTCAGCATTTCCGCCACACCCGGAAGTGCTGGGGG
This sequence comes from Polypterus bichir lapradei, assembly GCA_026402145.1. Taxonomy (NCBI): domain Eukaryota; kingdom Metazoa; phylum Chordata; class Cladistia; order Polypteriformes; family Polypteridae; genus Polypterus; species Polypterus bichir. Next base: position 32,280,019 of record JANRMT010062797.1, on the reverse strand, counting down.
GACAAAGACCAGGGACACCCGGAATGCTTCTGGGTGCATGGCCGGCACTTCTGCCACACCAGGGAGTGCTGGCGGAAGATCATTGGGAGGCACCTGGAGCACGTCCGGGTGGGTTTAAAAGGAGCCGCCTCCCTCCATTCGATGGCTGGAGTAGGGCGGAAGAAGGACAGAGCTCGAAGGAGAGAAGTGGAGGCGGACCTGAAGAGAGAGGCATTGGTTAAGAGGCCTGGACTTTGTGGGTGAAAAGTATGGGAGTACTGGGTTGTGTGTGTCACTGTAAATAATAGTGTGTAAATAAAAGTGTTGTGGTGCTTTTAACTATGTCCACCTGTCTGTGTCCGGGCCATAGTCCACAGGGGTCATGAGGTCGCTGGAAAGGGGAGTGTGGAGCTCCTGATATCTATGCAAAAGGACGAAGGTCCAAGTCTTCAGAGTCCTGGTGCTTCCTGTCTTGCTATATGGTTGCGACACATGGACGCTATCCAGTAACCTGAGATGAAGACTGGACTCCTTTGATACTGTGTCTCTCTGGAAAATCCTTGAGTACTGTTGGTTTGACTTTGTGTCGAATGAGCGGTTTCTCATGGAGTCCCGAATGAGGTGCATTACCTGCATTGTGAGGGAGTGTCAGTTACGGCACTACGGCCATGTGGCGCGTTTCCCCGAGGGTGATCCAGCTTGTAAGATCCTCATTGTTGGGGACCTGAGTGGCTGGACCAGGCCAAGGGGTCGCCCATGTAACACCTGGCAGTGGCAAATAGAGGGTCATTTCCGGAAGGTGGGACTGGACCGCGTGTCTGCCTGGGGGTTCGCCAACCGGGATCCTGAGCTGTTTCATTGTGTAGTGGGTGTGGCAACGCACTGTACCAGTGCATGCTCCCCGACTTGACTTAACTTGTGTTAAAGTTGGAGGCAGACGAGTATCACTGTTATCTCATGGGTTCATGGTGTAAATAGCAAATTCTAAGCCCTCTCACCATCTATGCGGAATCTGCACATTCCCTCATGACTATAAAGGTTTTCCTCCCGCATCCCAATGTTGTTTTAGGTTTATGTCCTAAGTCCAAATATGCCTGATTGTAATGTTTTAAAATTTTATTTAGAAGAACAAGACACATACATTACCACAAAATTCTATCAAAAACATGAGCACTGTAAAACAGCATGCAAAAAATATATGAAACTGAAAAAAAAAAACAGACAACTTCCTCCCTTCCCACATCAGAGAGGTACAGTATGACAAAAACATGTCAAAGTAATTCCTCACATATACTGGATTAAAGCAGCAGCTAAGCTCAAGCAAAGAGCTGGCAAGCTATTTTATGATAGAATTAGTGAATCCTTATCAAGACCCTTGGAGAGAAAATGTAACATTTTTCCAATTACAGTAAATATAAGACATGTCTTTCCCATTGACATCTGAAAAGTAGGACTTAGATCCATCCAAGTGGGAAAGATTACTTTTAATTCCAAGCAATGTAGTATAGGTCACCACAATGGATTTTTCCTTAAGTAAGGGCTAGTCCCACGTGGTGTCACTCCAAAGACTGATGCTAAGGGCTTGGGGGTGTTATAAGATCAGAGACAATCTGAGAGATATGTAAAAAATTTGCCCAAAATGGTGAGAGTTTAGAGTACTCCCAAAATACATGACCTAATGATATGGGCACCTGTTTACAGCAATCACAATTTGGATCTTGTCTGGGATAAATTATAGACAGTTTTAAATCAGATGTGCAGTATGCACCCACTGTATAAATTTTAACTGTACTACAATATACTTTGCACAAATGAAGAAGAATATATTTTCAAAACAAGCTGAATCCTAGTCCTTAGCTGAAATTTGAACAGAATATGTTTCCTGTCATCCCTTGAGATTTTCTAGGGTTTAAAGCCTTAAAATTTGTTGACTACACAAAGACATCTTACCTGTATCTTCCTTAAAACTGACCATTATTGTTGCATGTAAAAATCACTAAATCTCTGCAGATGCTAATACTATAAGGGAGTATATTACATTAAATAATTAATGAACATTTACAGCTAAATAACTACCTTTTATGAATCTGGTTTAATCATAAAATATTCCAGATGGGAACTCTTTCTCCACTATTTTAAATAAAAGTTTAGCCAGGATCTTAACAGCAATATTCAGAAGAAAGATTGGATACAAACTATTATTGACTTCTGATGTGGGTGTTTTTGGTAGAACAGTTTGTTCTCTAGCTTCAATAAACATTGCCAGTATCAAAGGTACTAATTTAAAGGAAAATGTTTCATAGATTTCTGTTGGGATAACCATTTGGCCTTGTGACTTTTCCACCCCGCAATGAATTTATAGCATTCTGTAATTCTGAAAGTGTTATGACTTTGTCCATCGTCTTTGCACTGATTGTATCCAAGTGTGGTATTTGTAATTTATCAAAACCTAGTTACTGCAACTTCAGTTTCATCTTCTTTATACAATGGCAAATAATGATAGTATACCTTACAGAGATTAATGATTTCTTAATGCTCCCTGATTGACATTCCAACTGTAATGTACTTGCTCTGCTAAAATCTTAATGGACTTTCTCCATGTTCAAAGTAATGATAGAGGGACTTCAAAATAAGTTGCTTGGTTCCTCAGGTAGTCAGAAGGATAAATTCTATTTGTAGTGACAACCTGCTTTGCAGAGTGCATCATTTGGTAATCTTGCATATTCGATCAAAGAAATCTCTGATATCCTTATAATCTGTAGTTTATCTTTATGTGAAACATATAAAATGATTTGTGCCCTTAGATATGCCATGGGTGTCTACCAAAGTGTTCCTGCAGACATCTCTGGGGACATATTTATCTCTAAGAACAGATCATTTTGTGAGGCAATGAAGCTTATAATCATGGATTAAGTCTTCTGAAGGATTATACAAATAGAACATAGTGATTTGAGCTTTAGAATAGCTGGAGTGTGGACTAAGACACAACATTATTATTATATTCACAGGATTCAGGTTAGAGGAGTAAACTATTTTCAATAAAAAATAGTTAATCCTCAGAAAAAGAAATAGACTTATAAGCAAAAAAAGAATTTTGTCTAGTATTTGGGTATAATAATCGCCATGGGTCAGACAGTTTATGATGCTCGATAAACTGTGAGATAATAATTACAGTTGTAGCTATTGTGGACGGAGTTGGAAGAGTTCTACATAGTGCAGGATTCATTACACAATTGAAATGAAAAGTAATTATGAACCTGCAAAAACCTTTGCCATAATTCTTTTTCATTGGTATTTAGTGCATATATATTAACCAGAGTCATCTTAGAATCTAATGGATACCCACCACTATGATATACCATCCTTCAGGGTCTAATATTATACCAATGGCTACAAACAGAATTGCTATAAGAATTAAAATTGCTACTCCACTGGACCTTTTAAAATAGTCAGGGTGGAAGTTCTGGCAAACCCAATCTCTTTTCACTCTAGCCTACTCTTTATTATTGAACTAGGTCTGCAATAATACAATCTCTACCCCACAGGAGAAAGACATGCAAAGCACTTCTCTTCTCTTAAGGTCACGATTGAGACCTTTGACATTCCAGTGAACAAATTTAATGAACAATCCAGATTAAAATGTTTTTGTATTTTATATAATAGCCGTTGTCACACATGTGCGCATGGGAGGCAGCTAAAGGGCTTGAGTGAAGGCAGTTTGGAGGCATGCCGGGATGTGGCAGAGTACACTGACTCTTTTTCTCCCTTGCATGTAGATCATTCCCGGGGGATTCCACCTGGCTCTCTTGACATCACTTCCGGGACCGAGCCAATGGAAGTCGACCTCACCAGCTCCAGCCCCTCTGATGTCACGTCCGGCTGTGATCCAATGGTTGAAGACCACGTGCTCGATCCTTATGACCTCACTTCCTTTCTCCCCCTTTAAAAACCTGCCCCTTTTCCCTCAGTCTTGTTTTGGACTCCGTTGTATGCACTTCAGTGCTGGTTATTTTGATAAAAATGACTTTTGCAGCCAGGATACCAGATTACATGGGTAGCTGCCCCAAACCTTTATCTGTCTATGTCTCGTTTTTGTGACACTGTACAAATGATAACTTTGGACACCCATACCATACTTGTTGCTGGGCCTTTTTTATAAATAACAAAAATAATGAAAAACTCAGAACAGCAAAGTGGACACAGAATAATTTGCTCTCACTCCATTCCTTCTCCATACTTTCCAGCTAAGGCTAAGATCACAAATATCACAGTCCCAGTCCTCACAGAAAGTAAATAAGATAGTGAGATAATCAATATGTACAAAACAGGGAAAACTCAAAGACAAAGCTGTGCAATTTTTTAAAGGATATGTGGTTGCAATGACCAGTTAAACCTCACCATATAATTCTGAGAACTGTATTTCCTACTGCTGTAAATATGTGATAAAACATTTTGGTGTGAGTAACATCCCTGCCCCCATACCCAGTGCTAACAATAAAGTCACCATCTGGCAGTGGTGCTGGCTTTGGGACTTCATATGTCACTACAGATCTGAATAGTCTGGCACTAGGAACTACTGGCAGTCTCTATAAACTTTAAAAAGAAAAGGCAGGTGAGCACACGAGGAGCAGTCCCTGCCATGTGAAATAACTACTCCTACTTTGTCTAAAAGATCTTGACTGCTGACCTGCCATTCTCTTTACAACGGAGTCATGATTCTTGCTGACCTGCCTGGTGCTGTTTCAGGCTCAAAATACGTCATGGTGTCTGTTATTTATTTAGAAGTTTTATTTTTTTCTTTCTAATTTTACACGGCCCCAATTGCTCAAATGGTACTAAATTAGTCAACATCACAGAATTCCCTGCAATGGCTGGAAACATTCCAGAAATGTCAAAGCTGCCATCCCATAATAAAAACTGACTTGACCTTTTGAGTGCTGACAACAAGACTGTGACATCATGTAAAGACAAGCTTTAAATTTAAACCAGGTGCCGAGAGCTGTTTGGCGTCTTCTGGCTGCTGTACCCCTCATGAACAGGGAGAAATTACAGATGGTGGAGAGCTTCAGCAGAGGGATGCCAGGATGTCGCTAAGTGAGCAAAATCAAACTTATTGTCATTATTTAGAAACAACAGTACTACAGGGAATAAACAAAGATGTCCATGCAAAAGCAGATGAATGTTTTAAAATGTTTACGGAAAATTGTGTCACAGAAGATCACTAGTTGTACCTGGTGGAGAAGACTTTCTGAGAATAATCACCACGTTTATACATTTTCAGTTAAAAAAATTAATCCTGAGATATATGTTTTATACAGAGATGCACTCTTATATTAACGGAAGCCAAAGTCTTTTACAGAATAGCAAAAAAGGTTGATTTGTCTAAGTCTGCTAAACTGTCTTTGTTTATTATAGTATGTCTCATAAATGGCAAAATAAAACAAAATCTCAAGACAATAAACAAGTACCTGGTGCCTCTTCATTTACTTTTAAGGTGGGCTGAGTGCTGCCTGATGTTTCACAGAATCCACATTTGTTATCAGCAATTGCTAGTTGCTGGCTAAGCCAGATGAGAGGAAAAAAATCAAGCAGGCAAATGCAAAATGAAGGATTCTAGAGACAAATTGCCAAGTACAGCAAAAAATAAGGAGTCTAATGGTAAAAATCAAATACAGGTTAATAAAAAAGTAAACCATGACCTTTATAACTTTAAAGTTGAAAAAAAAGTAATTGTCATTTTGACATAAATAAACATTGCATTTAATTTTAAAAGAACAAAATGACATGAATTACTTCAAAAGTAGACTGTAAGCTTCCCATTTACCAGATGGTTGCAGTATCATGTCTTGACCAGCAGGAGAACCAAACATCATTAACACCACTCTTGCTACAAAATGAAAGTCACTGAGGGCAGTTCAGGAAATCTCACAAAAATAAAGAAAGCAGAGAAACATCATCTCAATCAAGGAGAGAAATAAATATCAAAACGTAGTTTTATTTATATAAATGAAGGCATCTTTATTATAGACATATCCATTTTAGTACAAAACAGCAACATAATAATTAGGTCTGTGTTTAAAGAAATTTAATGAAAATTAACTTGTATTTATTTTTTTTTAGAAATATTTTCTTTTTAATGCAGTATTTTTGGCCTTTAATATTATAAAAAAAATTAAACATAAAATCTTTGTAAATGTCTGAGAAAAACAAAAGGAAACAGTGATACAGATCGGAAGGTTTAACATTTGAAAGTCTTAATACCACTTTGTGTCCTACTTCATGCAGACTGGGATCTGCATTAAGCTAAGTGACTGGACATTTGTTCAGAATCTGCCACTGATCTACACTCACCCAAGTTCAAGAAGTGATCATTCATGAATGATCTTGAATTTTTTTAAAGCACAGAGTAAAAGGTGAAAAGTAAGTCTCTTTAAAGTATTATTAGCAATATGAGACAAAGCACCAATTCTTAAAGTGAAAGCGTTCTCTGCACTTAGCTGGTACATGAAACAGACATAACCGTAGCATCTTAATATGTAGCAGCCATTGAAAACCTAGTCCTCCTTTTCCCTTAAACATATGTAAATGTGCATTTCTTCAAGTTTGTTGGACAAAACATATTCTCAAATTGTATTATTCAAAGAATACAAAATATACCATGGTTAGCACAATTCAAATATTCTAAATGTAATTAAAATAATACATTTCTAAAGACAAATGTTCACTTCTTGAATTTTGTATGCATAAAAATTAAGGCTACAATCATTTATTAAAGTAAACCTAAAGGTTTCCACTTCTTGGAAACCTACAAAAGGAACCAAAAGCTAATTGTGCTGATATTAGGCAGCCTCTCTGGGAAGTCAATAGAAGATCGAGCTCAATCAAAGGCCGTGTCTTCAGTGATCCTAATGACTTTGGAAATCTGTGCACCAATGCTACAGGTAAGCTTTTCTCCCAGCCAAATCAAGACCAAATACCACAAAAGACAAGGCACAGACCCCTTTGACATCTAAACAAAAGGTGTTCATATTTGTATACATGATCCATTACCAAAGCCCCAGAGATGGTGAAACTAAGTCAACATGGCTGTACCAGATATTGTTTCAAGTGATCCCTGAGTATGAAGGACTTGTCTTTTTTTAATTTTATGGTTGATCTGTTTTTCTGAATCACCCACGTGCAAGGTCATAATGAGAGAGTGAGAGGACAGTTGGGCATTTCAGTTTAGTTAATCAAGTCCTTTCTTAGATTACAAAAGTAGAAAGTGCATCTGTGCTAGACAAGAAAACAGTGTGACACAAGAAGCACCATTTTCTTGATATTTGGCACCATTGGTTTGCATAAGTAGAGTCACATTTGTAATTGCTAAACATTAACTGAGAAAAGCTATTTGATAAGGGCAGCCTTGGCCGCCTGCATAGAGCTCTCAATGGTCGGCACAAGGCTATTGATGTACAACCCAGTTTGAAACAATCAGTGATAAACTGAGCACTCCGACGCAAATGCCAAATACCAGCAGGGTGAGAGCCTGCAGAGACAGAAAAAGAAAAAGAAAAAAAAAAAACGATTAGCAGGACATAAATGGGGGAAATCAGCAAATCAGAAACACATGTCATTAGCAGTCTTAATCTTCTTAAGTCTTTGTTTTCTTGTAAAACAGATTCTGGAAAATGACAGCAGGCACTCATCAAGGCAAATTCTGTTATTGACTGATCGGCTGATTGCACTAAAGAGAGCGTACAGCTTCTCAGTCCTTTAAAATCAAAATAATCATAAAGCAGAAATCCAGCATAATTCTGTGGAAGCAGGACATACTGCTGTACGGTTCACAAAGCAACACTGAAAGCTGGAAAATATGTGATCAAAAACTCATTCATCATCCATGTTACTTGTACTGTTGACCTTGTAGTCTTGAGCACCAGAACTCTTCATGATAACACTTTGCTTATAGTAAGTCTGAACCTTGAAGGAATGATCTGTGAATTTTTTCATCTCAAGAGTGACAGATAATCATTTCTATTTATTTTCTGACCCTGCCTGGCCTTTTCCTGAGTCACTGAGTGCTAAAATCCATCCTTGTGAACTTACACACAAGATGGGGAGCAATAATAAAGTAGACAAAATGCCAGTCAGTCAGTCACTCAAACTGCCTACACCAGACTGTTTTGGCAACACTAGACAACCTAATCAGCAACACATGGGAAGGTGGCCAGAATTCAAAGTACCTGGAGAAAAGCTTTACAGGTAAAAAGAAGAATGTGTAAACTCAACATAGGAAGTGGCCTGGCACTGGATTTGAAACATGGTTTCTTTCAGCTTTGATTCAGTGGTACTTTTCGTTGCAACTGTGATAGATTTAATGGATGTAATGGCAACCTGACTGGGGTGGTTTTGTACCCAGCTGGGATGGATCCTATTTCCTTTCCCAGTAGAGAAGAACATATATTATGTACGTACTTTGGGGAGACAGACTACCAGGAACAACTCATCTCTGAGTATGATAGGCACAACCGCAGATAGGAACCCTGCAGGGCTGCACGAGGCTCATAGCTCAGCAGGTCAGCGCTGTTGAGGTCCCGGGGTGCTTCCGAAGAATGTTGCTGGAAGTGGACTCCCTTGCTTCATGGAGGTTCAGCCAAACCCAGAAGTGCTCCTGAGTGCAATCTTGTAGCACTGGACGTAACCCATGCTTCCAGTATAAAAGAAGCCCCCTTGTCTCACTGGGAGCTGAGTCAGGATGAGGTGGACAAAACTTGGAATGGATTGGGTTGATTATGGTAGAGAACTTGCAAACAAAGGGTCTTTTGAATGCAGGTCTGTTTTTAGTGCACTTTGGGGTCCAAGACAACCCCCAGTGGTCACACAACTCAGAGCTGTCCAACTTAAAAACAATGTACTCATAGCCAAAATTAATTAATAGAGTACATAATCGAAATATCATCAACTGTCAAGTACATTTTATACACTAGAGGAAATGTATTCTATTTTACGTACTGTGAACAGTAAAGAATTGACTAATATGCATCAGGATTTCTTAAATGTTTTTTTCTTGAGACCCAACCCTGCTCTTCTCGTGAGAATTTGAGACCCAGTCCATGATGCTCATTAGCTTGTCCCCCCCTGAGAATCATCACTGATTGTCACAATGTCGATTGCATAATCAACTTGTGACCTAAAATGATTCTCATATACAGTATTATGTAACAGTACAAAAAAAATAAAGCATACTTTTAGTTCAGTTCTGCTGTAAGTATTGTTTTTTTTAACATTAGGTTAATCCCCTTTGTGTATTCTCGGAAATGTTAATATTGCCAAATGGCACAAACATAATAGGTGTTATTGACATACAGATTCTGGGACAAAATGCTTGAGAATAGAATAAAGTGTGAGTAGTAAGAGCAAGCTTTCTGCATGACTTTACTATTTTGGGCTCTACTGTGTCCCTTTTATGTCTCTTTTTAGGCTCTTCTTTTTATGTAAATATTTGAGTTCTTTAAAGCTTTCTTTTGCTCTTTGATTACTGCCCTGCGTTAAAATAGAAAAAAGAATCAGTGATTCTTTGTCTTATTTGTCATGAAGCTATTCTTCTTACAGACTAAAGATATTAAGCTCTATTTTAATGGTAGAAACAATGAGGGACATGTATTTATATTTTCAGATTCCTTTTATATGACTCAATCATGTGACTCAATGTTCCTGTCAAGTGACTTCAAACTTGTAGTTTTTACATTCAGAGATTTAGCTATTCCAGGAAATATGGAAAGTCAACCTGAAATATAAGAATGTTTGTTTGAAAATGACAGTTTACCTTTGCTGATCCCTGTAAGGTAGGCCATCATCCATTGAGGAAAATAAACGGATATAAAACAATGAATCGGCACTACTGCTCCAAGAGCCAAGATGGCTTACAACTTAAAACATGAAAGGCTGAAATGGCAGCCACTTCCTCGGAAGAGTGGGTTTGTGCATTTTATTTATCTGCATCTACATTTATGTAATGAAGCCAGCATCTAAATCATCACATTGGAGGATTTCTAGAGACTCTTTGGGGGCTTCCACAGTACATTGTTCTTCATAATGGTATGTTTTGTTTAGAGAGAAAAAAAAAGTTAGAAAATGTAGGTATGATGTAACATTCAGGTGCGTTTGAGGGGTGTGCTGGCACTGTAGCTGTCAGTGGCCTTATGTCAGAAGGTTAGTTCTAGAATGTTCTCAATCCATTTGATGGGTTGGGTCCAAAGACTGACTAATCATGATTGGGCAAAAGGCTGAAAAAAAACAGGCCTGGCCAGGACTCTAGTAAATCACAGGCACTACTAACAATATCACTATCACCCATGAAATACACAAACACACAGACACAGATAATTTGCAACTGGCAATTAACATAACCTTAAAAAACACTATTTCTAATTAATTAATTCCTTCTTGTCTTGAACATGTCCGGCCATTATAATTTTCATGAGGTGGGACTTGCACAGCTATTCAGTTTTGATCATTTTGAGTGAATAACAGAAGGGAAACGCACACTTTATTACAGCGATTGACCGTTGGATATCAGGTGAATGTGGCAGTCTGGTGGTAAACTATAGAGTGACCAAGTTTTCAAAGTCCCAAAAAAGGACACTTGAGTAGCAAGTATGACCATGTATTAAGCCCATCCTCATTCCTTTAATGGCTGCCTTATAACATCATCAAAAGAGGGAGCTCAGGACATGGCTTGGTTTAGAGTAGGGTAAATACTGAGTAAACGTTTAAGATCCAATTAATCCAGAAGTATCACACTCATGAACCATCCAAGATATAAAATGTACTTTTTCTCACACCTCTGCCATGGGGCCACGTGGTGACACAATGGATAGTTTTGCTACCTCATGGATCAAATGTTAAATCCTGCACCTGGATGTTGCCTGCCTGGAATCTGCACAATAACTCCATATTTTCTGTGGGTTTCCCTCCAAACATGTTTTCCTTATTTTCCTTCAACCTCCTTGAAGGGTGTGCAGGTTGGATTGGCGGTCATTTCTAAATTCACCATGTGAGTTTAAGTGGGTGTGAGTAGGTCCTGCAATGAACTGGCACTCTGTCCAGGGCTGCTTATCACCTTGTGCGCAATGCTGCTGGGATAGATTCCAGTCCACTGTGGCCCTGAATTGGATTAAGAAGGTTTGAAAATGTTGTGTTATATTACCTCTGCCATAAGTAGCAAAACTGAGTATCCACTTGTAAAATCAAAGACACTGGAATATGGTGCACCTTAAATTCTTTTTATTAGTATATCTATACAAGAAATAGGATAAGTATTGAACTTTGAAATGCCATTGTACTTCCTACAACTGTTGCACAAATGGTATGTACTTTTTGCTTTTAGATCTAATGAGCCTGGACTAAGCACTATTTAGCTTTTTGATTATTCTGTACTGCTTCAGGACGACATGTTGATTTGTAACAACCAGAATGATTTTTTTCTATATTACTTTTGTTACTAAGTAATTATAGGAAGCTAAGCTACTATTACTTGACAGAGAAACTTGGAATTTACATTGTCAATTTAAGTTGTCAAATTTAATGTTTTTCGGTTTTGTGCCTGGGAAGTGCTTAGTAAGTTTAGTAGCATTTCAGGAGAAAGTATGTCTGAATTCTGAAGTCTGAATTTAAATGCTTAAAATTTTTTTATTTCATCTAAGGGTGATCAAAATCCATATTTTTTAAACTAACAATTCACATTCAGACCTTTTTATAGTATTTCAGAGGACTCTTTCTATATTGCTTAGAAGTTTAGCATTACTACAGACATAACCACCACTACCCAGAGCCTCTACTGCATATAAGCTGATTGCCATGCCAGTCTTGTTCTCAGTGTTCCTTCTCAATGGTGCAGATATTCATTCTGCTGGAGTCCTCATATCTGGTGTATTTCTACAGCCTTAGTGTAGAGATACTTGGTTCTTTCACCATGTCCGGTATTACTATAAAGTGAGCAGCACAGAGAATTCTGTCTGGGAAAAATCCTGTAGACACTTGCAGAATTTTTTTGGCAGAAAACAACTGTTGCTGAAGTGTAGAACCTACACATTCTCCCCATGAGTTCTTTATCCGCATACTCTGCTTTTCCTAACAAATGCCAAACATAACCATGCTAGACACATAGCTGGACCAGTGTCAGTATGTGTAGATGTGATGGACAAAGGCCACATTTAATTTTAATTCCTGTCTTGTGCTCAGTTCTGTCAGGATAATGTTCCCAGAAAGGTGGATAGATCTTTAGAATTGTCTTCAGTAAGGTCCCTTATGTTTCTTTATAAAAAAACAACCCTACTACAGTGAGATGTTTTTGTGTTATTGTGAACACATGTAAGAAGTAGTTGCACTTGTAGTGGTAGGTGACATGTATGGCGTAAAATGAAATTTTTACTTGTACTAATGCAAGGAGAAAACAGCCCCTCCATTAAAGGCTCCCTTTTATATTTCTATCACAGAGAAGCCTCTACATGTTGCTATTTATATTCTCACAACATATCTTTTGACATCAAGTGAGATTTTCAACATAATCTTTAGAGACAAAATGTTTATTGTAAGCATCATTTTCATGATTTGCATGGTCTCACTCTTTTATGGATACCCGTGAGAGCAAGAAAAACCACTAGTCACTCTAATTAAACTGTGTAGCTTTAAAAAACAATTGTTTAGACATTCCATGGATTGTCTCAATCAATGCCTTGATTGCTTTCGGCTGACTTATCATGGTATTTTCACTTCACTCTTTCTTCCCTAAAGACTCTTCATCACACTTTTCAGCTGGTTTTTGCTTTTAGTACCCTGGTGTTTTTTGCTATGGTTGTTTTTCCCACATTCTAAGTAAATTTTTCAACGTATGAGGCTGTCGAGCTAGTTCAAAACAAAGCTTTGTCAATTAAAAGCTCTTTACAGCCCCTTATAGCTCTTTTACATTTTTAGAATGTTCTAAGTAAGTTAATTTTAGGAAACAGGTTTCTTCTCTAGTTCCCTTATTGTCTTCATGTCACAATCTTATGACATGACTCCTCCTCATTTGTTGTTTTCATGCTGTAAATGAAATTCTGTTACAAGATATGAAAAGCTTAGCAGCCAAAAACAGAAGAATAAACACTGAAAAAAATGCTCTTCTATTACTTGCTGGAATTAAACCAAGGATAGTGGATACCTGAGGCAGCAGCACTAACCACTATGTATGATCAGTATGATGAGCTCCTAAAATATACAGGTCTATCCATCCAACCATCCATTTTCCAACCCGCTGAATCCGAACACAGGGTCACGGGGGTCTGTTGGAGCCAATCCCAGCCAACACAGGGCACAAGGCAGGAACCAATCCTGGGCAGTGTGCCAACCCACCACAGGACACACACAAACACACCCACACACCAAGCACACACTAGGGCCAATTTAGAATCGCCAATCTACCTAACCTGCATGTCTTTGGACCATGGTAGGAAACCGGAGCACCCGGAGGAAACCCACGCAGACACGGGGAGAACATGCAAACTCCACGCAGGGAGGACCCGGGAAGCGAACCCGGGTCTCCTAACTGTGAGGCAGTAGCGCTACCGTGCCACCCCAATACAAGTCTAAAGAATTCTAATTGTCCTAGCAGCAAAAAAAGTGTGTAAATTCAAGAAACAGGCAGGTGTTCATGTGGTGTGCCGAGCAACCACACAAAACAGAATGAGTGTCGATAAGATAGTTTTTGTGTCATAATTGCCTCTAATTGTGTTCTATCATAACATGGAAAAAGCAGCATGTTAGTTTCTGTCTCAGGATACTTACTGATAATTTCTGAAGTGACGTGAAATTCTCAATGCTAATTTTGATGTAGAAAAGTCCAGGATACACAAACAGTAAGCATGTTGATGTGGTGGCACCTATGGTAGAACACAAATAAAGACCTATGAGAAGATTATGGGAAGTGCCATATAGTCCGACAGCTAAACAAAAGGAGTTTCCAATTTTAATATGGTAAACATCTTCATATAAACCTACTTTCTATTTTAGGAATCGCTTTAGTTTAGGTACTTCAGAAATGCATCTATTACTCATTTACTCTTATGTAACAAGGCTTTAACAAAAGCTTCTTTTGGTCTTCATAACACTTATAAAACATCAGTAGAGTGGTTATTCAACTCTTTGGAGTTTGGCATATTGACATGATGATACAATTACTTGTGAATATGAAGGATTCATGCATCTTATACTAAATATGTAATATCAAGAGAAATATGTTTCTCTTCAGACCACTGCAAAGTGAAGTTTTGTTGGCAGGTCACAGTGCAGAGATGAAGAAAGACTTTAGTGATGCTTTGTAAGTGATCTGAACAGTTGTTGGTCAGTGTCTTGTTACGTACAGTAAATGTACATAGTAATAGATGTGTTTTTGCAGTACAGTGGAACCTCGGTTCACGACCATAATTCGTTCCAAAACTCTGGTCGTAAACCGATTTGGTCGTGAACCGAAGTAATTTCCCCCATAGGATTGTATGTAAATACAATTAATCCGTTCCAGACCGTATGAACTGTATGTAAATAAATATTTTTTTAAAGATTTTTAAGCACAAATATAGTTAATTATACCACAGAATGCATAGCGTAATAGTAAACTAAATGTAAAAACATTGAATAACACTGAGAAAACCTTGAACAACAGAGAAAACTAACACTGCAAGAGCTCGCGCTACAGCGCTACGAACCGCTCGCTAAAAACACTTTTTTTTAATGAGTTTTAAGCACAGGGAAGACAATAAACATTTGAAAAATCCGTAATTTAATAAACCAGCAAGAAAAGTAACATTGCAACAAGGCATGCTACGAACCGATCGCTGTAAACAGAAATGAAGTGGAAGTTAAAATCCAATTGAAAAAAATCTTCATTAAATATGAGGTTAAAACAATGCTCGGATCTGTCTCTTTAAAAACAAGCCCGGTGTATTCTTTAACTGCCTTCTCGGCCTTATGCGTCCAGCCGTCTCTCTCCCTCGCACGCAGGCATATGTGTGTGTGTGTGTGTGTGTGTGTGTCTCTCGCTCGCATGCGTGTGTGTCTCTCTCTCTCTCGCTGCACAGGGAGAGACTGAACAAGTGCGGAAATCGTCGGCGAGCACAAACCGAAAGGGAAACTGGCTTGTTCGTATACCGAGTGTGTGGTCATGAACAGATGCAAAAGTTTGGCAAACTTTTTGGTCGTAAACCGATTTGTATGTGTTCCGAGACGTTCATGAGCCGAGGTTCCACTGTACCTGAAAGTGTTACCATAATTTATCTTTCAGCATTTCAAAAAAAAATTCTGGAGTTGGTCAGTTGTTTAATGACCCTGATATAGCAGGATTACTTGTCTTTGAATGAATTGTCTAAATGTGTACCAAGATTTTGGCGTGTGAAGGTTTCATTAGGCCAGTTTAAGCCCCACTTTGCAATGGGTTAAACATTTTGTTTCACTAAAAAGTCAACAGTGATTGCTATCTAGACCTGTCTAAACGTATACAGCATTCTAATCAATACTAGGAGGTAAACCAACCCTCTGAAACTTGCCAAGTAATACTTACCAATTACCCCAAATACATTCCTGATGTTTGGAACATAAGCAGCCAGCAGAACAACAGTTGTCACCAGAGCCACAGTGACGAGAATGTGAGTAATCCAAGAAAATGGTCGACTATGGAAAAGCAGCATCATGACAGCTTTCCTTGCCTAAGAAAAGTTTGACAATTGCTTTTTAACAGATACACAATCAAAAACAAACTAAAAACCACAAATAAAATTTCAAACACTGTATGTGAAGGTAAACTTTACTTCTTTAACCTTATCAAAAGCAATAATGCCTTCATATGGCAGGTGCATGAGCTGAAGCACTGTGGAAAAAAAGTCTAGCGTGAGCATAACATAAAATGTCAAGATGGCAATTAAACAGGATCTTAATGCAGAATGTTCTTCAACTATCTTGCTGTCCTTTTCCTTACTGACACAGGAGAAAACAAAACAAGCCTTTTTTCCTGGAAATCAGAAAATGTGAAAACTCCCCAGTTTTATAAATTATCTCTGCAGGAACAAGAATATGGCTATCAAATTTCTGGCAATGGGAGGACAGAATGGTTGACTGTGAAACAGAGGGAAGCATTGTTTTATCAAGTGGACTTAATTCTGTTCAGTTCAATTAATTATTTCATCATTATTTACAGTACAATTAAAAGTATTGGTTGCTGGTCATATTTGTGAAGGAACAACATAAACAGTATAGTATAGATCAATGAAACATAAACAGGATTATTCTACTACACCCATTCCCTTAGCACCTCCATTCACCAGACCACCACTCTAGATTCTATAATCAGGGAACACTCTAAAAAGTAGAGATGTCAGTCTCAGTTGCAAGTGATGTTTAGTATGCTTTATTAACAGTTAAACCCTAAACCATCTCAATCAAAGGTTTGCCAGCAAATACTGCATTCCTATCAAATGTTCCTCTAATTTATTTATGCATAGGATATGAGAAACAAAACAACTAGACAAGGAGGCCAATCTATCAGAAGCTTCCCCTCCCTAAAGCAGGAGGAACAATGATTCGGTCAAATAAGAAAGTCAAATCATTTGGTAAATAAATGTGATCACAAGAGACAAGTGTGGTTTTGTTGGAATGCATAGGATTTGGCATTACTCACTGGGAAGTGTATAAGAGGAACCGTCAAGAGCACAGCCAGCAGAATGCTAATTCGCACTGTCATGATGACCACATCTTGTGGGAGGTATTTCTTGTAACCTTGAAGAAGTTCAGAGTCCACTTTGTCTAAAGAAATAAACAAAAAAAAAAAGTGCCAGTGTGTCTGGAAGTAGACATAAAAAATATCTTGGAAAACAAAGAAAAGCTTTATTTACAATGGAGAAAAACAACATCAAGATGATAAAAGTAAATGTAAGGATTCCAGTAAGACCATGAACAAAATAAGTTTGACTAGTAAAAGAAAACCCATATCAAATACCACTATGAGCCAAAGAAAAGAGTATACTTTACATGCTGTACATTGTAAGAACATTCTGTATGATGTCAAACAGGGTTTTTGGTGGAGACCCTTTTGCATGGTATGCATGGTGGGATTTAAGTTGGTAGAATAAGCAAGTTATAGAAGACTGTAGCTGGTCAAGCACAGCAATGTGGAGGTGAGAATAATTATTTCAAGACCTTATAAACAGCAAATAGTCAAACACAACAGAAGAGGCCGTAAAGACCAGAGGTGGCCAGACAATGTGTGGCAACCATTTATATATATTGTTCTTTATTTCTGTTTATGATGACCCCACTGTATTGTTTTCATTCCTACATACCAAACTGACTTCTGTTTTCCTATATGAATGTGTGTGAACTTACTGTAAAAACAAGAAATATAAAAAAATAGGACTTTATTCTTTTTGTTTACTGCATTGTGTTACAGTTGTGTCATAACTCTGTATGGATAGCTTGCAAGAATATATAAAATAATCTTGTACATTCCAGTAAATACTCCATTACTTTATGAGCAATCTTTGTCTTCTTACAGGTTTTAGATATTCACAGTGTATACTGATCAGCCCCAACATTAACATGACTGACTGGTGAAGTGAATACCAGTGATTATCTTGTTACAATGGCACTTGTCCGGGGGTGGAATATCTTAGGCAGCAAGTGAACAGTCAGTTTTTGAAGGTGATGTGTTGGAAGCAGAAAAAATGGGCCAAATTATGTTGGTGAGAGGACTGAGTCAGGGCATCTCCAAAACAGCAGGTTTTGTGGACTGTTCACAATATGCAGTGGTTAGTACCTACCAAAGGCGGTTCAAGAAAAGACAACCGGTGAACTGTTGACAGGGTCATGGGCCTCCAAGGCTCACTGATGTGCATGGGGCTAGCATGTCTGTCCCAATCCCCACAGAACAGCTACCTTGGCACAAATTGCTGAAAAATGTAATGCTGAGAAAAAGTCAACAGAACACACAGATCATCACAACTTGCTGTATAGCTGCAAATTGGTCAGAGTGCCCATGCTGACCCCTATAAACCGCTGAAAGTGCCCACAGTGGGCACGTGAGCATCGGAACTGGACCATGGAACAATTGGAAAAGGTGGCCTAACCTGATGACTCACATTTTCTTTTACATCATGTGGACAGCTGAATGCGTGCGTTTCTTTTACCAGGGGAAGAAATGGAAGTAGGATGCAGTATAGAAAGAAGGCAAACTGGCAGAAGCAGTATAATGCTCTGGGTAACATTCTGGGAAACCTTGGGTCATTCATGTGGATGTTACTTTAACATATACCATCTACTTAAAGACTGCTGCAGACCACATATACCCCTTCATAGTAACGGTAGACCCTGATGGCAGTGGCCTCTTTCAGCAGGATAATGTGCTTTACCACACTACAAAAAATTGTTCAGGAATGGTTTGTGGAAAATGACAGAGTTCAAGGTGTTGACTTGTCTCCAAATTCCTCAGATCTCAATTCAGTTGATCATTTGTGGGATGTGCTGGAAAAGCATGTCATATCCAAAGACGCCCCACCTCGAAACATACAGGACTTAAAGGATCTGTTGCTAATTTCTTGGTGCCAAATACCAGAGGACGCCTTAAGAGGTCTTGTGGAGTCCATGCTTTGACGGGTTTGGTCTGTTTTAGTAACATGAGGGGGACCTACACAATATTGCGCAAGTGGTTTTAATGTTGTGGCTGATCAGTGTTCATGTACACTGAATATAAATGGAGCACCACAGAGCCACTGTGTTTAAATTGAAAGGCTGAAGTAAGTCATACTGCCTATTTAATGTGGATTAAGTCAAAATGTGATTACTATGCTGTTTAGCTCACTGCCCCAGCTCTATTAGTGCCAAAAAACTGTTCTATTCAATGGATCTTCAGACTGTGCTAAACATTTTCACAAATCAGAAGATAATAAATAAGTAAAAGTGAATTCTAGTACGATTTTTATTACTACAGCTCAAGATTTGATCTGTCTAGTAGAATCAGCATGTGGATTTAAAATGCTTGTACATATTTTCAAAAAATTAACTGGGCCTGACATCACTTGTGCAGATCGGCGTCATGATAAAGCTTGTACCATCTTACAGCATTTGAACCATCCCAGAAAGCAACTGCTTATACAGATTCCACCACATTAAAGCCTATTTCAGCAAATTCAAAAAAACATTCTCATCTCTAAGTGGTATATAGAGTGGTATTAGAAAGAGGCAAATCAATCTGATTTTCAGCTTTCTAGTAACACAGTGTCAAATGTCATACTTTTGGACCACATATAGCACACTGTTACATGCTTCAATATGCTGTATAAGCTTTCTGCATTTCATTAGTATACTGTTTGACTGTAAAATTGGTTCTGTGACTGTTACAATCAGAAGTAATAAGATTTGGAATTTCGCTGTACTGTGCTTGTTACAAAAAGCTGAATTTGTATGTTGCAGCACAATGGCACAGCACTTAGAAGTGACTGTAGTTACACAGACTTGAATTCAAGTCCAGCCCAAAGCACATGTCTTTGGACACTCAGGCTTCCTCCAGCTTCTCAGATATGTGCGGATTAAGTTAATGTGTGACTTTAGATTGATCCGGTGTGAGTGCAGGTGCAAATATGAGAGGGGACTATTGCACCCAATGCTATGCAATAGGCTTTAAGTTCCTGTAGCCTTGTCCTGGCATTCTGCTTTACAGCCATAAAGGCAACACTGCTTGTTAAAAGAACCCAAAAACAATTGGTGGTTATACTTACTCCTGAAAGCTACAGTCAAAAGGAGGTACAATACAATATCACATGTATTTTATCTGTTGTCTGAATACAAGTTTGTCCAGTACAGCATAAAGAGTGCAAAGCAGATACCAGCTGAGAGCAGTATACCAGTCCAATGATGTATGATATATTCAACAATATAAATATTAGCTTGATAAAAACACTAATAAAAAGACCAATTAAACACATAGACACACTACATGAAAGAAATATACATGCTCTCAATTTCTACTCTGACTCCTCTACAAATGATCAGAATCTAATGTCAGTAAACTGTGTCCTACAACATGTTTTAGTGTGCTTTACCAGTTTAAGTATTTTGGTTTCAATCATCTCTCTCAGATGCCCATTCATCTCCAATTAAACACTTTGTCTTTAATGTACTTTATTTTGTACTTATTTGGCAAAGTTGTTTATTAATATTTGATCAATGGTAATGATAAATGTGAGTTTGTATGTTCTCCTTCTGCCTGCATAGCTTTCTTCAGGTTCTCTGTTTCCCTCTCATCTTGTCAACTCTGAATGACATTTACACTACCAGTCAAAAGTTTCAAGACACCTTGGTTTTTCCAGTTCTTCTTCAAATTTAATCAGTTGAAATGCAATGGATGACCTAAAATGGTGAAGAGATGAGCAGTAAACTGCCAGAGGTTTAAATGTAAAGTTTGGGTTAGCAAAAACTGAAAAGAATAAATCTCAGAATATTACAAATGAGCCTTCTTGAGGGAACAACTAATAGGTTACAACCTACAGATGTTCTGCAGCAATTAAAGTAAATTAAGCCTTGCAAATTAAAGTAAACAATTTGCACAGGTGTCCCAACTTCTGTTGATTACTTAAAACCCTCTGTCTCTCTTACAGCAGAGTTGGAAGAGCAGTGTTATTACACCCTCTGAGGTACTACTTGGACAATATTCCAATGATAATGGCAAGAAAACAGCAATTAACAAATGAAATGAGACAGAGCGTTATTACCCTTAGAAGTGTAGTCCTTTCATTTAGAGAAACTGCAAAAAAAATCAAAGTGTCAGCGAGTCCAGTGGTGTCGTCCACAATCCAAAGGTAATTGGAAAATGAAAGAAACTCTAAAAGGAAGAGAGCTGGCATAGCCAAACTGACAACTCAATGAGAAGACAAGTTCCTGAGGGTCACCAGCTTGTGTGATCACAGGCACCTCACAGCACAACAGCTTCAAGCACAGCGCAACAGTGCAGGTTGAAAAAAGCAAGTCAAGTTTCTACTGTGAAGAGGAGACTTGGTGCTGCAGGTTTGAGAGGTTGAGTGGAAGTAGGAAAGCCAGTCCTTAAAGGACAAAACAGGGCCTTGAAATACCAGGTGTGAACTACTGCAGACTGAACAAAGTCTTCTGAACAAATGAATCAAAATTGAAATCTTAGGTTCATCACACAAGGTTTTTGTATGTCGATGAGTTGGTGAAAGGATTGTCCTCCAGTGTCAAACATGGAAGAGGAAGTCTGGTGGTCTCAGGTTCTTTAGCTGGAGGCAGAGTTGGTGACTTGCACAGAGTGACTTGGCATTCTGAATCACAAGGGTTACCACAGTTTGTTGCTGTTAGATCAGTGAAAGGGGGCTACTTTGAGGAATCAAAAATTGGAATAAAAGTTTGCAAACTTAATGATTCCTTAACTTGTTTTTTTTTTATTTACCATTGTTTATTTGTTCTAGGTATTGATTTCATGAAACATTAAGACATTAAACTGTGGGCATTTCCATAAAAACTGAGGTGTTAAAAAAGTTTGACTGGTAGTGTAGGAGTACATAAAATTTCTTGTAACTCTATTTTTACATCAAGAAAAAAATGTTCTGCAATTACAGGTGAGAATGTTAGTAAGAGAACCATCTTACCAAAGAATGTGAGGTATCCAAACAAAGCAGAGAGGAGGTAGATTACAAAACTTAAGGTGATTCCAGTGTTGACAACATTTTGCATTCTGCTTTTTGAAGGTCTAAATAGAAACATGAAATGGAGAGAAGCATGTATAGAATATAAGGAAATACGCAAACAAAAATGAACTTAAAACACAGCACCACTAAACCATCCTCTTGCCAGTTTAAACCTGTACAGGGTAGCAGGGACTTAGGCCTTTTCTGGCACCATTAGGCATAAGGCAGGGCCTACTAACACAGACACCCACAAGCACCCACATGGGTCCAGTTTACTGTTTCCAGATCACCTAACATGCACATTTCTTGGAATGTGAGAAAAAAATCAAAGCACCTAGGGAATACAAAAAAATGCTGCCAAGGAGAACATGCAAACGGCACAAAGGCAGATAAACTGAACTTTGGGAGCAGGACCAGCGAGGTAGCAGCATTATCCACATGTTACTTACTGTTATGTTTTTTCCCAAAGCTGTTAATAGGAGTCAAGAACAAAATTATAACAAGTTAATGCTAAAAACCAGATAGATAAAATGAGGCAAGTACCTCATTATCCATGAGGTTGGTCATTATCCATGACCATGAGCTTGATTAAGAAGGGGGGAGAATGTTATGCATCTTTAGTGTTTCAAACAATTTCTCTCAAAAAAATAATCTTACCGTCACTCAATACACTGACCACAACCTGACATTTTTGACACAACATTGATGCGTGTAAACTGAGGCTACGCAGTGTCATAGGAGAAAAGAGGGGAATCAAGGAACTTTTACCTTCGAAGCTCACAATAAATTGGCAGGACTGAAGTATGACACAAGAAAGAGAAAGCCATAGTAGGGATTGCAAATGCACTCTGAAAAAATAAATTAACACAAAAGACAAAAAGGTAAATTCACAGTAAACTACTTGCCTCATACAACTAAAAGAAGCATGGTGTAAGGTTTACTTTAAATCATTTTTTTTGTTGTGAAACTGATTTTTTCCTTCAGATTATTAATAAATCTCATGTTTACATTGACGTTTTCACTTTTTACTGTTATACAGCATTGAATTACTTCTTCTTCTTCTTCCTCTTTCAGCTACTCCCGTTAGGGGTCGCCATAGCGGATCATCTTGTTCCATATCTTTCTGTCCTCTGCATCTTGCTCTTTAACACCCATCACCTGCATGTCCTCTCTCACCAATGCAATCTTGCCTCTCTGACTTTGTCTCCCAACCGTCCAACTTGAGCTGACCCTCTAATGTACTCATTTCTAATCCTATCCATCCTCGTCAAACCCAATGCCAATCTTAGCATCTTTAACTCTGCCACCTTCAGCTCTGTCTCCTGCTTTCTGGTCAGTGCCACTGTCTACAACCCATATAACATAGCTGGTCTCACTACCGTCCTGTAGACCTTCCCTTTCACTATTGCTGATACCCGTCTGTCACAAATCACTCCTGACACTCTTCTCCACCCATTCTCTTCCACACTCCCCAGTACTCTGTACTGTTGATCCCAAGTATTTAAACTCATCCACCTTCGCCAACTCTACTCCTTGCATCCTCACCATTCCACTGACCTCCTTCTCCTTTACACATGTATTTTGTCTTGTTCCTACTGACCTTCATTCCTCTCCACTCTAGCTTTCATCAGGAAACATCATAGTCCACTGGGACTCCTGTCCAATCTCGTCTGTCAACCTGTCCATCACCATTGCAAATAAGAAAGGGCTCAGAGCCGATCCCTGATGCAATCCCACCTCTACCTTGAATGCATCCGTCACTCCTACCGCAGACCTCACCACTGTCACACTTCCCTCGTACATATCCTGTACAACTCTTATGTACTTCTCTGCTACTCCCGACTTCCTCATACAATACCACAGCTCCTCTCGAGGCTCCCTGTCATATGCTATCTCCAAGTCCACAAAGACACAATGCAACTTCTTCTGGCCTTCTCTATGCATCTCCATTAACACCCTCAGAGCAAACATCACATCTGTGGTGCTCATTCTTGGCATGAAACCATACTGCTGCTCACTAATCATCACCTCACTTCTTATCTGAGCTTCCACTACTATTTTCCATAACTTCATGCTGTGGCTCATCAATTTTATCTCCCTGTAGTTACTACAGTCCTGCACATCCCCCTTATTCTTAAATATCAGCACCAGTACACTTCTTCTTCACTCCTCAGGCATCCTCTAACTTTCCAAGATTCCATTAAACAATCTGGTTAAAAACTCCACTGTCATCTCTCCTAAACACCTCCATGCTTCCACAGGTATGTCATCTGGACCGACGGCTTTTCCATTTTTCATCCTCTTCATAGCTGTCCTTACTTCCTCCTTGCTAATCCGTTGCACTTCCTGATTCACTATCTCCACATCATTCAACCTCTTCTCTCTCTCGTTCTCCTTATTCATCAGCCTCTCAAAGTACTCTTTCTATCTGCTCAACACACTCTCCTCGCTTGTGAGTACGTTTCCATCTTTATCCTTTATTACCCTAACTGCTGCACATCTTTCCCAGCTCGATCCGTTTGTCTAGCCAATCGGTACAGGTCCTTTTCTCCCTCCTTAGTGTCAAGCCTCTCAAACAACTCATCATACGCCTTTTCTTTAGCCTTTGCCACCTCTCTCTTCACCTTGTGCCTTATCTCCTTGTACTCTTGTCTACTTTCTACATCTCTCTGACTATCCCACTTCTTCTTCACCATCCTCTTCCTCTGTATACTCTCCTGTATTTCCTCATTCCACCACCAGGTTTCCTTTTCCTCTTTCCTCTGTCCAGATGTCACGCCTTCTTCCTGTCACCCTTACTACATCTGCTGTAGTTTCCCAGCTGTCTGGTAACTCTTCACTGCCACCCAGTGCCTGTCTCACCTCCTTCCTAAACTCAACCTTGCAGTCTTCCTTTTTCAACTTCCACCATTTGATCCTTGGCTATGCCTTCACTCTCTTCCTCTTTTTGATCTCCAACGTCATCCTACAGACCACCATCCTATGCTGCTTAACTACCCTTTCCCCTGCCACCACTTTGCTGTCTTCAATCTCCTTCAGATTGACTCTTCTGCATAGGATGTAATCTACCGGTGTGCATCTTCCTCCACTCTTGTACGTAACCCAATGTTCCTCCCTCTTCTTAAAATACGTATTCACCGCAGCCATGTCCATCCTTTTGGCAAAATCCACTATCCTCTGACCTTCTTCATTCCTCTACTTGACACCATACCTACCCATCACCTCCTTGTCTCCTCTGTTCCCTTCACCAACATGTCCATTGAAATCCGCTCCAATCAC
Organism: Polypterus bichir lapradei; assembly: GCA_026402145.1. NCBI lineage: Eukaryota > Metazoa > Chordata > Cladistia > Polypteriformes > Polypteridae > Polypterus > Polypterus bichir. The sequence goes on along the minus strand of JANRMT010062797.1, from coordinate 32,255,060 downwards.
CACTTTCTATCCATTGAATTACAATAGATTTAATTTGGCTTTTTTTTGTAACACCAATCAACAGAAAAAGACTATGTAATGTCAAAGTGAACACAGATCTCTATCAAGTGGTCTAAAATGATTATAAATATAAAACAAAAAATAACTGTTCACATAAGTATTCTCTCCTTTAATGTGAAAGACTTACATCATCAATGATGCAGCCGATTGGTTTAAGAAGTCACATGATTAGTTCAATGGAGATCACCTGTCTGTAGTCAAGGGGCCTCGATTGATCATAATCTAAGGCACCTTAAGTGGAAGATCCAATGTGTGAGGGGTCAGTATTGTGGCCTACCATACACAAGGAAGACAAAACAGCACTGGAAGCAACTGCAAAAAGTGATTGAAAAGCTCAACCTGGGGGATGGAGACATGAAAATCTCCCAAGTCACTGACTATCCCTTTGGAGTCCAGTTGAACCAATCATGAAGAAATGGAAAGAGTCCGGTGTAAATCTGCCTAGAGCAGGCCAATAAAAAACAGAGTGATGGTGTAAGAAGAAGACAAGTGAGGGAGGTCACCAAGAGACCCAAGAAGAAGTCACAAGTTACAGTAGATGAGTTTGGAGAGACTGTGCAGACAATAACTACTGCTTGTGTGCTTCACCAGTTTCATCTTTATGGAGGAGTGGGAAAAAGAATGTCACTCAAAAAAAAAAGGCACATTAATAATAATTCTTTATATGTCACTTTTCTCACTACTCAAAGCGCTCTACTCGCAGGGAGGAGACGGGAAGTGAACCCACAATCTCCTTACTGCAGCACTACCACTGTGCCACCTGTGCGGCATCTTGGCATTTGCCAGAAGGCACAGGGGAGACTCTGAAGTCAGCAGGAAGAAGGTTCTATGATCTGATAAGACCAAAATTGAGCTTTTTAACCATTGGATTAAACGGCATGATTGGTGTAAGCCAAACCGTGGCATGCACATTATCAAAAACATACCATCCCCACTGTTGCACATGGCAGTGGCAGCCATCATGCTATGAGGATGCTTCTCTGCAGCTAGGCCTGGAAGGCTTGTGAGAGTAGAGGATACAACAAATGCAGTAAAATACAGAGGAAAATCTAATGCAGTCTGCAAAATACCTGTGCCCTGGTAGATTTGTTTTCCAGCAAGATAATGATCCCAGGTATAAAGTCAAAGCTACAAAGGAATGGCTTAAAAACAACAATGATAATGTCCAGGAGTGGCATAGTCAGAGTCCACATTTAAATCCAATTAGAATTTGCGGCTGGACTTGAAAAAGGCTGTTCACTCACAATCTCCGTGACACCTGGACAAAGCTTGAGCAGGTTTGGAAAAAGAATGAAGAAAAAATGGCCGAGTCCAGTTGTGTAAAGATGATAGGCAAAAAACCTTTGCGAACAGATTCAAGGTAGTCATAGCTCCTAATGTGCATCTCTGAAATATTGACTTGAATATGAATATTTATGAAATGAATGTTTATGCAATCATTTGCTTTGTGGGTTATAATTCATTTAACACACTTTACAGAGATCTGTTTGCGCTCTGACATTTAATAGTCTTTTTATGTTGGCCACTGTCAAAAAAAGACAAATTAAATCCAATGGGATTCAATGGTGCAAAAGAATAAAATGTGAAAACTACAGTACGTATTTAGAATTACGTATTGCGCATTTCTAAATTATCACACTTCAGAGGACACTGCCAGTGGTGTAGATCAACAGAAAAGATTTCCCTAAAAGAGTGATTCACGTTTATGATGAGCGGGGAGTTGAACTCATGAACCTGAATTGGTGGTCTAATAATCAGGTATCTCCCGAAACATCTTTTATTCTGCACCTCCTTGACACAATGCAACTTAAAAAAGGCAAAGTTGAAAAAAAAAATTGTTGATTTTACTTGCCTGAAAGGAAATGGTGAGAAGTCTGGGTTCACATTCACTGGAATTAGAGAACTATAAGGATTGGGGAAGAAAAAAGAACAAAATGAAATATTTATACGAAAGGTAACATTTACCAATTGTGTAAACATTTTTATCATTAGAAATTCAATTCATTTGCTTTTTTCTATTAAAGATGCTAGTGAGCTGTTGAATTTGTCTTTAAACAACTGCAGGAATCCATCTGTTCAGGTATTCATAAGTCTTTTCTGTGGTCTCCCTGCTCTATCTATTGTGGACTATGCCCGGCAGTTTATCCCGGCCAAGTCTCCCAAGCCGCCAGATGGAGCCCTCCCTGCAATGTGGAGATGCCCCGAATTCCAGCAGGGCATCATGGACTTTGTAGTTGTAATACACAGCCCTGCTGGATAACGTTGGGGACGCTGCCGGGAGGTACAGAGACGATTGTTTTTCCTACAGCCCGGAAGTACTTGCAGGTCACGAGGACGGAAGGAATAAAGTGCTTCCAGGCTGACAAAGAAGAGAAGAGTTTTGATTTCACCCGGAAGTGCTGGGAAGTCACATGGACTGCAGAGTAAGGAGCACTTCCGGGTCGTGTACTATAAAAGGACTATGGAAGCTCCCAGACGGCGAGCTGAGCTGGGTGGTAGGAAGGCAACGCGTCTGCGAGTCGGAGGATTGGTTATTGTTATTATTATTGTATTGTGTTTATTTATGAGTAGTGTAGAGTGGAGGGTGCTTGGTGCACGTAATTATAATAATAAAAACAATTATTGTAGCACTTTTACCTGGTGTTTGGCGTGGTACCTGAGGGTTCAAGGGAGCAATAGTGCCCCCTACTGCTACACTATGTATAAGGGTATCTTAGAATGGACATTTAGATGGACTTCCTACCTGTCTAGGGCTAGTTCCCACATTGAATCCAATGCTGCCTGGATTGGTCATGGCTCCCCATGATTAATTGGATAAGAAGAAATGAAAATAGATGGATGGTCAACAGAATGAACAATGCAGAATATCTCGTAGCTGTGAATTATAGCTGTTTACGTTCAGTAAATTCAGTTTTAAGATGGTGAGGCTTCTACTTTTTCTTCAGGAATCTGTAAAAAAAAAAATTTCTTTCCATCTCCTTCCTTGGCAACTAGTCTTATCCTAATACTAGCGACTGGGAGCCCGATCGAATTGGGCTACAAATTCAACGTTTGTGAAATCCATACTTTCTCTGCAAATAATTATTTGTTTTGTTAAGTCCTTGAAATGATTTTGTTATCATGGCACTGATTTGTGGTTAAAATAGACCTTTTCGGCCGCCGCAAGGCACAGGCTGCTCGATTTCTTTCAACCCGTGCTGCATTTGCAGCTGCTCGAGCTTCTTCAGTCGCTTGTGCACAGTTGGCACGATGTCTGTCAGCATTAGTAGCATTCTGTAATGCATGTTCTTCATCTGTCCTTTGTGTCCGATTTGCACGATTTCTTTCAGCATTAGTAGCATTTGTAGCTGTACGCTGCTCATCCGTTGGTTGTGCTCATTGTGTACGTGTGGTTGCATTAGCAAGTCTACGTTCTGCGTCAGTCATGTGACTTCGTTTCCTACCCATCCTTCCCGCGTCCGCTGCTCTTGTGGCTGCTCGAGGTATTGCTGCGAACACCATACATACAGATAGTATCAAATTATATATAAGGATATTTACTGTGGATGAGAAAGAGAGCACAAGCGTTTTTTGCTTTTTACTGTATTATGCTTTGTAATATTCTTAAATATTATTTGGCAGTTCATTCAGCCGAGTTTATGATAACAACAACCACCATACGTATTTATATAACACATTGTCATTAGTGGAAGCACAGAAAAGGGGTTGTAAGAGAAGCCTGTGAGATCACATGACCGTCTGTTTCCTCCACAATCAAGAAGTCACTGACTCAGACAAAGAACAACAAAGCTAACCTTACTCTATCCACCCTCTCCTACTGCCATGCTCTCCAGTCCTTCAAAAGCTCCTATTCATCATTCCTGAGATATGCTTTGACCAGGAATCAGAGAACTGCTTATCATCTTGCTACTTGGAAAAGTCCTCACCCACAGTGTGGTCGTGCACCTACGTCACTATCTCAGCTTCAGCAATAAATGAGGATTATTCTATGAGGGACCTCAAACCTCCTCAACTATCTTTACAACCTGCACAGTGCTCTAAAAATATAAAAACAAACAGAAATGAATTAATTTGACTACACATGCAATCAACATTTTTATCTTTTTCAATGATGACTCATTTCCTGGAATGCTAAATCAAATTTTAAAGTTGAAGGGAGTTGGAGCCTTTTTTGTTTTCATCCAACATAAAGCAGGGAATAAAAGCTTGGACAGGCAGACTATTGAAGGACATACTTACATACTCGACTGTCAATTAACGGATATTTATTGTATGTAAGAAGAAAGCCAAAGCATCCAGAGAAAGGCCAACATAGTTACAGAGGACAATATGCAGATTCCACAGTGATAGTCAACCAGATTTGAACCCAGGTTACTGCAGCCGTGACGCAACTGTGCTGTCAATAGTAGTGCCACAATGCCGCTTATATGTTTTAATTATAAAAAACAAAATACATTTTCAAAACCATTAATAAAATTACACCTTTTGTTAGTTTCTACTACATTAATGCTAACTTTTAAATTTACAGTGATTTTATTTTTTGTTTTTTGTATCTAAGTTCAGTTTGAATCATCTTTGCCTCTTAGAACTCCACCTGTAGAAGTAACTTAAAAATGCAAACATATTGAATAACCAAAGACTTATTTTTTTTTTTTTTTGTGAAAACAAAGGCATAGAGAGGGAAAAACCCACATAAGAAACAAGAAGGTATCACTCAACAGCAAAACTTTGATGCTATCTAAGTAACTGAAGCAGCTTCTCAGGGGATTTGGGCAATCTTGAAACAATCACAAAATTTCTCGAGGCTGAAGAAGGATGCATGCAAACCTCTGACCTAAAGTTCAGAGGTCAGATCCTGTTGGAGGATTAGAAGGATGTTCTCCTTCTACAAATACTTCAGATTGGTGAGTATAGGCCTTGTGTTATCAGAAGGGAAACATTTAAATCTGCTACACTCCTCTGCTTTGTGGACGTTAATGAGCCACTAAACCTGGCCTCCAGAAGAGCATAGCTATGGCCTTTAACACTCCTGCAGCAGTGCTCCCCCATATCTGGGTTCAAGTCTCTCTGGATGTGTGCCCTCACTGTCAAAAGAAGCAAGTCAGAAAAGAAAATCTAAGAGAGCTTTCAGCTGTTTTCAAATGGAAATGGTTTACAAAGGAAGAGATACAGCTATGCAAAATGTCCTTAATTTTACAAGACAATATATCAGTGTAAAATCTCATACTCTTCAGGTTGCACAGAAAAAGAATCTTGAAAGAAAAATCTGCAAGGATCAGAAATGAGGATGAAATGAAAAAATTGTAATATGTTGTCTATGGCAAAAATTAAGTCAGATCATTTTAACAGAAAGGAAAAATACCTCCTCTGATACTGTATGCATTTAAATTACTGCATTTCACTACATATAAAATATTCTGGGGCAGCACGGTGGCACAGTGGGTAGCGCTGCTTCCTCGTAGTTAGGAGACCCGGGTTCGCTTCCCGGGTCGTCCCTGCATGGAGTTTGCAAGTTCTCCCCGTGTCTGTGTGGGTTTCCTCCGGGTACTCTGGTTTCCTCCCACAGTCCAAAGACGTGCAGGTTAGGTGCACTGGCGATTCTAAATTGTCCATAGTGTGTGCTTGGTGTGTGGGTGTGTGTGCGCGCCCTGTGGTGGGCTGGTGCCCTGCCCAGGGTTTGTTTCCTGCCTTGCGCCCTGTATTAGCTGGGATTGGCTCCAGCAGACCTCCGTGACCCTGTAGTTAGGATATAGCGGGTTGGATAATGGATGGATGGATAAAATATTCTCATGGACACCAGACATGGGCTGCCATTCTGGCCGGGAGACCAGTTTAACGAAAGGACAGGGGGAGACCAATCTAATCCAGACTATTTTTTTTCCCCGATACAATAGGTGGCAGGCTACGGAGCCTGCATGGCTACCCACAGGGCAGGCTGGTAATTGCAGTCCTGTTAGACAGCTCTGCTGTGGTCCATGGGTGCCACCAGGGGGACAAACTGTCCCCACTGTAAAGAACTAGTGAGGCAACACTGGAAGTACTCCTGGGTCTGGCATAAAGGAAGCTGCTCTACAGTTGGGTGTGAAGGTTGGACAAAAATCACCTGGGAGGTGTGGAGCAGAAGAGACAGAGAAGGAAGAAGACTTTTTGTAATTGTGCTTGTGCAACATTTGGAGTAGCATGTTAGAAATATTTGCATCAATAAGATGTGTATTTGCGCTCAGAACTTGTGTTTGTGAAATTGTGTCGGGAATTTGAGGTGCTGCAACACCCCCTAATGGTTACAATAAATATATTTACATATATATGGATATTTATTTACGTGTGTGTATATTATATATATGTATGAACGAATGAAAAAACAACAGATGAAGGCTATACAGCTGAAATGTGTCTTTAACCTTTTTTCGTTTTCAGCATGGAAATACCCTTTCAACTTTTATTCCTTTGTAGATGAACGCTGACATAGCCCTACACTATCTCCATTTATATCAATTTTTTTTCTCCAACAACTTCAGAATTTAATAGCTGTCACTCACAAGCATGATATGGTGATTTAACATAAATACATATTTAAAGAGACTTCTTGAATTTAAGGGCAAATGCACTGCAGATGTAATCAAGGAGGCACATCTTCACATAGAGGTTTGAGACAATCTTGAACAAACACCGGAGTCACGTAGGTGACAGCAGGCAGGACATGTTTTAAAAACAAGGTGAATGAGATATCGATACACAGTAGATATCAGCCAACCAAATGAGTTTGACTGACTGAATAGACTCTTCACGTTTCAACGATAAAACATCCATTAGATGCACCACCACTCAAATGTTACCTGATCATTGCTCATGCTGCCATTCTGGGGCAAAGGACAAGGAATAGCCCATTTCTTTATAACAATCTGGAAAATATAGAAAAGACCAAATGATTTAAAAACAAAAAATGTTAAACATAATACAGTTACTCTATGTATCCAATGAAGACATGTGTTAAAAAGGTGTTAAAGGAGAACATTTTTGATATTCCAGCTGAAAACTAGAGAGAAAATGGAGGAAGGTTATTCAGATTGCTTAATATGGTCTGAACTGAACATACAGCTATTAAGTATAAATAATAAAGAGCACTATGGTATAATACTTGCAACACAATTTGGTGACAGAAATCAAAACATCCATCCATTCATTTTCTAGCACTGCAGCAATCAGTATAATGCAGGAATGCCAAAGACATCAATGAATCTTAGTAAATGCATAGGCATACAACAATATCCCTGATTCAGGAATCAATTCAGAGTCCTGACATTAAAACAATAAAATATGGGACAAAAAAACAACCTGAAAGAAGACTTATTTGGACATGCAGAAAGTATGCAGAATAAGCACAAACCATGGCCAACCCAGGATTCAAACCTGGACCCTTGGAGATGCATGGTAACAGTGTCAAGTAAGTATATATTTAAACATTTCAAGCAGGGACGGGGCTAGGGGCTGGAAGGGGTTGGCAGTGCTCTAACCCAACAGAGTCATCTATCCACCCAAAGAAAAAAAAAAAATCTGTAAAAATGAACTGCTAACTTCTATTCCCATATGCCCATCCTATTAACACCACTGCTTTTAAACAGTCATTTCTAGTAGAAACACGTATTCTGCACTTCACTGACAAAGGCAAAACCAGGCTTGCTTTGTAGCTGATCATCAAATGCGTATAGCGGAGTGAAAATTTAATTGGTGTTTAGTTATACATTCTTACTGATGACACAGTTTTAGCTCACATTTGCTACTGTTACCACTGCTGGTGCAACATTCTGTGCTCTTCTGGTAGGCCACACTACCATGTGATTAACCTAATCATGGATCCAGATCTAGTTTTGCGGTGCAGCGGTATATAAATTGCATACATTGGTGTTGTACATATGCAATTTTTACTAAAATAGGCTGATTGGTAAAAGGAACCTACTCCAGCAACACCTGAGAGACATACAGTACTAGTCAACCATCCATTCAAATTTTTTTAATTACAAATGCCTCTGTTATGTAAGTGAGGAGGACTGTGAAGGACGGTCAAATAATGTGAGTAATTCTAAGCACAATGGTGGCAAATGCTAACTAATGGGAGTTTGGGCAATGCGTATCAATGTTTACATACATTACTTACATAGATCAAGGGACTTTTTTCTCAATAATATATGTGCTGTATAACCTAACACAAAAAACAAGACCAAGGCAGTGTCTAATTGAAAGCAACCAGTTATCTATGAAGCTGCAATATATTTTGAAAACCTGAACACCAGTTATCCTAAAACACATATTTATGGCTATATGTGCCATACATTTAAATGCTAACTCTACTGCACTGCACCCATTTGAACTACAGACATTCACTCAAGCAGACTCTCATCAGAGTTAAAGGCCCACACAAATACAACACATTAAGAAGCCCAAGCGGTGGGGTCTACTTACCACAACAGTGAAATACAACATGAACAGGAATGACAAGCCACTTGTATAACCAAGAAAACCTAACAAATCATCAAGAAAGGTAAAATCAGTACCACTAAACATTAAAGTGCATTTGATACAAAGCATACCAGGATCTTTAAAGCTTTTAATGCAATTACTAGACCAACATACAGGTGCATCTCAAAATATTAGAATATTGTGAAATAAGGTCATTTGTTGTCGTAATTTATTTCAAAAAGGTAAACCTTCATATATGCTATAGTCATTGCATTTAATGTGAAATATTTCAAGCCTTTTTTGTTTTAATGTTGATGATTATGGCAGATAGCTCATGAAAATCAGAAATCCAGTGTCTCAAATTATTAGAATATTACCTACAATCGATCAAAAAAGGATTCACAATATAGAATTGTCCAACTGCTGAAAAGTATGTTCATTTATACAGTCAATACTTGGTTGGGGCTCCTTTGCCATGAATTACTGCATATCAATGCTGCGTGGTATGGAGGTGATCAACTTGTAGCACTGCTGAGGTGTTATTGAAGCCCAGGTTGCTTTGATAACAGCCTTCAGCTCGTCTGAATTTTTGGGCCAGGGGTGTCTCATCTTCCTCTTGACAATACCTCATAGATTCTCTATGGAGTTCAGGTCAAGCGAGTTGGCTGGGGAATCAAGTACAATAACATGGTGGTCAACAATCCATTTGGTAGTAGTTTTGGCCAAGTCCTGCTGGAAAAGGAAGTCATCATCTCCATAAAGTATGTCAGCAGATGGAAGCACAAAGTGTTCTAAAATCTCTTAGTTGATGGCTGCGCTAACTTTGGACTTCATAAAACACAGTGGACCAACACCAGCAGATGACATCATGCCCCAAATCATCACAGGCTGTGGAAACGTCACACTGGACCTCAAACACTTTGTATTCTGTGCCTCTCCACTATTCCTCCAGACTCTAGGACTTTGATTACCAAATGAAATTCAACATTTACTTTCATCTGAAAGGAGGACTGTGGACCACTGAGCAACAGACCAGTTCTTTTTTTCATTACCCCAGGTAAGATGCTTATGATGTTGTCTCTGGTTCAGGAATGGCTTGATATTAGGAATGTGACAATTTCCTGAAGTGTCTGGGCATGGTGGCTCTTGATGCACTGACAGCAGCCTCAGTCCGCTACCTGTGAAGCTCTCCCAATTTATTGAAATTACTTTTCCTGACAATCCTCTCAAGGCTGTGGTCATCCCCATTGTTTGTGCATCTTTTCCTAACACACTTTTACCTTCTAGTTGACTTTCCACAATTATGATTCAATACAGCACTCTGCGAACAGCTAGCCTTTGCAGCAATGACCTTCTGTGGTGTCGCTGATCGTTTTCTGGACAACCATCAAGTCACCAGTCTTCCCCATGGTTGTGCTTGCATGTACTGACCTAGACCTAGAGATACACAGTATTTATACTGTTTGAACAGCAATTTACTCAACATCAAAATGAAATACTCTAATAATCTGAGATACCGGATTTCTGATTTCCATCAGCTATAAACTACAGTATTTTTATCAACATTAAAACAAAAAAGGCTTGAAATATTTCCCTTTACATGTATTGAATATAGCATACTAGAGGCGTGTGGTCATTGGGACAAAAAACAACCCGAAGATTCCCAACCAGTTTGACTATATTAGTGCACTTGGAGAGGCATCAGTTAACTCTTAAGAATTACACAGTGCAGAGAATGTGGGCCCACTTTGTGCTTGCTGGCCCACTGGTTTTCATAAGAAGACACCATATCATAGCCGTATTACTGGCATATGAGTCCAATTAATCTTTGTCTTGAGGAAATACCTCCAGATAGACAATGTTTTAGTGAAAACTTCAAGCCTTGCCCTCCATTACTGAAGTGTTTCACTATTCACTACATTGCATGTTGTTCAGCCGTGGCATTTGCTTCGTTTCAATGTTGTGTCTCTTCATCAGTGTCATTAGCACTACATCAATGATGCTTGGCGGCATCTGTTGCACACAGGTCTTTCATAATGAGAACTGAGGTGCATGCAAGTGGCAAAAAAATGCAAAAGTGCAGGCATGCGCCATCTAGTGGTTGAGCTTGAGCAGAGTGGACTGCTTCATACACACACAGGTCTTTTGTTTATATATGTCTAATATGAAGGTTTACCTTTTTCATGGTATTCTTATATATATATATATATATATATATATATATATATATATATATATATGGAATCTTAAAGCTTGAGTGATATGAAAATCACAAGACTTTGTGACTGCTAATGACCGTAAATGTTAACTTATGTTAATGCAAAAAAATCAAAGAATCACAAGTTTCGTAAGTTCTGATGTGCTGGAAGAAACTATCATGCAGTTTTTAATGGCCCATTAGCCAGTATAATGTGGTATCTGATAATAAATGAAGATGGTGCTGTTCAGTGCCAGAGGAAAGCTTACATTGCAAGCAGGTTTCCAATTAGACTGAACAATACAGTTTCTGCTATCTCTATATATGAATTGTATAACCAAAGTTCCAGTTTACAGAGGGAAGTAAACTGAAAGTATGAAATGAACCATGGGAGTGAAGGAACAGTTCTGAAAGAGGCAAATAGGCAAACCGCAGGAATCCAACTGAGAAAAGAAATATTCCACCCATTCCACCCTTAACTGAACATTAAATGGGAAAATTATTTCCCTATATGTCAGCAAATATGCAAGATCCTGAAGTGATATGAAGAAGTGTCAGCACCATGCAGAGGCAGCGGTGCTTTCCTGGTCTCTTGGGATGACTGTCCCTGACAAAACCTGCACACTTGTTTCCTGAACAGCTGGTGTTCAGAGATCAAAATATTCAACAGGCGATTTGCCCTGAGAACAGACGTGATCACGGGTCAAAGAAAGAAACTCCAGAACACTGTTGTTTATTAAAATGTTTGGATATGATACTTGAGACCACATTAAAAGCAGCAGCTTATTAAATACACAGCAGTTTGCATTTACCTTCCAATAAAAATACACGTGTCTGTAAAGTAAAACAGTACTACAGGGCCCAATATGCTATGTTTAAATAGCCCCTGCCTGTTTTCAAATCCATATGCTCATTTTTATCCAAACAAAAAGAAGTCAATGCGAAAAGTTCTCTCCTACTTTCTACTATGATCCTCAAAGTTCTAAATACATGTTAATGAAGAAATCTTGTGCTGCACTTTAGAGCAGATTAAAAAAAAAAAATGAAATTGATGTGTACAGCAGTCTTAGCTTGTCTACTAAAAAAAGTGTTAGAAAATATAAATTTGACTGCAAATAAACTGACAGCATGAAAAGCTATTTAATAAACTGCTAAACGACTTTTAATGTAGTTGCTTTAACACTATCATTGCTAATACTATTAACTTTACTCCATGTTGGACAAACTCAGATGTGGGTTTAATAAATAGATGGATGGATAATTAACATTTTTTAATATTAATTATGCTGTAATATAAAATAATAATATGTGGAACCGCTACATGTTCAATAACAAAAATGTAAAATAACAGAAGCAAACCTACTTAATTAGTTCAGGGTTGTGAAAGGCTGGCACCTATCCTAGCAACAAGGGATGCAAGGCAGGAAACAGTCCTGGCACATCCCAGGGTCCATAATAAAACATCATCGTCAAGTAAAATGTAGGCGATGCTCCGGCTAAATGCCTTTAACCGACACTGAACTCCTTCTCTTTATTTCATCTACAGTGGGCCCCCTTCGGTAACTTTGATGTGCATTCTTCTTTTGAGTTTATTTTCCAAGTGATAGCTTTTATCTTTTTCTACTTGACTTGGAAAAATGGCGCTTTTTCAAAATAAGACATCTAAACTTATATTATATAAACCATATGTATTCAGTGCTATTTTTGTGTTTATACTACACATGGCAACGACTACATTGTTAAAGAAAATAAATTCTGTATATTTAAAAATAGAGTGCCAGTACTATGGTAACATAATGCACATATGAAATAAATGATTAGGAAACTCAATAGCAGGAATAAACCATAATCCAATAATACATTTTTTGCAACATTATCAATTCCCGATAACTACATTTACAGTCTCTGCGGGCTCCCCAGCTGCTCGTCTGGAAGGCCTCCTGTGCTTTTAATTTACAGCGGACTGGCCACACTGGTTTAGGGTTTGGAATTCTGGCATTGCTGCCACTTTCAGGTCAGGAGAGTCAGTTGCTGGAAAAGCATTTTGTGGAAAGGCATTTTTGGCAGTGGCTGGCTGGGACAAAGGATATCTCTGGGATATATGAGCCCTTCCGTACAATTTAGTAATAAGAAGCAGTGGAAAAGAAATCACAAATATATTATTAATAATAAAAAACCATAACAACACGTGCAAAGAAAATCACTCAATTTACATTCACAATGTCTGGCATTCATTATAATGGCAAAAAACATTTTAACAATGTAATAGATTTATTCAACAAGATCTTTTTATAATATTAAACAGATATTTTTATGTTAAAAAATATAATATATGGGTAAACAATTTTCAGAATAACTTTTTAAATGAGCTTACCTATTTTTGTCAGCAAGGCAAGAGGCAAAACAATACATACAGCTGTAATAACAAGCAAGATTTGTCCATCGAGATACCACTGGGACCTAAAATGAAAAATCTCAAAAGTTAGAAAAGGAAGTTGAAATATGGATACTGCACTGTTCATTACAATCTATATAAATTTAAGGAATATTTATCCAACTATTCATTTTCAAAGCCCAATTATTTTCCCTACAGGATAACTGGAATCCAGAAGTGAAGAGTTAACAGCATTAACCACCACGCCACCCAGCTTCCCATTACAGGAGTATACCAACTGGAAAACATCAAAGGCCCCTAACAGAACCCAAAGGCATTAGCTTTGTTTGATATCCCAGTTGGGTGAACTAAAAACTAGTAAGTATAAACCAGTGCTAAAAGAAAACCATCAAGTTTTAAAATAGTGCAGCTTAAAGTATTGGTTCATTGGGACCAAGATGGTAAACCAAATTGAACAGGGTGTAGCTAGCAATATAAGCAATAAGTCTGATCCTGACCGACTGCGGGATTTACTGTTTTTTTTTGGCTTTGTTTATATTACTTACATAAAAAAAGGAATTAAGACAAACACTCTTTGCTCTTTTATGGACTTACTATAACTATAAACTCTTCAGTTCTTTGTTTTCTTTTGGGGTTGGCCCATCATTTGCCTTTGTAAAAAAAACATTTCCATAATTAAATATGTCAGTGTGGAACAACTTCTCAATGTCTTCTAAAATATAAGTGTTTCCTCAACCACATGCCTTGAAGCTGTAAAGTTTGAGATGTGACCTTTCTTAAGTCCACTGGCTCCTATAATACTTTTTCCAATGCAAAAATTACACACATTAATTTTACTTTCCACTTGTGGTTTCCATCTACACTCTTAAAAATGAAGGTGCCAGAGTGGTTCTTCAGAGCAATGCCATACGGGAACCATTTTTGGTTCTCAAATGAACCATCCGATGAACGTTTCAGAAAGAACCTTATTTAGATCAGTAACAGACTCTATGAATAGCCATAAACAGATGTGATAACAGATTTGTAAAATAACAAAGGCCTCCTGTTTTTAAACTGACTCTTCCTTCATACAAGAACACAGGCGGAGTTCAGGTTTTCATGTCAGCATCCTGCTAGGTAACCTCCTATCTATTAAAACTTTCTGTTTTGTCCCCATATTACAAACCTTTCCAAAGTCCAAAGAACCAACTTCATATGCAAAGAACCCTTTCCAGAATGATGTTTGTAAAGGAATGGGCCTGCTTTAAAAAACCTCCTAATATGTAGAAAAAAACTGAAATCTCATTTGGTACGAAACCTAGCAGGACATTAACAGAGTAAGAAAACCTGCTTGTGTTATAATGTGCAGCAGAGTACTTTAAAAGTAATGAGATGTTTGTATTTCCACATCTGTTACCACATATTCATGGTTATGGAGCTTGTTTTGAATCTAAATAAATAAAACCTCTTTCTGGAACCTTCATGTGGATGGGTCTTTTGGGAAACAAAAATGGTTTTCCTATGGCATCACTCTGAAGGACCACTATGGCTCCTTCATTTTTAATAGTGTATCTAGATACATATACAAGATTTCTCAGTCTTACTGTTTATTTTAACAGCCTTATTAAGTTACACTCTCCTTAAATGCTTTTGGGTCCTTTAAAATGTTTGAATGTACAGATCCAACTTCACGGTTTGACCAAATGCCATAATGTCTACTGAAATCACCTCTTTTACATGTCATAAACAGTTGCCATCACTTTTCCTGTTGAAGAAGTAGCCTTAAAATGGCTTCCTATAAGAAGATGGATGACGCCTTCCGACAGCTATATTTTGATGTTTAGTTCAAAGTGATGGATCCATGTTTTAACCCAGGTGACCATCAATGACAAACAGCTTTCACCCACAGCCTCATACCAGGAGAGCAAACCTGTGCATACCTTTTTCCACACTAAGATGTGATGACAGACCCAACATGCACACACTTGAATAGCAATCGTGCTGTTCATACTTTCTTGGGCACTGAGAGCTCAGCCACAAGCCTTCTAGTGAGAATCTTGTAGTCCTTTCAGACGAATTCATCAGGACATTGAAACCATGCCGGAATGGCTGCTGTTTTTGGTTGACCAGTGTAAGACGGAGCAGTGAACTAGGCCTGGTCTTTCTCAAAACTCGTAATTTATGAAGTGCAACAATCATCAGTGCTTTTATCAACAGTTTTTATACCACCTGTGAATGTCTGTCACTGATTCCTAAACGGCCACAGGAAATTCACTAACAGCCATTTGTTTAAAACTTTCATCACTTAACAACACATTTGTGTGGGTCCACTGCACATATACTAGGAAACATTTTAGACTAACCAAAGAATAATGTACAGACATTCCCAGCTAATTGTGACTGAAGTATAGAAAGTGTTGCTAATTTTTGGTCAGTCTTTATGTGTAGCACTACAATAGATGTGTGTGTATGTATGTATGTATGTATGTATTTATTTTCTTTTTTAAGATTTCTTCCTTTCCTTGATACAATGGCACCACTTACAGTATATATTTCAAAAAAGCTTGAATAAAAATAGTTTGCACCTAATGTATTTTATATAAATTCTAGTTTGTAAAGTAAGTGAATAGGGAAAAAATTCATATGCAATTCTAAACTCCTCATGGAGAGTCATCAAAAGAAGGTTTCAATCCACGTTATCCATATGGATTATTGAAATACATGCTGAATCTTTATTATGTTTAAACAATATAATTTACTGTGATATTGCATTATAGATACTATAGTTGAAGATGGATTATGCACATTAAGTTCAATATCCTAAAAATTAGAGAGGATACGAGATGGCACTGTGGGCAGGAGTGCCATCCATCAGCTCACTTCATGACAGCCAAGCCTGTGGCAGGCAGAAGAAAGTGCAGCCCCTATGAGCCAATATCAGCAACCTTAAGTACAAGGTAGGAAGTCTACAGTAGGGGTCACCCACGTACCCACTCATAGTCACACTTGCGTTGGTGACATTTAAACTATTAGGTGTGTATTTGTGATGTATGAGTAAAACTGGATTATGTGAAGAAAAACACCATGCAGACGTGGAAAGTAAAACTGGAACACAAAAAAAAAAGAAAAAGATCACCATGTTGCCCAGGCTTAATTATTACTTGTAATAATAAAGATAATGAAACATACAATTTGTTAAATTTGTAAAAAATAAAAGCAGCTGTGGCAAAGCATTTTTGATTTATTTATTTTAATGCAGTTCTTTAGAATAATGTTCACCACAAGAACTGCCAAAAACATCAAATAAATGGCTAAAAGATTACATAAGAAGGCTTAAAGTATTTGTGGTGTATTCAACAATTAAAACTTTCACACAGTTCCAACTATATTCTATGAAAACAGTATAAATAAAACAGAAAGGAGTGAAGATTTATTCAAGTAATTAATAAAAAGATGCAGGCACATATATTGCTCTTTAACATCAAGAGCACGGCTTTATAAAAAAGACCAATTTTCTGAAATGCTTCCTGCATTGCTTTCAAAGCAGATCAAAATTAATAAGAAAAAAATGCCATCATGTCAGTTAAATGAAAATAAACTGTTAAAAACATTTTATGGGCAGGATGCCCAGGCAGCAGTCATTTTCCAAGCATCTGTAACTGGATCCTTGCAGTGCTTGTGCTGGTCCGTTACTTTAATATCATGGCTATATGGTACATACAACTGCAGGACTGGTGGTACCATATAATAGATATTAAAGCTCTTTAGCGGTGTGACAAATGGGATGGAATTCAGATGTTCATGCTTCAGACTCTTAACTAAAAGCAGACCGTTTTAAAATTTGTCTTAATTTCATTCCTAAATGCAGTGAGACAGCTCATCATGTGTTATAAATTATAAGCTTACTCTCAAACCATTACAATTATGTAATTCACATGCAAACAGCTTAATTTCGCCAAACCTACAGGCCAATGTCAGATGTCTAGAATGCCAAATACCATTTTCCTTATTGAAAAACTGCCAGCAGATATATTTGTGCAGGGGATGCTGACATTATGACACATGCTTAAAGTGTTCACTTTGGTCACATGTCACTTTAAACAAAAGCGCCTGTTTTCTGCTGCCTTTTTATCAGCATGTTCTCACTGCACCTGCTACAGCACTACAGTATGCACATGAAAGAGGTATGTAAATAATTGCACCCCAAACACTTTCTGCAAGACAAGCAATGTGCCCAGATTTTTGATCAAATTTAGTGCAAGCAATGGGATACACAATTCACCTGGGATTATCAGAGGCAAAGGTGTCAAAAAGGTGCCAAAGAGCAGTCCTAACAGTCCTAACAGAAACCTGCATGTGACAGTTGAAGCCAGCGGTGGGCGATACACGCATAGAAATATTAATCTATCATTTATACCACTATTGAGCATATCAAGAAGCCATCTTGGTTACAGATCCTTCTGACACAGTGCAGCAAAGGCATAACTGAAAGTCCATATAGGCTTCAACTCATTACAGCCACATGTGAAGGTTTACAGGCAATGAAACAACTTATAGCCAACATTTGCTAAAACTGTATTTGTTTTGGAGATTGAATTTATAATCATGGACCAAAGAATCAGATGGCAGTAGGGCTCCAGCTACTTCTTTGTGTTGTTATTGTAGCGACCCGACCTGTAAGAGAAGGGGCAGGTGAGTCTCTGCAAGGAAAAGGCAAAGCCTGTACTCTGAAGGAGCTTTAAAGAAGTTGAGTGGCAGGTAGGACAGTCTTCACTTAGTGCAGTGCAAAGACTCGTGAGGATGGTGATCACCCTTGAGGCTGAAGAGGAGCATCTTCCGAGCCAAAAAGTGGAGTCATTCGGGCTCCTTTCTTAAGTGGATAATAACCGGCGGATTGAGTCTTTGTGTCAGTCCTTCCTCCACTGTTCCATGGGCTGTTATATTATATTTCATTTTTTGTGTAAAAAGATGAAACAACATTGCAAATTTCCTTGTCAAAACTTAAAACTATCGATTTTTGAAGGGATCAATTTAAATTTGTACAGTTATCACGTTATCAATGCACTTTCTGTAGAATGCTCATGCTACAAAACTACTGAGCATGTAAAATAATGCAGAGATGCGAAAAATTAGCAAATAAAGTACTGCAAAACCAATGACAGTTATACTGAAAAATAAACGTGTGATGTGATTTAATGTCTGCAAGCACATTCTTTCCACAGTCTATGATTGTAGTGGTAGGGTGCTGTACCATGTTAGCCATTGTGGATGCAATGAGAAGTCAAGCAAACTGCCTGAAGAAGGGCCCTGAGTTACCTTGAGAGCTTGCATATTGTAATCTTTTTAGTTAGCCAATAAAAGGTGTCATTTTGCTTGACTTCTTACAGTCTATGATGATAATAATAAGGTAGCCCTGTATTAACCATTAAGCAAAATAAGCAAATGTTTTTGGGCACCAAGGGACCATTGAGCACCACTGGGTTTTAACAAAACTAGGAAAAAACTTGAACATAAATGTAAATTAAAACTGACCAGATTATAACAGAGCTAGATCTACTTGAATGGTTTTTCTGCTCATTCTGTTCTCCCATAATGCAGAATTACACAGCAGGGACCATAACTACTATTGATGTTGTATTCGAGTTTATAGTCAATTTTAAAACTCTGTTTTTGACATATAAAAGTTGCAAACAACTTACTACTTCCTTTACATTGTAGAATTTACTAATGCCTGTTCTCCTGAGTTTACACTTTGACAACAAAATGCATGTCTTTTTTCGGATTCACAGAACAAATGAAAGTACAGAAAGAACTACCTAATAATATTTATAATGCTGAATTGCAGAATTTTCTTTACAATGCTGGTGAGGTTGTTCACACTGCTTTTTAATAAATCAAGCAATTACTGTGACTGGCAGTGACTTAATCTTTTCACTCCCTTTGTGTTCCCAGTGTCCAGCAATGGTGCCAGGTATCACTGACTCTTTGATCAGGTTAGTCCTCTTATTTTTGGAGCAGGACCTTGACTTCCCCCTGAAACAGTAATGACTGAGTCCCATGTTTGTCTTCAACAGAATCTACTCAATGGCAAATATGTGGATATAAATCTTACTGCACAAACTGTGGAAAAGGCTCACGCAAAAAAAAACAAAATACAGAGAACCACTTATTCTCTTATGACTGCTACCTGTTGTGGCCTCCTTGTGGGATCTACGTATATTTGCCCAAGAATAGATTGCAAAGGTAATACATGAGAATGAGACTGGAAAACTCCCATGACCTCTCAAATATCCAAGCACTGACAAAGAGCTGGTCTGCTATTTCATTACTAGGATAGAATATATACTCCTGCTTAACCACTTGAGGTTCTATCGGTCTAAGCCTCTTTCAAGGAACAAGGTCTCTTGCTAAAAGAAACACATCACCCCTTTTCCAGTTGGCAGCTCCAAGGGTGTTACCCTCTCCTTCCAGGCATCAACAAAGAGATGGATTAACCAACAAAACCCAGTAATATCCTGCACTTACAGTTTAGTATCTATCTATCTATCTATCTATCTATCTATCTATCTATCTATCTATTCACCTAAATATTACTTGTCTCCACAGCTTTCCCACTGCCAGTCTTGAAAACCTCAGCCTCTGAAATGGCACCAACTCTAACAAATATTTCTGCATAATGTGTCTTTCAGGTTCTCACAGTATTCCCAGATGTTGTCAATGTTTGCTCACTTTCACCAAAAACAACCTGGCTAAAGTCCTTTTATATTTGAGAGCATCTTTCAGGCTACCACAGTCATTCTCTATGGCCTGGACAGCATAATGAACACTTGCACAACTTCTGTCCTTTTGCAATTCTGGTACCCATCATTCAAATTTAGAGACCCTACCAATAATATTATGTGGAATCCTTTTCCTTCAGTTTGACAGCTTCTCTCATCACTAGGGCTGGCCGACGGGTCCTAAGGCTGTTGCCATGATAAGCACCAGTTCCCAAACACTCCTTGCAGCTGCCTCTTCTAATGACATGTTGAAAGCAATCACATCTCTCCCGTCACACAAATGGAAGAAGAGGTTTTCCAGGAGATGAAAATCATTCCATGTTAAGACTCTGCTATTGAAGCAGCTCCCAGTATACCATCACACGCTTATTGAGTCTCTCCCACGTATTTTCAGCCAACAATGCATCAGTCTGAGATATCTCAATACTGAGTAAGGAGTACTTCTGCCTACTCCATTTTCCAGATGATTAATACTTAGTTTAAACAATGTCAACCAGTAACCTTTGACCTAATTTGCTCTAGTACCAGGCATCCAGAATTGGCTTCTTGCTTGGAACAAATGCTGCTGGATGAGGCCTGAACTGGATTAGGGATGTTTGAAAAAGATGAATTGTTCTAGCAGAGTGCAATTAATAGCATGAGTGGTGAGAAAAAAAGCAGAATAACGAAAATAATTTTAAAACACTAAAGATTCTTTAGAACTGTAAATATCACAACAATAATCTGTGGACTTCAAAAATATCATATACCATATTGTAGTAACATGCATAATAAATTATATTTAGCATGCAATTGAATAAACTAATAAAATTTTACTGAATAAATGGCTTTTAAAAATGATAATAAAAAAATGAACATAGAACACCTGTCTGGTAAATCAGTTCTAACTTGAAGGATTTTTCACTGTAACCAATGTACTGTATAAATATCTTTTTTCACACTCCACACTCGTCGACTGGTTAATTAATATTCATTCATCCATCCAATGTTCCAAACTCACTTAGTCCATTTCAGGATCCAGACAGCACTGAGCACAAAGTCAAAAATCAACCATGGATGGATGGATGGATGGATGGATGGATAGATAGATAGATAGATAGTGTGGCAGACTGTATAATGGAAGGACCAGGGGACAGAACACACACAGGGAATTATCTCCACTGGGGTGATAGATGCCAGAACCCCTAGGTTGTGGCAGGGACTCAGACTCCCACAGGGCAACATGGGAGTTGGAATTTAGCACAGCCAGGGGGTGCTGCAGGAATGGCTGAACATTTTATTCCAGCACTTTTGCCACACCCGGAAGTGCTGTCAGAAGCAGATTATGGGACACCTGGAGCACTTCCCGGTGCTCTATAAAAGGAGCCAGAGTCAGGAGGCTTGCTGGGAGGAGTGGAGGCAGAAGGAGAGAAAAGAAGAGAGAAAAAAAGGGTGCTATGTGCTGTTTTGTGCTTTTAACTGTGCTGAGCGGGTAGGAAATGATTTGGGAAGCGTTTCCCACAGAAAAATAAAAAAGTGTGTATTAACTTGTATCCTGTGTCTGTCTGTGTTGGGTATGGAGAGCTGTGCGCCCCCTGCAGGCCACAATAGATAGATAGATACTTTATTTGATCTACATTTACTAAATTTAAGTCAGAAACCCACCATAGGACACACATACACACACACTCACTCACTCTATTCTGAACTAAATTCATCAATTAGCCTTACCTGAACATCTCTGAGATGTGTGGGGGAAACCAAAAACACCTGACATGACACTACATCGTCTGTGACCAGGCTGGGATTCCAACCAGTCTCCTCAAGCAGTAACCCTTGAGATTAAATATTTAAAGAGCCAAATAGAAAACTGTTCTTAGGTTGCCACTTATAGATTCAGTCAAACCAGACACTGTGATCACTTAATAAAATCAAATTAATAATTTACCTGCTTTGGTGATCAGCAAGGAAGCCACTGATAGCCACGGGGAGTTCAGATTTAATGATAAAGAGGTATGACGACATTGCTGAAAATAATTTGTAGAACAAAGGAAAATAATTAATTTCAAAGCATGTATTAGTGTTTTTACATGTTGACCTTCAATGCATAATACTTTAATTACTAAAGTAAAAGGAAAACTGACATCACTCAGTAAAGTACCATACTGTATAGTCGCTTAATTTAATCATTTACATTCACTGCTTGAAACCTTTAACTTTCAGGTAATCCTGGTATTTCTTACTATGGTAACACGAATAATGATTAGTAAAGCTCTGTAATTTGACCCATCTTTCTCAAATGGGTCCTTTTATTTCCATTTTGTGCATTACACATTCACGGAGAGGGAATGGAAATCAATGCATCTTATCCAAGCAAAAAGATGGGCACAATACATTCATGTGACCTGCTTCCTACCTACAGCACAGCTAAATTAAAAACACTTGCCGGGTCAGTAAATGAGGAAATATTCACTTCTTTGTACTTAAAGTCCCTGCGTTTCCTAAGTGGGATTATGCAGCTGTTTTTCTGCCCTTGTCTCAATGCGACTGGTGCCTGCAGGCTTCATTTTGTGTTTGCTTAAAATCCCCTTTAAGGCCATAATGTTTGTTTTCTTTACTTCACATAACTCACCCCAAAGCTGACGGCCACAAGAAAAATATGCTGAACTGTCATCATCATCCCATTTATCTTGAAATGAACAACCAAAAAGGTCTGGTAAAACTCTATTATTCCATGTACTATATAATAACTATTAGCACAGTCATCTCACTTACATACACAAACATTAACATACAATAAAATATACATGTGAACAGCCTACCCTCATAAGTAATTGACAAAATTAATATAAAAATGAAAAGGATGCTGTTTATGAGTTGACTATGAGACTATATCCCATTTCACCCTGCCACACCAGCCCGAGTTACAAAAGGATGAACCTATCTATCCAAATGAGTAAACCTGGGGTGATACTGGGGTGATGAGGGTGTGCAGAGGTGACGCTGCAACATGTTAAGCCACAGAGTACAAACATTTCATTTACATTTATTGAGTGCTTTAATAAGAGGCATGATGTTACAGTAGTCTCATTGCCCCAGAGTGCAGGGTTTAAATCACAGCCTGGCCATCATCTGTGTGGAGCTGATTTACTTTTTGTGTCTGCTTGGGTTTTTATCCAGGTTTTTTAGTACATCTCCCTCAGTTTAAATAAGTGTGTATTAGGTTAATTGGCAAAAATATACATGTTTGAGTGTGTGTGAGCCCTGCAACAGACTGGTACCTCCTGCCTCCTGGTAAGTACTGGCTGCTCTGTGATCCTGAATGGAATAAAGGGGTAAGAAAATAGATGGATGATGTCTTTTTTAATTATTAATTGTTTGTTACTTTCAAGTTAATCAAAATACAATTATTAGCAGCACAGAGCAGAAACACCTTTTGAAAATGTGGTGCCTGTTAAGAGACACGTAAGGATTAAGGATTTAGAATAAAGACCAGGAGGTGATATATGCAGGCTTAAACATAGTGAAAATTAGCTTGGGATTAGAATCAGGAAGATAAAAATAATATGAGACCACCTGGAGTCAAAAAGTCCAAATATAAGAATCGAATGTCAGAGGGAAGATGAGAGAAACTAAAACAAAACCTAACATTGGGGCCTACTTGGGAGTAATGCTAAATGCACTAAAGAATCTTAAGGTATTTGTTATCCACCGAAGGATAATGCATAATGAAAGTGCCGCCATATTTATAGTGTCACTCCTGTGACATCACCAGTGTGACCATGGTCATGTGACGCAACCGCAACACACTGCTATAAACAATGAAAAGGGAGACAAAATACAGCTTTGTCAGAACAAGCCAAACTGAAACTTAAAGTTCAAAAACTGAATCCTGATAACAAAACACCCTACAACAGACCGAACCTTACATATAAAATGCATTACATACATATATAATAATGACAGCAAGGGTCTAATATTTTTTTCAGTTCTTTTGTTTGTTTATTCTTCCAGCTTAAGAGCCATTATTAGCCTTTGCCTCAGGTTATTTTGCTTTATCAACAAAGCTCAGCTAACCAACTTTCAAAATAAAGAAGTGTGAAATAAACACAGAGCTGTGGTATTTAAATGAGTGCCAGCCCAGCTGGGAGTCTTGACACAACAAAAGTCTTCCAAAGAACACCCGTTCTTCCTCTCTCTCCTTCACCTAACGATTGTACTTCTAGTTGGTTAGCTTTAAGCTTTTATTGATGTTTGTCAAGATTCATTGCTTCCCAGGATTGTAAGTGAAGTGAAGATCTTACTTGATTTCTGGCGAAAGGTTAAAGGCACAACATATCATTTTAAAAGAGCACTTTAAGGGCAGAACAAAAGTTTAGAAGGGCAGGTCAGTCTGGCTAAACATACATAAATACATTTTATGGTGCAAAATACATTAAGCTAAAAAACATTGTTTTAATAGTCCACTTTATATCATGTGGCTATCGTAGCAGGCAGTACCTATATAATTAAAATTCCAATTTCTGCATTCTCTACTTGATTATCCTGGCCTTACAAACATTAGTTTAACAAGATTTAAATCTCTTAGATGGGGCCAAGACCAACAGTTACACTCTTGTTTCCTGAGTCGAGACTTAAACCTCTAGTGAAGCCCCCACTCAGTGACTTCACTAGACAAATAAATGCTGGACTTCTGATGGATATGAGAAGGACTGGTAACATTTTACCAGTTTTGTCCATCCATTTTCTGAACCCGAAACCCATCCTAACAACAATGGTCAAAAGTCAGAAATCAGCCAACTAAACCAGCATGGAAAGCTGCTACTGTATCTGTTTAGCACTGGGGGAAATGCGGGAATCAAAACTGGATGGGGCATTAGCCCACCACATAAAATACACACCACTTTTTTGCACTATTCTAATTTTTAAAAAGCCAAGTAACTTAAATTGTACAACACTGGAATGTTGAAGGTAACCAATGAAGATCCTTGTGGACAGGGGCAAACCATGCAAATTTCATAAACAAATTAACCAAGCCGGGAATCAAACTCAGGTCTCTAAAGCCATGAGACAGCCATGCAAAATGTAATCAAGACAAGGAAAAACAAGAAAAATGCCACCTTCAACAAATTCTTTGGACAAATTAAGCAAAGATGCTTGGAATGAAAAACAAAATCCTATTTAAACAGCATGCTATGCTTCCAGACTACAAATATGGATGGATGGCCCATGCAACTGCTTTTGGTTGGTTTAGGAAATTAAGAAAATAATTGTAATAAATAATTTTCAAGCCAAGGGTGATTAGTACTATGACCAGCATTATTATTGCCGATCACATAAATGTCACATTATATCATTTCCAGTTTCTTTAAATTAACAATGCTTGGAACAGAAGTACAGTAAATGCAATGAAAAAGATGATTTCTCAGTCTTTAGTGTTGTCTGATTTTAAAGCAAATGGCTCTTTTCATTCAGGGCATAACATTAGGTAGTGAGTGTAAGTGAAATTATCTGAAAAATCACTAAAACACACAGACTGATATAACACATTTACTGAAATTTTCATAGAAATCTATGAAGGGAAAAGTGAATAAACTCTACTAAAAGATTTACAAATTGTGCAACATCCTGTAATCTTCAAACTCTTAAGCCTTAAAAGCAGCTGTAGTAGAAATATTCAAATTAGAGCACTAACCACCATTGTTATATTGAAAAATATATAAAAAAAAAAAAAAAACAACTGATGACACTATGTACAATCATAACTGCTTAAATATGAGGTGTGGGAGCTATCAGAAAGAGTGTGTCCTTCATGTTCATAAACGGAGTGGAGTAGATGGGAATGCAGGTGACAGCTCTCTTCTAATTTACATCTCTTCTAGATGGTCATTTTATTTGTGCCACCTGAAATTCTGCTGTATGCATTCCATTTGGATTTTACTTTTAAGGATTAATTCTTGTGACAAGTCATTACTATGGACAAATTGATTTTAACATGTCACAAGAAAGAAACTTACACATGCTACACATTCTGAAAAAAAGCATACAGCAAAAAATAGTTTAAAAAGTGAGGCTTGCATTTACCCTTTAGTTCACGGAACCATGCAAGCTCAGTTATGGGATGCACACTGGATCCCCTGGAGGTCGTAGCGAAGGAATAAATTAAAACTGAGTGTGATTATAAACAATGCTTCACATCCTCTCTCTGAGACACTAACAGTGAGCACTTTCAGTCAACGAATCATTCAGCAGAAATGTGTTAGGAAATGCTATGGGGGCTCTTTTATATCAACAGCAATACTTCTGCATAATGCCTCACTGCCTCTTCCTTTTTAGTTATTACGGTATGTGTTCCTACTATACAGCCTACTATACAGTGTGTGTATATATATTTATTTATTGATGCATTTATTTTTTAAAGGGCTCCTTTAAATCAGGATTCAGAAGTTAGTTGTAGCTTAGATGGAAACCACATACAGAAATCAGCCCATAGAGTGCAGTATTGACGGAACAATTGGAAGAAGGTACCAGGAGTATGGTGGGATTGAAGAATTAAGGTAAATGGTAAAGGTAAGGTTTTTAGGACAGTTTTAAGGCCAGCAATGATGTATGAAGGTGAGAGATGAGTAACAGAGGATGTGTGGGAGAAGACGTTGAATGTAGCAGAAATGAGAATGTTGAGATGGATGTGTGGAGGTATACAGAAAAAGACAGAATGATAAATGAGACAATCAGAGGTACAACAAAAATGGGAGAGATATCTGAGAAAGTACAGGAAAGTAGGTTCAAATGGTATAGACATATGATGGGGAGACACAATATGTGGGCAAAAGAGGAATAGGAATGGAAGCACAGGGGAAGAGGAAACAAGGGAGGCCAAAGCATAGGTGGAACGAAAAAATAAAAGAAGATCTGAAGGAAAAGGGTTTAACTGGGGAGGTAGTGCAGGACCAAGCTTTTTGGAGAAGGAGGATCAAGCACATTGACCCAACAAAAAAGTGGGAAAACATGAAAAGGAAGAAAAAGAAGCTTCTGTAAAAAGCCTAATTTCCCCCAGAGAAAAGCAATCTGTCTGTATGTCTGTCTGGGGAGTCCATCTTTTATATTACAGAGTTGTGAGGAGTCAGAGCCAATCCCAAAAGCATTAGACACTAGGTCACAAAACATAAATGCCACCATGCTTTAAAATCAGAACCAGACAAGTACAGCAAATTATACTTACCTTACAGAGTTCAACTGGAATATACACACAAGAAAACAATAATTCAATAATTCTGAATAATCTCCTTGGTTTTTTTTTAACTTCTTAAGAAAATATAGCCTTTCTGTGCTAGTTCAGCACCAGTAATGCCATGAAAATGGCTAAGAAACAGAAAAGGCACTGAGTCAACATTTTCTGCTCCTAGGCCTGTTTGCACTTTAGGCCAGCCGTTTTCTGAGCCTTTTTTTTTTTGTTTTCACGGCATTTTAGGCTGGTTAGACACAAGCCCATTGTCAACGTGCCCTAATTTAGTCTTCAGGGTAAACTGTAATTGAATTCAATGAGCTTATCAATTTTCTGCTAAGCAAATAACTATTTACACAACACATCCTAATTAAGCCATAGTTGAAAGGCTAATTCCTTGAAAGAAAAAAGTTTGCTGTCTTCCCAATCCGGCATCAATGCAGGGAGAAGCCATGTGTTTCAGCAGAGTAGACTTGCTGATTGGAACTCTGATAGGCCAACCAGGAATTTCTCCAGGCGGCTTCTCTTTCATCCTTTGAGTGAAACCAGCAGCAGCCAACAAACTCCTGATTCCCTTGCAATTGTATTTATTGAAATGTTTAACCTATGAGCCCTTTTTCTTAAATGAGAGCTTTCAAGTAAAGCCATGCTGGGTGAACTTGGATGCATTTATGAAAAACGCTGAATTTAACACAAAAGGAGCTTCAAATTATGAGACAGTTAAGTCTGAATAGAGGTTTTAATAAAAACATCTTTTGAATAAATAAGTGGTGCTATCTACAGTACATAGCAACAGTATGTAACAACTTTCTTGTATTTCCCAAAGTGTTCAGTTTGCCTAGTTTGACAATGATTTTAAGCAGAAATCACCCTATGCCAAGGTCTAGCATGGAGGTGAACCCAAAGAAACCACATAAATGCATAAATATATACTTTCTTTATACAAAAATTTGCTTTGAACTTAAAAAAATAAGAAAAATAGAACATAGCAATACTGTGTGGATATAGTTTACAAATATAAAAATTAAATTTAACAACATTCCACAAAATAAAGTTAATTCTAAGGTTCTTACCTCCAATATTCTGAATCAGTATGGTAGTAGCAACAGTAGCCTTTAAAGAAATGAGTATTACATGTAATTAATTCTAAATTAAATAATTTTCTACATCTATCACTATTTTTCACAATTAAATTTATAGAACTAAATCATTTCACATTGTCTTTACATTCATTTCTAATTTTTATGCAGCTAGTGATATAAGACAAGAATGCCTCTTAGGCTGTGACACCAGACTTGCTGTCCTGGGGCACACAAAACCAAATCCAATTGCACATACCCTTAATTACTCAAACCAAAATGAAACCAAAGGAGCATAAAAAGAATCCACTGAAGCACAGAATGAAAGGACATCATAGTGGCATAGCTGCTAGAGGTGCTGCATTACACCTCTGGGTGGCAGTCTGGAGTTTGCATGTTGTCTGCATGGCTGTGCTCAGGCTACAATGATTAGCATCCATCACCCAAAGACATTATCACTGTGCTGATGGAAGACTTGGTAGGCCCAGTGTGTGGTTGGTGGTGAACGGTCTGTCATTTCATCACTTTCTGTCTTGTACCTGATGATACCAAGATAGCATTTGGATCTCCATGACTCTACTGAAATGAGTGGGTGAAAGAGCAAATAGTGTAGCCCACATCTATAACCAGCAACAAAACTTGGAAATTTGGGTTCTGCCTGTGTGGAGCATACATTTTGTTTTTCTCTAGACAAGTCAGTTTTCCCAACTACATCTCAAAGATCTACAGTATGTATTCAAATGGTTGACTAATCAAAATCTGACAAGTATAAAACAGAGTGCCCTACATTAGACAAGCTGTCACTGGGACAGGCGACAGATCAGCACGTTATAAATGAATGAATGAAACAATGGAAAATGATCAGACCTCTCACATTACTGCTATCGGAAACATTCCAAAGAAGATGCACATTTGAGTCCACACAACAGCTACAGAAGTGGTAAAATATACTTTATTAAGTCAGTTACACATGTTTTTCTTATCACTTAATGCAGTTAATTCTGTTTGTCCAACCTCCAGCTATGAATGACTACATCTCCTACCCAAGCGTCAGTGGTTCAATGGGTAGTGCTGCAGCCACACTGATCTAGTATCCCGAGTTTGAACTGGGAACCCACTCTTTGCCTGTGTGAGGTCTGCACGTTCTCTAATGTCTGCACAGATTTTCTCCTGGGCATTCAGGTCTTATTCCAGCATCCCCAAAAATGTGCGTCTCAGGTCAACTTGAAATTCTAAGCCGTAGGCATGAGTGGGCTCTGTGATGGACTGGTATTTCTCCCAGGGTTGATTCCTTGTGCCTAGTGCTGCCAAGATAAGCTCCAGTTTGCACCAACCTGCACATGTTTTATACATCATGTAAAACTGATTACACTAACAGGTATAGTTGATAAACATGAGCAAGGCAAAACCAGAGTTCTCTCCTTCCCAGCCTTCAGATACAATACATTTCATTACTTTCTTGTATATGAAGTATAGGGAAAGCACTGTAATTATCCAAAGATTCGATGTCGAGATTTTGATGAATCTCGACGTTTTAGACCTCCCTGACTTTCTCGTATACAAAGTATAGGGAAAGTATTGGAATCCTCCAAAAATTTCATTTCAAGATTTTGATGAATCTCGACATTTTAGACCTCCCTGAGTCTGAAAATACCATTTTGGAATTATGTCTTTGTGTCTGTCTGTGTGTGTGTGTATGTATGTAAACACAATAACTTGAGTATGCTTTTCACTTAGGTCAACCAAATTTTGCATACAAGTATTAGGTATAAAATGTGGATTTCTATCAACTTTTGGGATATTATCGCTAACCAGAACTGGTACTTTACCTTTCATTCATACAGCTGCAGAGTCTGATTTATTCAACTTTACGTTTATAACACTTGTTTAATATATTATTAATTTGATTTGATTTGTTGTTGATGGTTCTATAATGTACATAATCTAAAAATATAATCATTGTCTTGCAGTTTACTCCTCAAATATCAATCTCCATATCTGAGTATACGAGAAAGTCTAGGGGAGACCACTCCCATTTTTTTTTCCTTATAGTCTTCCAGACATCTTATTAAAAAATTACCAGAAAAATCTCAAGCTATTGACCCATGAGTACAAAATTAGAGTACAAATATTAGTTTTCTTAACTCAGATTTACTAAGAGGAGGACTAAGTGCTACATTTCATGTGGCAAGTGCACTGGCACAAGAATGGATGCTGTCGCATCATCCAGGCAGATGCTACACATTGGTGGTGGCTGAAGTGGCCCCCCACTGTCTGTATAAAGTGCTTTGAGTAGGTTAGAAAAGCTCAATATAAATTAATGTAAATATTAATCAATTTATTATTATCATTACTATTATTATTACCTTTCCTAGTTTTCCAAAAGCATGAAGGCCAAGATCTTCATATGATGTGATGCCTATTGAATAAAAGAAAAGCCCAAGTGAGGAGGTGATTCATCCAAATCCAGATATGAAAGCACATGTTTAACAATGTGAGTTATGGAGTGCAAAATGATGCCAAATTAGTTTTATTATAAAATCAAGGTGTGGCTGGAGACAAATTAGTGACACCACAGAACTGTGTGATATCCAAAATTGCTGTGCTGTGTACATGTAAGTATCATCACTCTGGGATCTTCTCACATCTTTTATACACTGAGGTACTCACAATCATTGGGGATAAACAATTAAATATGAGAACAAAATTTCTATTTTAATCAACAGGTGTGTACACAATCACATTATCAAAAATTACTGGTTTGTTAGCAAGAGCCTAATCTTTTTTTAGTTCCCCTAAAGATGGCACGGTGGCTAGTAGTATTGTCTCACAGCTCCAGAAGAATGAGTCTGAATCCTGGCCCCGACACCAACTGTATGAAGTGTGCAAATTGTCCTTTAGTCGGCAGGACTGGCACTGAATGTACTGTAAAATACTGAACAGCTGCAAGCACCTACAATGGCTGAAACACTGTGTCCATAAAACTCCATGCAATGATAGTTTTTGTCTTTATTTTCAGAAGTGACATACTGTATCTGCAACTTGCATATTTGTTCTAGATTGAAATTTGTTTGCAAAATGTTTGTTTATTTTTTGTCATGCACTTTATTAGAAAACCGATATGAATTAGCACAGACATTTTCATTAAGCTACTCCTACATGTGAAATGTTCTCTCCTTAACCTCCTTAGCGCTGCATTTTGTCTCAAAAAACACGTAAAAAGCCTTGCAATTTTTGGCTTGAAAAATGATTTTTATTAAATCACATCTTTCTACTGTAAAATGTGTAAAACACTAAAAGTATAATAATGAATAATAATAATATTATGAACATCACACTGCACATGTGTGAGTGACAGGAGTGTCATTTTTGGATTTACCAGAATCACTTTTGCTTTCACTGTCCATTTCAATTTCACTGCCTGAAGACAGATTCACCTTGTCATCACTACTGATATTAGGCTCTTCTTACAGGACACCATTATGAGGCTAGGAAAAGGTGGGTCTTAATCATTAGCCGGGTAATGCTCGGGTCTGATGCTTGCGCAAAACACACCTATATCATTGCCTGAGTAACGCACAGCATTGACCCTGTTGGCACTTTTACAGCCTGAGTAATATTCATGTCTTATGCGTGTATATATTGTTGCCCAAGTGACACTCGGGACAATGCTAAGGAGGATAATAAAAAGTTCACATTTTTATATCTAAGTTCAACTCTCAAAAAAAAACAGTTGTTAAAGAATAGACTCTTCTTTGCATTCTAAACAGAATATCTTGCAGCATGTAGCAACTTTTATAGCATTATTGCCTTTGTGCTCAGCTTCAGGCAGTTAGTGTCCTTCCAATGGAGTTTGGGCCTTCTGACAAGCCCCATTTTGCTGGAAAATGTTTAAAGCTTAGGTGGAATGAAAATCAAAAGAAAAAAGAAAGATATTCAAACTTAAAGATGAGTTCCTGGATTATACCACCAACATGCAGATGGAGCAAAGGAAACAGCATGTCATGTTAAAATTTGTAGCATTAAGTGACAATAACCAGAGAAGAAGGATCTAAAATTATTTAGGCTTTACCGTCAAGCTACAAAGGCTTGCTTTGCTCACCTGACTCTACATGACAATTATAAGTGATTACCAATATTAACTAGCTGCTAAAAAGCAAATAGAAACTTCATACAGCTGAAAAAAGGAAAATAAACTATAAGGAGCATCAAAAATAACATTAAAAAACACAAACAAAATAAGGTATGTGAAAAATACATAACCAGAGATGAGAAAAGTGCTTCAAAAATGTGTTAAAAAAAAACAAAACAAAAACTGAGTTTTGTCATTACAAAAACACCAAAAGAGCTCACCGTCTCCCCAAGCCTCCTTTTACAGGGGGAAATAGCTGCGTTAATATCATGCTCAGGGGCACATGGCCACACCTTCACTGTGATGTGACAATGCCACTGCCTTCTTCACTCGTGAGAAACAATGGGAGACTGCCAAGAGCAAAAAATAAGAGAAAAAGATAAAGAGAGAAAGAGCCCAACACGAAAAGGCAATCAAATAGCTGCTAATCCTTTCAGACCAATGAAAGTTGGCAGCCAAACTGTGCAAGTCCTGACGCTGTCTTTACTTATCACTCAGATCAGATTAATAGTGATGAAAACACAGTTAAGCAGAGCTGGAAAATGGAAATAACACATTGATCCTGGAGATTTAACAAAATGTCATCTTACATACGCAGCTATTTTAGTAGCCAGTGATGCTGATGAGGTACTCTAAAAGAGTATCTGCAATAGGAAAGCTTCCAGTATAAATACTTCATATACTCCTTCTTGTACTGCAAAAGAAACATACTCATGTAGTACAACACAAATGAGAAGACAGTTGAAAAACATTGCACCTTTTTCTCTTTTGTGAACAGTGACAAAAAGTTTTAACCTCCAAGGGGTTCCCCCACACCCCCTAACGCTCTCACAACTGCACTTGAGTAATACAGGAAGCAGAGGGTGATGGTGCAAGGAACCTTATCAGAAGTGGCTGACGTTAAGAGTGGTGTTCACAGGGGTCAGTGCTAGGGCCGCTGCTATTTTTAATATACAGTGATCCCCCGCTATATCGCACTTTGACTTTCGCAGCTTCACTCCATCGCGGATTTTAAATGTAAGCATCTAAATATATATCACGGATTTTTCGCTGGTTCACTGATTTCTGCGGACAATGGGTCTTTTAATTTATGGTACATGCTTCCTCAGTTTGTTTGCCCAGTTGATTTCATACAAGGGAAGCTATTGGTGGATGGCTGAGAAGCTACCCAATCAGAGCACGTATTACGTATTAAATAAAACTCCTCAATGATATACGATATGCTTCCCTCGCGGTGCTTTGCACACTTAAAAGCTCTAACAGCACATATTGATTTTTGATTGTTTGCTTTTCTCTGCCTCTCTCTCTCACTCTCTCTGACATTCTCTGCTCCTGACAGAGGGGGTGTGAGCAGAGGGGCTGTTTGCACAGAGGCTGTTTGCTTAGGAGATACGGATGCTTCTCTAAAAAATGCTGAAAGACTACCTGCACATTGATCCCTTCCTTGCGGCCGGCCGCTTTATCGAGGTGGTTCCACTTAAAAGCCCAACAGCCCTATTGATTTTTGATTGTTTACTTTTCTCTCTCTCTCTGACATTCTCTGTTCCTGACTCACACTTCTTAGAAGAGGAAGATATGTTTGCATTCCCTTAATTGTGAGAAAGAACTGCCATCTCTGTCTTGTCATGGAGCACAGTTTAAACTTTTGACTAAAGGGGGTTATTTCATGTCTAGAGGGCTCTAATAATGTTAAAAAATGTATTTAGAAGGTCGTAAACAGGTTTTCTATCCTCTAACTGCGAAAATATTAGATTTATAAATAAAGAATCCTACTTTGCGGAAATTCATTTATCGCGGTAGAGTCTGGAACGGATTAACTGCGATAAACGAGGGTTTACTGTACATAAATGATTTAGATAGGAATATAAGTAACAAGCTGGTTAAGTTTGCAGATGATACCAAGCTGGGAAATCTATAGATAATCTCAAGTTCACTGAGACATTACAGAGGGGCTTGGACGGCATATAAGCTTGGACAGATTGAAATTTAATGTCAGTAAATGTAAAGTATTACACGTAGGAAGTAAAAATGTTAGATTTGAATACACAATGGGAGGTCTGCAAATCAAGAGTACACCTTGTGAGAAGGATTTAGGAGTCGTGGTAGACTCTACCCTATCAGCTGCCAGGCAGTGTTCAGAAGCCATTAAGAAGGCAAACAGAATGTCAGGTTATACAGAGCCTGATGTGTGGGGTACAAGTCACAGGAGGTTCTGCTCAACCTTTATAACACACTGGTGAGGCCTCATCTGGAGTACTATGTGCAGTTTTGGTCTCCAGGCTACAATAAGGACACAATAGTGCAGGAAAAAGTCCAGAGACGAGCGACTAGGCTGACTGCAGGGCAACAGGGGATGAATTATAAAGAAAGATTAAAAGAGTTGAGCCTTTTCAGTTTAAGCAAAAGAAGATTAAGATGAGAAATGACTGAAGTGTTTAAAATTATAAAAAGAATTATCCCAGTGGATTGAGGCTCTGACTTTAAAATGAGTTCATCAACAACACAGGGACACAGTTGGAACCCAAAGAGTAAATTTCACACAAACATTAGGAAGTTTTTCTTTACACAGAGAACCACAGACACTTGGAATAAGCGACCAAGTAGTGTGGTAGACAGTTAATACTTTAGGGACCTTCACAACTTGACTTGATGTTATTTTGTAAGACTTAAGTGGATAGGACTGGTAAACTTTGTTGGGCTGAATGGCCTGGTCTCACCTAGATCGTTCTAATGTTCTAATCATCATCATCTTTTTGTTTATTGTGGCATTATGGAACATGAAAAATTCAGAATATAAACAGTGCATTAAAATATTCTGTTTAGAATTTCACCACACAGACATTGTGTTAAGTTCATTTCGCTTAAATGTTTATTGAAAATTGACATTTGACCAGGGTGCCTGGTGAATAGTGTGAATGGCAGTACTCTTTAAAAACAAGAAGGCTCAGATATACAGAAGTGGCACATTTTGTATTATTTCATTATAT
This sequence comes from Polypterus bichir lapradei, assembly GCA_026402145.1. Taxonomy (NCBI): domain Eukaryota; kingdom Metazoa; phylum Chordata; class Cladistia; order Polypteriformes; family Polypteridae; genus Polypterus; species Polypterus bichir. The sequence continues at coordinate 32,219,791 of JANRMT010062797.1, read as the reverse complement.
GCGCTTACACTGTATACTAAACATACATATGTACTAGGAGACCGCATGAAATATATATACACTGATGCTTCTGAACTAGTAAAAAAAGGTGCATTAACACATAGTTTCTATTTATTGAAGCGCAATGCTTTAGAGTAAGTAAAGACCGTTCTAATAGCAAGTATAAAGAAAAACTCAATGACTTAATTCTGAAAATCGGTGTAAAGTTGATGTTAAAGAACTTGTCAGATTCAACTTACCAGTTTGGTCACACATTTTGAGGAGCAGGTGAATGGAGTAAGAAGCAAGACTTGCAACTATAAGGAGTAAGAAACTAAGAGAAAAAGAAACAAAAAAATGAAGACTCACATTATATATGTATCATACAATATTACACAGCTCTTTACTTAAAACATTGAAATGAATAGTGTTAAGAATTGTGAATCATCAGTGTTTAAAAGATTACACGAAGAGCTTGAATGGTAAAATCCTAGAACATTTTTTGCAAAAAAGCATCAATGTTTTAAAAAATACCATTTAAACCCTTTATTTAAATTCCTGGGGTACTTTGCAAAAAAAAATCCAATAATGCTTGGGCAAATTATTTCCTGTAAGCATATACGCATTTCAGAACATTAATTCAAGCCTGTGCAGCTTCCTCGGCACAATGATTAACAAAAGATCTGTAAGGCCAAGTTTAATTATTTCTATATTCTTTTCTTATCTTGCCAAATTTAGGGCAGCAAGTAAAGAAAATGCCTCTAAGCTTTTATTTTGAAATCCATACCACTGCACCACTGCTAAACAGTACAGGGTGTTGATGATCCTGCAACCTTAGCTGGGTGATGTCATTGTCACAAGAAACTTAATTGAATCCACACTGAAAGCTTTTCACGGCCTGTGCACTAACCGCTCCTCGATATTGAAGCATATCAGGTGTCCTTTTGTTCAGTTTTGCTAAGGGTATGATTTTCGATTTCTGTACACAGTTATGAATGCTAATACTCCATGTTTTTTTCCTTCCAGTGCTTGAGCTCACATGCCTACTAAGCAAAAAAAAAGCTCATTTCACTGCCAAGACAACACAAATCTCATGAATTCTTTGCAGAGGTCACGGCTGGTAAGCTCTCAATCATTAAAATAGTGTTATCTGAAAATTATAGCACTGTTTAAAGACTGTTTAAAAACCTTTAATATATTAATCTTCACTCTCTCCAAAAACGTATTTTCTTCTTTTAATCTTTTTCTTTTAATTTAATTTGCTTCACCTGGCGAAGGTCATATTGGCTCACTGACAGACCAGGCCACCTTATTCTCAGCAAACTTTATGTGCTTCTCTTGGGAAATTCCCAGCTGCCCACGGACACTTGATAGACACAATCCCAGCAGTTTATTCTGGTCTGCCTTTGAGTCTTCCCTTGGTGGGATGTACCCTGGGGGGAGGTATCCTAAATGCATGACCAAATCACCTCGACTGGATCTTGATCCAGAGAGGCAGCAGTTTTACTTTAAGATCCACCCAGATAGCTGCAGTCCTTAACATTCCCTATAAGGTTCTTTGAGACACCCACCTATAACTCGACTACAAATGGAAAAGGGGATGTAGACTGAGTGGTATAGTGAAAACCTCGTCCAAGGCCAAGGATACTTCTTATGTACTCTTCTGTTTGTGATTTTTATGGACAGGCCATCAAGATACACAGGCTTTGTGAGTATCATGCGTGTTGCGTGTGGATGATGTTGGCCTAAATTGTGCCTTCTGCATGGTTCACAGACGAGTAACATGCACTTGGGAAAACAATGAGCATCTCCAAATTTGAGATCCTGACGCTCCCTTGGAAGTGACTAACTGATTGACTCTGTTCCCCCACAGAGAGGAGATCAAGTATTATCTTTCAAAGAACAAAAATAAAAACATTAATTCCCCAAGGCATTTGGAGTAGAAGAACTTCTTTAGCAAAGCTGACTTTTTAGTTTCTTGACTGTAAATGCTATTTTTTGTAGTAGGCTCATTTAATTTGTGCCCATTACAAGAAGGTGAATTGCTCTCATGTGCCCCCTGTCTGTTAAATCCAGGTCACAGTATCACTGTCATGAACTCCTCCCATTTTTCTTTGCGTTCATCCCTTTTTACATAAGCATATTCTGTATTTTGAAATTGATTGTTGTTATTTTTATTTATTTACGGTCACCGTCATGTTGTGTTGTGGTAACCACTTCACGTCTGTGGCTGGCACGAAGAGTGCCCCTGGTAGTTACATAAACTGCATCAGTGGCATGATGGTATTAGAAGGAGCCGTAATAATCCTAGTTTGGCAGATTCTAATTAAAAGCGTTGTGTGTTTTCTTTCATTAATGCCTTCAAAAGACTCCTTGGTTACTGACTTCTGCATTACCCTCTTCCATTACGGTTTTTGGGTTACGTTTGAGGTTTGATGTTCTCTTTGTTACTCTTTTGGTAACAATGCCTTTCTTGTTAACCAAAACTTCTCTCGGTTATCTCATTAACTTTGGCTGCACTTCTGTGACGAACTTAACAATCAATTGTAATAAGGACAATAGAACCTCGAGTGGGTGTCACGTATGCTGAAGCCACACTCCACGTGGCTGACTTTGTGCCCCTTATATGATGAAAAAAATTCAGGCCTGTCATTTTCACTCATCAAAACTGACAGGCTGGGCTCTAGCAAGTACCACACTTTGATTGGCGAATCATCAGCAGAGTGGCCCCACATTTACGGCAGACACTTCAGATGCAGACTCCTGATGATGAATTCAGAGCTTCTTGCACTAAATTAACCACTTTGAGCAGAAATTCTGGTCAACTTTTTCTTGCACTCATAATGGTTCTGTTTAAGTGGCTGATAAATCTGACATTCATGTGTCTGTGATGTATGATGGGAAGCAGAAGTACCCCCTGCACACAGACACACACAGTATGAACCTCACACTGGCAGTGCCCAGACTGGGATTTGAATCCAGGACTCTGAATCTGTGGGACAGCCATGCTCATTGTAGCTACATGCTACACCGGCATCTAGATATTTAGAATATGCATGTACTTTTGTACAGTACTCTTTCATAGTGGTCGTTTGTATTGTTCCATGGTTTGTGTTTTTTTATACAATACTTGTAAATGTGTACAGTGCTCTGGACGCTTGAATGGTGGCACGTTATAAGATCACATTAAACACATTTAATTGAATTATATGACAGGAATAAGAGAATGAACTATTTTGTTAACCTATTTGACCTTCTTTAAAGTTATCTTTCATTGCAAACCAATACAAAGTGAACACATACAGCTAACATGGAATATATTTTGCACTCAAAGCTGTTTTTCATAATAAAAACTTACAACTGCTTTATAATGGCAACTGAACAGAAAACCCTCAACTGAAGCAATATGACTTAACTAGCTGTGCTACCAGTCAGGCTCAAATCTAAGTAATCAATGTAGACCTCAGCATTCATGTTTGCAGCGCTGTTATATGCCATTTGGTATGGGATTCGTAAAAGCAGTCTTAATGTGTGTGATGAATTATAGATTGATCTATAAACCCTTTTGTGATTTAATTTTAACAATAATAATAACATTACAATTTTGAATAAGCAATCCCTGTCTTCTTTTCTCTTCCCTCTAACAACAAATATAACAGCAGGTCATTAAATTCTCAGATGACTCTGCACTTATGGAGTGTACTGACAAGGGGGATGATAATTAGCCGTTTATTTACCAAACATCTTCGATAAGCAAAGAATTATTAGCTGCTTTCACAGCCACAGGGGAAGCTGGCATCTATCCCAGCAAGCAGTAGGTGCAAGGCGGGAACAACCCCTGGACCAGGTGCCAGGCTATCACAGGGTGAACACTCACACACACACACATCATTTCTTTAGTGTTATTTATCTTGACACCTTTATCCAAACTAACTTACAACATTTCAGATACATTTGGTTGCTTTATGTTTGTTTTTATTTTCAAGTGGAGTGCAGGTAGGTGAAGTGACTTACTCATGGTCACACTGTGCCAGTCACAGGATGTGAACACACAATCTCAGGGTTTGACATCCAAAGCCTTAACCACAACACCACATATCAGGGACCAAATAAGCATAACGTAACCTGCCTGCCTATTGACTGTGGGAGGAAACCCACACTGGCACAGGGAAAACAAGCAAACTTCACACATGGGAGCACATGGGACTTGAAACCTTTACTCCTTGTTGTGAGGCAGCCAGTTTTATCATTGTGCACCATGTATGTAAATTGGATACTATAATTGGATAATATGGAAACAGAATTCATGTAGGGATTTTAATTAAAGAAATCCCTGTGCTTCTGATGAATGGTTTATTTGGGATTAAAGGTAAACCAGCAGCCACTCCAGGCTTTCAGGTTTGTATTATAATTGTAAGTTAAGCAACACAGGTGGACCTGAGAGGACTGCAATGTTGTTACAGACTTAACAGACATTTTCTGTGGACCACACAAACATTTTTGAATGTCCTTCTTTAATTAAAACACATTGAATTTGTGAGGTTCTACAGTATCAAGCTTTTCAACACCTAAACACAGCTTCTGAGAGTAAATCAAGCTCAGCTGGTCGGTGACTGACTGCTCATAAAGATGTTTAAGGATGAAGAAATGAAAGTACTTGGTGCTCACCAAAATCCCAGAATGCCTGTGCATGCCATGGCATAGGCCAGTCCCAGAATTCCACTTCCCATAATGGCATTCATCAGATTAAACACAGAGGAACCAAAAGACGACCCTGAAGAAGTCCGACCCGGGTGGCTCTGTAAGAAAATGAAGACATACAAGTAAAATTCAAGCTGATCATCATTGAAATATTTGACTCAAGTCATATTTACTGTACAGTGTATTTATGAAAATGAGATGTGTGAAATGATATTTCAGCGTTGTGCAGGTGTTGGTAATGTGACTGCACAGACAGAAGGCCTTGATTTGAATCATGGCTTGCTCACTGTTTGGAGTTTATGTTAAGCTTTACAGGCTTCCTCTGATTTCCTAGAATATCTCACTTTTATCTCGTTCAGAAATCCTCCTGCTTTGTACTGAGTGCTGAAGGACAGCAGTAATCAAGCAATTAGTCCAAGAAGCAGAAAGAGAGTAGACATCAATCAAAAGAAAAAAAAAATGACAGCGAGCAGGAGGACTAAAAGGCTCAGAAGCAGAGATGGGGCTGCTAGTCTGTTTAAAAATAAAAGGACCAAGGACGCTACAAGCAAATCTGTAGGGAGGTGCAAGTGGTCTCTACCCTTGGGTACACAAGAAACATGCTGTGTCAGCTGAAGATCTTACAAAGTCAGAGAGAGGAGACAAAGGCTCTTGGGAAGACCTGACTACCTGCAACACCATCCAGGTGAAGGTCCATTGGGACGTCTTTGCTGAAGTTCACGTAGCCTTTGGTTTTAAAATGGTCTTCCACTGCAGGACAGAGAAATTACAGCTTGCAGTGCCCCGGCGTCTCAAATTTTGTACTGTAACCAATTTTTGGTTATACTGTACATGTATTTGGAAGATATTTAATATACAGATGTGAATGGATGAAATGGAAAAACTGTTTTATAGCTCTTTTCTTTTAGAATGAATTTTTTTTTCTTTTGAAATTTTATTAATTTTATTGCAATCATTCCATACAAATCAATCAATTTTTACAAAAAGTAAAATTAAGTTAAGAACAAGTTGACCCCCACCCCTGAGACAGAGAGAGAGAGCAAGGCAAACGGCGTAAAATTTAAGGCTTGTAAACATACCTAAATTAATAAATTTGATAAGCCAATACAGATGAATGCAGAAGACAAAGAAATACAGAAATAATTGCTTCCTCTGTGCTTTAAGAGCTTATTTTAAAATATTACTGATTAGATCCTGCCATGTTTTGAAAAAAGTCTGTACAGATCCTCTAACTGAGTATTTGATTTTTTCCAATTTCAAATAGTATAAAACATCAGTTTCCCACTGACTTAAAAGAGGAGAGTTTGGGTTCTTCCAGTTTATCAGAATAAGTCTGTGTGCCAAAAGTGTAGTGAATGCAATCACAATTTGTTTGTCTTTCTCCACGTTATACCCATCTGGAAGAACCCCAAACACAGCTGTTAATGGGTTAGGAGGGATTGTGAGACCAAAGCTGTCTGAAAGGTAATTAAAAATTTTGGTCCAGAATGATGTTAATTTGGTGCAGGCCCAGAACATGTGACCCAGTGAGGCTGGGACTTGACTGTAGCGTTCGCAGGTTGGATCTTGCCCTGGAAACATTTTGGAGAGTTTTAGACGAGACAGATGTGCTCGATATATAATTTTTAGTTGAATAATTGTATGCTTTGCGCATATGGAGCTCGAGTGAATTCTCTGCATTGCTACCTTCCACTCCTTTTCTGATAAATTAATTGAGAGATCTTTTTCCCAGTGTCCTCCTGGATCTTTGAAAGGGAGGGACTGTAAAATGATTTTATAAATGAAATTTATATATAAGGACTTTGGAAATAAATATTGAAAAGAATTTCAAATGATAAAATACTTGACAAATTGTTTATTTAATGAAACTATATCTTCTAATAATATTGGCATTGCTTGCATTAGTTTTATTTTCCTAATATATTTATTTATTCAGTTGCTACTTATTATGCATGTTTTTCCAGACATAAACACACAAACACATACGAGTAAGAGTTTTGTAAATCGCTGAAGAATGTAAAGCCTGAAAGTTTAACCTTTTTAATACTATTAATACTGTTTTTATCCACCTTAATAAAAGGACAACTATCTGTATGTTCATCTGCTTGCTATGTCTTTGTCACAAACATTAACACTGCTTTTACAATTCTAATATCAAATGGCATATAACAGAGACATATGCAATGCATTTGTCATTCCAACACATGGCACAACACAAACATTAACACTTTTATGAATCCAGTTTCAAATGGCATACAACAGAGACATATACATTGCATTTGTCACTCCAACAGATGGAGCAGCACAAACATTAACACTGCTTTTACGATCCAGTATCAAATGGCATATAACAGGGACATATGCATTACATTTGTCATTCCAACACAGTACAACTCACAAGCATTAACACTGCTTTTATGAATCCAATATCAAATGGCAATATAACAGAGACATATGCACTGCATTCATCATTCCAACAGATGGCGCATCACAAACATTAACACTGCTTTTATAAATCCCATATGAAATGGCATATAACAAAGACATGGTGTGCTGCAGACGTTAACATTGAGGTCTGCATTGATTACTTGGATTTCAACCGGTCTTACATGGGTAGCACAGCTAGTTTTATTTTATTATGCTAAAATTTTGCAACTTATTTTGTAATTTATTCAGTTGGTACTTATTTTATATGTTATTACATATAAGGTAAGCTGATTTGTCTTTTCTCTTAAATAAAATGAAGCTATGTATTCTTGTTTATCATGGCGCCGTGCTGCATGCTGGTCGAGCAGGTAAGTAAGACGTTCACTGTGCTCTGTACACGTGACAACATCACTTCCTCTACCACTAGATAATTCTCATCATTTCTCAATATCTGTGCACATACTGAAATTAGGCAGAAGTAAGAGAAACTCTGAACCTTTTTGATAACGTCTGGCAGAACCAGCTAATGTGATGTTTTTTGCTAATAATTGCAAATCACTGTTTAAAAACACACCATTGCTGTTGCAGACATTTGTCATTTTGAAGACATTATTCAGCTTTTCAACCACACTTTTTCATTCTTCTTGGCCAACTTCTTTTTTGAGGAAAGCAAAACTGTGTGCTGTTTATGAAAAAAAAACAGCAATTAATGAATAGAGGCAGTGAAGAGGACTCTCTGACACCCAGTGCTTGAAAACGGAGGCACACAGCAGATTAAGGTCTAAATGTCCACTGATTGACAAACAAAGCAGGCAGGTGTGCTTATTGTCAAACTGACATCATGAAAACCTTTCCTTGTTACCACACCTGTGTCTCTCATTTGCTTTTTTAAATCAAGTTTAGCAGTCTGACAAATGCAAACCTGTTTCGCACTAAATATTCTATAGTAGCCCCGCCAAACATGTGTATACAGAGGAAGCCAAAACGGACATCGCTTTTTTAACTATTCTTTACTGAGTAATCGCCATGACCTGTGGCTACATTTATAGCCGACCAGACCATTCACACATGCAGTTCTGATCTCCTGTACCCCGGATTACACTCAATACCTGTTTACCATTCCACCAGAAGATCTAGCTTGGGGAATCTCTTTCCATATCCGCACTTTATGTAGCCAGTGTCGCGCATGGGTGCCAGAGGGTCCCCTGCCAGTTTTTCCCAGGTATGTGCCACCACCCCAAGCCAACAGGGAGTGCCCTGCCGCTAACTGTCTTGTCTTTTTTTTTTTTCGTCCAGAGTGCAGAGAACCCACCAAGTGAGGGCTACTGACTCCGTCCCCCCTTCCCTGTCCCTGGCCCATAAAAGTGCACCACAGACTTTAAGGAGCACGTACCCCTTGGGGTTCAGAACAAGGCCACTTTTACTTTCATAAACAGTGCCCAATGGATAACAGCGGCCACTCAGTATCATCAGAGCTAGGTAACCGGTTAGGGCTTGAGGGTCCACTCTGTGCCCAGATCGAGCGCCCCTTAACTTTCATAAATATCACCCTTGGCAGATGTCTATGTTGCCTACTGGACTGACCAGCTCTGGTTTCAAATTTAATTTGAGAGAGATGGGGGGACGCATGTGCACATGAGCAGGACCCCTGCTAAAATTAAGTGACATATTTAGAAATGAATATAAGGTGAAAGGAATTATGTGAGCATTACCCTGTATGCAGAGAGTGAACAAATACATACTCAACACTAAAAACAACCTCCCGGCTGATTATTCGGAAATTGCGATGATTTCTCTGACACTATAAAGGTGAAGATCTGCTGTCCATTATGGCCCGAAGCAGCCATTAATTATATCTTGAAACTGAAAAATATGTTTTAACTCTCAATTAGGTACTTCTCACAAAAAGATTATGTTTAATAATTATGAATTCTAATAAGTCACAGACCCTCCAGAACCAACAGCTAATGCCAGCACATTAATCCCTTGAATTGGAGTCTGCTGTCTATGAAGGCTGTTAAGCAACCATAAGCCTGTTTGGTTTACATTTTTAACTACATGATAAAGTAAAGTACTGTTTAAAAATAGGTAGTCTACCAATGCATGGAACTGCTTTCTATTATTGCTATTATTTTTAATATGATTCATTCATACAAAAATATTTAAAAAACAAAAATGTGTTAATTGACTATTTAATAAGATAGCTAACTTTCAAATAAGTTAGCTAAGTTCCCAAAATCACCGGAATGTTGCACCTGAATAACATGCTATACTGTGTGGCTACTCAAGTGGCAACACAATCTTTCCCTACATGATGTCACTGGTGACTGTCACCTTCCTTTCGCATTTTCATGTTTTCATCTCCATGGTACGTACAAGGGATCAGCCTGGGTATCGCAAATACTCAGCTCTACGTCAGGAGGCTAATACAGCTTTTAGTCTAGAAGCGGACAGAACTTGGAACATTAGAACAATCTGAATGAGAACAGGCCATTCAGCCCACCAAAGCTGGCCAGTCCTATCCACTTCTTCTAATAAAAAACATCAAGTCAAGTTTTGAGAATCCCTAAAGTATTACTGTCTACCATGCTACTTGGGCACTTATTCCAAGTGTCTGTGGTTCTCTGTGTGAAGAAAAACTTCCTCATGTTTGTGTGAAATTTACCCTTAACAAATTTCCAACTGTGTCCCTGTGTTCTTGATGGACTCATTTTAAAGTCACAGTCTCAATCCACTGGACTAATTCTTTTAATAATTTTAAGCACTTCAGTCATGTCTTCTCTTAATCTCCTTTGGCTTAAAGTCACAATCTCGATCCACTGTACAACTGTGCACTCCTGGGATTTCCCCGACAGCCCTGACTTGAGTTTTGAAGAGAGAAATGCTCCTGGGTTGTTCACTCTTGCCTGGTGCGGACTAATTACGCCAATTCTCCTTTTCTTTTCTTTAGTGTGCTACCCCAGAGGTGACCTGTATAATAGGCACACCTTGAGAGGAGGCCTGTGCCATGACTAACATCAGACTCGGGAAGATGTTTACAAATTGCCAAGCTTTTGATCACACATTCTAGAATAAGCTTTGATTGATACACTGCCTAAGCCTCTAATTTAGAGTTGCCATGTTGCAGCAATTACTTGGCAGGCACATGAAGTTCATTTAAACTCGTCTGTATTATTCACCCATTTGTTTTTGACTCTCATTCCTTACTCTATCATAGAATCTCTAAAGCTCGGAGTCTCTTCTAAGTTTTTTAAATCAAAATTTGGACTTTACCTTTATAGGGTTTGCCCACTTTCTAACTCAGCCTTGCTTTAGTTTATCATCTACATCTTCATTGTTTTCTTTTTGCTACCCTTTAATGCACATCTCAGAAAATTAAATTCAATTCTCTTTAAAGTATCACCACTAGCAGCTCTTCTCTCATCTCACTTCCATGAAATTTGTCATTGCTCTTTATTACCAAAGATCCAGTCTAGAAGAAACAATATGGATGAAACCACAGACATGGAGAAGCTGCACTCCTTCAGTATTCTCAAATTCCCAGTTTACAAATCCCAATTAAAAAAGAGGGATTAACGATATGCTGTAGAAAACTATCAAGGCCACCATCTGGATGTGGTCTTCTTAACACATGAGAAACTGAGACATGAATTTCTAAATTTCCCCATGAGATTAATAAAGTTTATCTAATTGAATCTAAATGATTTTCTCAGGACAATATTATAAGTATTACAAGTTAAACACCCCAGTTATCAGCTGCTAGGGATACTGGTGTATCCCCAAGTTATATTTGCAGTTTCAGAGAAAAGTCCTCCCATGTTATTAAACATTAAATCAAACGTGTTTATACATTCTTCAGTGATGTTTGACTCTGAATATCAGATGAGATGGTGCACATACAATGTACCTTACACGGTGACTCTGAGAACAACCATGGCGGACTAAAACAGACACCAAGCAGAAACACTTCATATTACTTTATATCAGTAGAGCCCTCCATAATAATCAACTGGATAAGTAAGAACAGAAAATGAACAGAGAGCACCTATGCAGTCTGTGGTATTTCACCAGACTGGTTCATGATGTTCTCCAAGACATACACTGCTGGTCAAATGATAGAACACCTCTGTGTTTTCAGTTTTTATGGAAATGCACTCAATGTTTCATGAAATCAAGGCATGGAACAAATAAACAATGGCAAATAAAAAATAAGTCAAGAAATCATTAAGTGTGCAAACTTTAAGAGAAATTTTTGATTTATCAAAGTAGCCCCCTTTTGTTGATCTAACAGCCAAACTGTGTTAATTTTTGTGTTTCAGAATGCCAGTCACTCTATGCAAGTCACCACCTCTGTCTCCAGCAAAAGAACCCAAGACCAGCAGACTTCATTTTCTATGTTTGACAGTTGGTGTCACACACTGAGGGATCATCCTTTCACCAACTCAACAGCGTATAAACACCCTGTGTGAGGAGCTGAAGATTTCAAATTTTGATTCATCGGTCCATAAGACTTTCTTCAGTCTGCAGTAGTCAACAGCTGGTATTTCAAGGCACTGTTTTGTCCTTTGTCCTTTCTTACTAGTTCTGTCAAACCTGCAGCATAAAGTCCCCACTTTACGGTAGAAACTGACACTTGCTTTTTTCGACCTGGACTACTAAGCCTTTCTTGAAGCTGTTGTGCTGCGAGGCACCTGTGATCACACAAGTTGGTGACCCTCAGAAACTTGTCTTCTCATTGACTTGTCACTTTGGGTCTGCCAGCGCTCTTCCTATCAGAGTTTCTTCCAGTTTCAAGGTGTCTTTGGATTGAGGATGACACCACTGGACTCACTGACACTTGGATTTTTTTTTTCGTAGTTTCTCTAAATGAAAGGCCTACACTTCTAAGGGTAATAATGCTCTGTCTCATTTCATTTGTTAATTGCCGTTTTCTTGCCATTATCACTGGAATATCATTCAAGTACTACCACAGAGGGTGTAGTAACAGTCTATTCCAACTCTGCTTTAAGACGGACAGAGGGATTTTAAGTAATCAACAGAAATTGGGACACCTGTGCAGATTGTTTGCTTCAATTTACAAGGCTTACTTTACTTTAATTGCCACAGAACATCTGTAGGTTGTAACCTATTAGGTGTTCCCTGAAGAAGGCCCATTCTAAAATTTCTTATTTTTCAGTTTATGCTAACGTATTTTTCACTTTTGCTAATGTAAACTTTAAATTTAAACCTCTGGCAGTTTACTGCTTACCTTTCACCATTTTAGGTCATTCATTGCATTTCAACTGATTAAATGTGAAGAAAAACTGGAAAAACGGAGGTGTTCTAAAACATTTGACAAGTAGTGTAATGTTCAGCTAATGCTAAAAAAAAATCTCATTTCTCCTTCTATTTTAGATCTGCTCATCTTGCATGTAATCTCTTAACTGTGCTGATGCATCCAAGACACTGTAGAGGAAGTGAAAGTGAAGAGTCCAAGGGGATGAATGAAAATGATGTGGATGGACAGGGTAGCCAATGACTTGAGAAGAACACTCCAAAGGAAGCCCAAAAAGTGGAGAACAGAACCTGAGGGGGCAACCAGCCATACTTAGCCATTCCAAATGCTGTCCATTATAAAGTTTTTAGTTCTTGCATGCATAGTATTATTCCAAGTTCTTACTCATATACTGCTAAGGCAACACAAGAGTTTTTCAAAGTTAAAACATAATAAATTCTTGAATAGCTAAGCCAGTCACCTGATTTAAACCAATTGAGCGTGCCTTCCATATGCTGAAGAGAAAACTTAGGAGGACAAGCCCCCAAACCAAGCAGGAGCTGAAGATGGCTGCATTAGAGGCTTGACAAGACATCACCAGAGAAGATCCTCAGCACCTAGTGATGTCTATGAATCAAATATTTCAAGCAGGGAAATGCAACAAAAGTCCAAAATATGACAGCTTTAATAGACCTTCCATTGCAGTGTGCCAAACATTATGGTGCCCTGAAATGTGACATGTTTGAATAGTGTTGTCATTTGTTCATGCAAAAGCCTTAAAAAGAAAGCCTGCAATGTGCACTTTAATCACAATATCTGAATTGTTTGATTTGTAACTTTAAACTATGGAGCAGAGGGAGAAATCAAAGAAAAATGTGACTTTGTCCCAAACATTATCAAGGGCACTGGACACCCCCTGATATTGCCTGCATATCTCAAGAGGAATTTTGTAACTGTCAGATGGTTTCCTCAAAGAACACACCATAGAAGATGAGAAGGAGACCTTTAGATGCTTACTTTCTGGGTGGATTGGGTCTACACACAACAGTCTTTTTCAGCAGTTTAAGTTTTAAGAATTTTTTTTTTTTGATCAACTGCACTTTTACTGAAGTGTAAGTGGTGTTGTCACTTGTGAAAACTGCACCATAAATGGAAAAATTGGTTAATAATGCTTGACATTTCATAATGGAAAGTATTTTGTTTTAGGTACTAATGTAAAGAATGGAGATTGAATACCTGAGTAAGATGGACTGGTTGTATTTATCATGTTTGGAATGGGAAAGACTTTAACTGTCAAGGACCCCAATAATAATTTAAATTAGACTTTGTAACTCTCTGCTCATTCTGTTTTTTCTCCTGTGACACAGCCAGTGGGTGGGTGTACAAGCCATATGCAATAGGCTGCTGCCCTGTCCATGATGCTGCCGAAATAGACCATGGCCCCCAGAAAGAACCCAAACCTCCACAGTGCCAGAATCCCACCTAATGATAAGTGTCAAACCAGATGGGCGACTGGGTATGAAATTGGGAAGTGATTCATTTAAATGCCACATGAGGAATTTGATAGCCCTGACACTGACTTGGACATTATTTTTCTCAAAACTCTTCATATTTGTAGCAGTGATACAAGTCATACAAATATAGTAAAGGTTTTAAAGTTTTTCTAGTTACTGAAGCTCTATGTATCCTTTTCCATGGCTGTAATGTGTCCCTGTTTGGATACAGATTTGTAGGTTGAAAAATCAGTCAACAGCATTTCATCCAATAACCACTAAACCTCCTTGTAGACACAGAAGTTGGCGTAACCAGATTTTCAGTTGTATACCATGTACTGTATGTATGATAACTCTTGTCCACACATAATGACAATCCTCCTTTGTTTAATGCCTACTTTGTGTCATCATCAGGGATTAAGGGATAGGAAGAAAAAACATTTTTACAAATAATCACATATGCCTTCTACACGATGCCTTAAGTGGGAACGCATAATTGCCGGTACTCTCTGTTTTTGTTTGCTTCTTGGTCTTCCTCGCGATGCGTTATAAAGTTAGCACAACTTTCTGATCAACCAATGGGTACCGAGTGTGGTCCTCCTTGGAGTTTCGTGGCCGCTGATAGACATATTACTGTATACCAAAGAAGAAGGGCTCGGGTGGACACGAGGTACTCTGCCGTTTTAACTGAAATATGTCGGGAGGGCGTACCGGTGCTCATTGTATCACTTAAAGACGTTCTTCTACGTCACATCACTAGACATTTTGGCTTGGCGGGTGTTGCTTGGTGTCTGTGGCGGTTGACTTAAGTTTTCTGCACAATACAACTTTATTTTTAGATGGGAAACCTGTTTAAACTGGAACATAGTGTTATATTTCAGTTATTTCTCAGGACAAAAGGAAGAATGGTCTGAAACCGGAATGCCTGGTCACCCTACAAAGAGAAGAAATTGAGGTACCATCATACATGTCGAAAAAAGTAACCAAAACGTAAATGCTCGGGATGACATAGGGTACACTCGAAACCAAGATGTTTGTGGTTAATACTAAATGCTTCTGGTCACTTTAAGTACAGATTTGTCAGACACCCACCCATTATTCTGAGCGGTTGTCTCTTAGCTCATTTTATTTTAGCAGCACGTCCACTTTTCTGTGATCGCGATGCATTCCGCCTAATCAGGTTGGTTTATAAGTAACTTCTGCAGATAGTGATCGCACTTACTTCCAGAAGAGGCGCTGAATCCGAATTGTTGCCATCCGGTGTCGAAACACTTGAACGATAATCTTGTTCGTGCGGTGCTGCATACTTTGCGTTGATAGACTCGCTAAGAAGGGGTTCGGTCATCGCAATTACAGTATATTGCAGCCTCTTTGCCAAGTCTCTCTACCGGCCACCTCAGCTGCAGCGCCTATTTACAACACGTGACAACTCACGAGATGTTTGAAGACCCGCCCTTTTTTTGCCTTGCGCGAATAAGTTGTTTGCGTCGCCTACTGATGACGTAAAAGGAATACGCATGAAAGTTGGGAGGCGAAGGAAGGGATGTGGAGGTAAGACTTGCGAGGCTGCAGTACTGTACTTAAAAGACTGAACATATAAGTGTCTGTACTTATTTAAAAATACAAATGTCAGTGTTAATTTGATGCACAGCTACAATCAGTTTTAAAACATGTGTGTTTAATAAATGAGCTTGCATGTGACCCGATACTTTAATAAATAGGTCCACGTGTGAAGACTGGAGTGACTTTATTCAGGTTTCATACACCGCAATGGCAATTCATGCAGAGAACCTTGCAAAAAATATTTATGGTAAAGGCTGCATGTTGCATCGATCGTCATATGAGACGTCATATTGCCATTCTGCTAAAGACAGTACCTAATTAAGAGACTAGCATATACTACATCTTCTATGTTACAAACGCTCACAGTACAATTTGGGTATGTGATGAAGTGGCGCATACGTATATTTTTAGGTTAGGAAATAATCTTACTATATTCACTCATGTTGTTACTATCAGTTTGTCCATACTCAGAGTTATCCCTGAGGTTAAATCACAATGTCTGCAAGCGGGTAATTTTCTATTTGGTATGAGATACTCCACGAACTAGTATACCATCTACTTTCAAAGCTCACTTGTCCAGTTTGAAGATGTTGGAAGAAGTAGCGTTTCTTCTCAACAGTGTGCTTAAGGCAGGTGTAAACCCACGAAGGGACACAATCCCATTTGCAGTAAGTGAACATCCATTCATTTTCCAAACCCACTTTATCCCGAGGGGAAGCTGGATTTTGCCCCACCAGGCAAAGGATGCAAGGCAGGAACAACCAGGGACACGATGACTCTGGGTGCTCTGTATTCCTCCCGCAGTCCAACGACATGCAGGCTAGGTGGATTGGTGATGCTGAAATTGGTCTGTGTATGTATGCGTGTGCTAACATAAATAATTAAGTTAATTTTCAAATTGTTTTGTAGGTTTTGTTCTTCTGTGAAGACTAACCAAGGAACAGTAAACACTTTGCTTCTAAGTTTTACTACAAATCTTCTTGCAAATCCTGCTATAAGAAAACTTTTCTCAGTTCACACCAGAAGCAGATTTGCAGGAATGTTGCCAACAGCAGATGCAAAGTACGAAAATGTGGATTTGTATGCGCCTCCGGCGTTTGTTCGTGGAATGACCAAGCTAAATAGAGAAGCATTTAAGAAAAGCGTCTCTGTACCTGCTTTACGAGTGAAGAAGGAAATTATAAACAAACTTATGAAATCTTTAAAGAGTGTTGCTCTTCAGCGGCCAGGTGTTAAGAGAGTTGTGGAGGATCCTACAGACGAAAACCACAAACTAGTGCTTTTGGATCCATATAAAATTTCCCCTGGGGCTTCCTTTGGTGAACTAGAAAAAAATGTTTTGAAAGAGCACAATGTCAGTGCAGAAATACACAAATACAACTTGGAGATGACATACGAGAATTTCAAATGTGAGGAAATCCTGCGTGCGGTGCTACCAGAAGGACAGGATGTGACCTCAGGATTCAGTAGAGTTGGTCATATTGCCCATATGAATTTACGTGAGCACCAGCTGCCATACAAGCACCTAATTGGTAAGAAATCAAAGTTAGGCTTTTGTAACATAGTATGAAATTTGATCATGGCATGGTGGGACAGTGGTAAGCACAGCTTCAGAGGCACAGGAGTAGGGGTATACTGTATTTCACAGGCCAGTTACGGCACAAGTGTAGAATCCCGCACATTAGTTTCATTTGTCATTCTAAATGGTCTTTTTGTGAGCGAGTGCATCCTAAATGTATTGTTGATAAATAAAACCACATTAAAATACATAACCATTTTAGTGATAGAAAATAGACAGCTTTGGCCCAAGTCTGATTCTCCTTATGCGGGAATTTTCTTTTGAGTCAGAATTGTCTTTTTTCAACACCCCGAATTTGTGGGTGTATATGAATACATCTTAATGTGTTGGTCCTCATGTCACTGTCCTAAATTTAATTTACACATACCTTCTTAAAATAAATATTTGACTTTTACCTGGGCAGAGTTTAATCATTGAGCAAGCTGTAGGATCTGAAAATATAACCTAGTCGTATTAAGTTCAGTTTCCTAACTTCTGCCTTGCCTCCTCACCCAAAAAATAAAGTGTGCTTTCTGATTTATATGTGGTCTGCACATCAGGTGTGATTACAGCAAGCAGTAGGATTTTATTTACCATTTTTGTGCTGTGTCTTGGTAGCTCAGAAGTTGTGATGAGCAAACCGCACAACTTCACCCTCAATTTGCTTTGCCGTGAGTTCAGTGAAACTACAGAAATCTTTGGGAACTTGGCTAAAATGTGCAAACTGCGCTAAAGTCACATGAATGAGGAAGGAGAAACTGAAATAGTTTTTAGAGGATTATAATGGTGCAGTGGTCTTCAAAGTGTCTCTGAGAGCTAGAGAAGCATCTTCCAACTATCCTGGACTGATTAACGTGGCTAAAAATGTGATCTCAGTCATGAGGCAGATGTGTGCTAAACCCTGTGCCTCAAACAACAGAAAACACTGAGAATTATAGTCACAATCAAAAGACAACAAATGGCCACAAATTAGTAATACTATCTATCATATATATATATATATATATATATACACACACATACATACAGTGAGTATAGAAAAAAAGTTTTTTGCTTTACAGCCTTAAATGAAAATACACACACAAAAAATATTGCTTTCCAGCTTTACCTACTCAATGCAACCTATAGCCTCCAAGTGAAAGATATCACAGCTACAGTTCAGAAAAATTATAAAAAATCAAAAACAAGACATATTGAGATTAATAAAGGATCACCCCCTAATGGCAATATTTTGTTGAACCACCTTTTGCTTTAATAAAAGACTTGAGTCTGTTGGGACCATCTCTGTTAGGTTGCACATCTAGATTGAGCAATATTTGCCCTCTCTTCTTTACAGAACTGTTCAGTTGCTGTCAAATTGGATGGTGAGCATTGGTGGACTGCTATCTTCAAATCTTCCCACAGATTTTGGTCTGGGCTCTGACTGGGCCACACGAGGGCATTCACTTCTTTCTCCTTCAGCTACTGTGTGGTCAATTTTTGCTGTGTGCTTTGGGTTGTTGTCGTGATGAAAGGTGAACATTCTGCCCGTCTTCAACTTTCTGGCAGAGGGTAGCAGGTTTCCCTCAAGAATTTGATGGTATTTTGTCCCATCCATTTTTCCTTCTACCCCAATGAAAGCCCCAGGCCTTATGGCAAAGAAACACCCCCACAACAGGATGCTGCCACCTCCATGCTTTACTGTAGGTATGGTGTGTTGTGGATGATGAGCGGCATTGGATTTCTGCCAGGTGTACCGTTTGTTATTGAGGCCATATAGTTAAGATTTTGGTCTCATCTGACCATAAGACCTTTTTTCACTTGGCATTAGAATCTTCAAGGTGCATTTTGGCAAAGCTCAAACGAGCCTTAAAGTGGCCTTTCTTGAGAAGTGGCTTTTTTCTTGCGACCCTCCCGAACAAGCCACAGTTGTGGAGCACTTGTGAAATTGTTGTCACATGCACACAATGACCACTCTTTGCCATAAAATCCTGTTACTCCTTCAAAGTGGCCATTGGCCTCTTGGTAGATTCTTTTACCAGTTTCCTCCTTGCTCTTCCATCCAGTTTGGAGAGATGGCCGGATCCAGGGAGGGCCCTAGTAGTACCAAACACTTGCCACTTCTTTATTATGGACTTTACTGTGCTCCTTGGGATTGATAAAGCCATCGAGATTTTTTTGTATCGATCTCCTGCTTTATGTCTGTTCACAACTCTATCCCTGAGATCTTTTGAAAGTGGCTTGCCACCCATAGTCAGTTGTTTGCTGTCAGTTGCACTACCAAGCAAGGGAATGAATGGTCCAGGAACAGCTTCACTAATCACACTGATCACAGGTGGAAGGAAGCCAGTAACCATGGTCTGCAATGGAAATGGTGCTTACTTACACCTGATTGAGTT
>JANRMT010062797.1:32150997-32200338 GCA_026402145.1 Polypterus bichir lapradei | reverse complement strand
ATCTCAGTATTTCTTGTTTTTTATTTTTTAAAATTCTTCTGTACTGTAGCTGTGATATCTTTCCATCTGGATGTTATCAATTGCATTGAGTAAGTAAAGCTGGAAAAAATATTGGTTTGTGTGTTTACATTTAAGGCTGTAAAGCATACAAAATGAGAATATTTCAAAGGGGGTGATTCTTTTCTATACCCACTGTGTGTGTGTATATTTTATATATATTTATAATATATATATATATATATATATATATATATATAAAACAGAGAGAGAGAGAGCTTATAGAGTTCCAATCTTCAGGGCACACACTGGCTGTGCCTCAAAGTGGTTGGTGTAGGACTGGCTTGTTCCATTGTTGGAACTTGCAACTTCGGGTGCAACTGGAACATCTTTTTTGTTTTTGATCTATTTGTGTAGATGCTTTGTACTTTGTTCATTCATCAGGAAGATAGAAATGCATTGTACACAGTAGTAAATCTTTCATTATTATTATTATTTTACAGGGGTCTACTGTTTTCTGAATTGGGAAGGGCTCCTTCAAATTTTGTTTAGACTTGCAGTTGTGGTGTGTGGCTAATAACAAATGCATTCAATGGGCATATGAAATTAGCCATACCACGTAGTGTGCGCAGGGACTAGTGTTATTTTCAATGGCAGTACCTATAATATTCTCATTATGGTCAGCTAATTCTACAATTGAAGGTGGTACAAGTTTATTGTTATTTTTTTTTTTTTTTTAAACACGTGAGGGGTACAAATCTGGTTAGAGTATAGATCAGGCAGTGACATCACAGATGCGCAAAGCAGACCAGGCAGAGACATAAAATGCGAAGATGAGTACACTTGCAGTATGCCTGCATGAAAGATTTTTGCTAAATATTACTCAGTCAGGAGTACCATTTAGGAATTTTACATTGAGAACATGATGGTATCAACAGTTTGTACGTAATGAATGAGATGGGAGTATACTGTACTGTCCTGTTACTAGGATGTTAATTGCCCGCTTTAACCCTTCCTGGCTGCAAACAGGATCACAAATGCAGTTCGACGTAACCAAACAAGCCTGCATCAAACTAGTACTTATACAGTGTTTTTAAGTTGTAATTCTAAACTTATGCTGTTTGCTACTAAAATGGATTAATTGCATAAATATTGAGTGTTACAGCTTTATTCCATCTGTAAATTTTCTGATTTTGCTTCACATATTCTTTTTTCGTATCCTGTGGTAAAATGACAAACGGCAGATCATGTTAATTTGGAGAGTAAAGTTGTCACAACAAAGCATTCCTTCTGTTTTATAGGAGATGTGATAATTGACAAGAATCCAGGTGTGACCACAGTGGTCAACAAGATGAATACTATTGATTCCACATATCGCAACTTTCAGATGGAAGTGTTGGCAGGATTAGAAGATATGGTTGCCAAGGTAAGAGAAAGTTTTATAATTACAGAAGATTCAGAGATGCTGCCTATATAGAACTGGAAAGCCCAAGTGGGTCAAAAGAACATATAAAAAGCTAAATTGGGTGAAGGGAATCCAATCTAAAATATATTAGTGTTTCTGAGTCAGCATGCATTATACCAGGTTAAGCTTTAGCTACATTTATAAACTTTTCCATCAGAAGCAGAAAGAGTGGTGTTTATTATGAAACACACAAAACATTTGGGAAGCTAATGGTGTTGTATTTATTATTCCTAGGTCAGAGAAAATAACGTCACATATGAGTTTGACTTTTCCAAAGTGTATTGGAACCCCAGGCTCAGCACAGAGCATGAGCGGATTGTCCAACTTTTGAAGTCGGGAGATTTGGTATTTGATGTCTTTGCAGGGGTTGGGCCTTTTGCAATACCCGCAGCAAAGAAAAAATGCATTGTTTTTGCCAATGATCTCAACCCAGAGTCTCATAAATGGCTGCAGCACAACTGCAAATTGAACAAAGTAGACCAAAGAGTTAATCTCTTCAATTTAGATGGTCGAGACTTCATCACCAACATTGTTAAAGGCCAGCTTGCAAAACTGTTAAACACAGGAACAGAGCAGAATTGTGGCATCCATATTATCATGAACCTTCCTGCTCTAGCAGTACAATTTCTGGATGCTTTCAAAAACTTGCTAAAAGAGCCAGACACTTCCAAGGCTGTTTTACCACACATTCACTGCTATAGTTTTTCAAAACAAGATGATCCTGCAGAGGATGTGATGAAGCAAGCTGAAGATGTCCTAAACTGTGAACTGCGTAGCCATTGTTCAGTCCACTTAGTGAGGAATGTTGCTCCCAACAAAGAGATGGTGTGCATTACCTTCCAAATTCCAGGAGAAGTGATATTCCAAAAGCAGAAAGAAAGCAAAGGTAAGTTGTACATAATTTTTTACCCAGAAAGATCACAGCTCAAGAAAATGTCCAAGCAATTGCATTTTGTTACCAGAAGTGATTACTGTTTGCATCTCATGGCATACTTTACTGGCATTTGGTCATTTATTGTACAATCAAATTGAGACATGATCAGCCATGATTAAGTCAGAGGTGTATTCTGAATATTTGACCTTGAAACTCTGGGGTTTCATATCCTGGTTCTTGATCATTCGAGCAAAATTCATTTACATAAGGGTGGCACAGTTGTTAGTGCATCGATCTCACAATCCAGCATCCTGCATTAGAACCTGCACCCAATCATCACAGTACAGGCCAAAAGTTTGGACACACCTCCTCATTCAATGTGTTTTCTTTATTTTCATGACCATTTACAGCACTCCATCACTCTCCTTCTTGGTCAAATAGCCCTTACACAGCCTGGAGGTGTGTTTGGGGTCATTGTCCTGTTGAAAAATAAATGATCGTCCAACTAACCTGACATCTGCACAACACAACTGCTGGTCCCAACCCCATTGATAAAGCAAGAAATTCCACTAAATAACCCTGATAAGGCACACCTGTGAAGTGAAAACCATTTCAGGTGACTACCTGTTGAAGCTCATTGAGAGAATGCCAAGAGTGTGCAAAGCAGTAATCGGAGCAAAGGGTGGCTATTTTGAAGAAACTAGAATATAAAACATGTTTTCAGTTATTTCACCTTTTTTTGTTAAGTACATAACTCCACATGTGTTCATTCATAGTTTTGATGCCTTCAGTCATGAAAAAGAAAACACATTGAATGAGGAGGTGTGTCCAAACTTTTGGCCTGTACTGTATGTGGACTTTACATGCTCACTCCACACATTATGCGTTTTCCTCCTTGAAGCTGGTGTTGCGCAAAGCTGAGAGAGAGATACTTAGCTACTGCATAAGAAGTCCATCACAGATCAGCAGGTAGATCAGCTCAATGGAGCTCATATCACAGTTTTCTGTCTCATTGACAATGGAGGCTGAGAAGTGGACCATTTCCAAAGATGTGAAGGTTGGGTTAATTGGAAACTCTAAATTGGTGGATTGTGAGTTATGTCTGAAAGTGCTGTGTGATGGCCGTGTTCACAGTGCTGCTTGGAGAAGCTCTGTCCCTAACACTTAAAAGTGGTTTGTGAATGTCTATGTGTGGAAGTATATGCAACTTGCAAATGGTAATGCTGAAGTGTGACATAAACAACATCAAACCAGTCATCCACACTGCCTTGTTTCATTTGCACAGGCTGGTGATGGTAGAATAATGGCCTAGGGAATGTCTTCCTGGCACACCAAGTCTCTTTATACCAGATGAGTGCCACACTGTACCCAAGTGTTGTTGCCGACCATGTGTGTGTCCCTTTATGGCCAAAGTTATACCTCTTTTCAAGTGGATACTACACCATGTCACAAACTTGACTCCAAGGGCCAGCACAGTTCCAAGAACTCAGTCCAGTAGTGAATGTGTGGCAGAAATATTCAAAGGAATTGGATGATGCTGTTGAGTTGGCATGGAAAAAATTCTTAAGGGTCATTTAAATCCATGCTTTAAAGAATACACACAGTTATAAAGACAAAAGGGTTCCCTAACAAACTGACGCTGCTAGAACAGTGTATATTTGATGTGTCCATAGCTGAGGTTTTTGTGTGCAAATGGAATACAAGTTAATTTTATATCATGAAAGTATCAATATTTCATTTTTTTTTTTTTAATTTTTTAACAGATGTATGGGAGGAACCAGAGTCAAAACGTCTCAAGACTAGCAACATTGTGAGTGAAGACCAGGGCGTCTCTTAGACTAACTAAACTGTACTTTTACAATGATTCCCCCAAATATAATTGAAATATATGGACTTGACAGAATATTGTAAATAAAAATGTAAAACTAAAAAGGTATTTGAACTTACTGGAAGGCATCATAAAAATCTTGAAGAGTCACTGTTGTTAGATATTTTCACTTTCAAAAGCTGTATCTCTGCCATTTTCCTTTGCCCATACACAGTGTTGTCAAAAAGTACTTGCCCCCCTTTCTGATTTCCTGTATATTTACTTATTTACAGCACTTAATTGTTTCAGATCTCCACACAAATTTAGTATAACACAAAAGACAACCTGAGTAAACTTAAGACAGAGGATTTTAAAAGATCAACTGATTTATTGAAGGAACAAAAATCATCAATGCCTATATCACCCAAGTGACAAAGTAACTTCCCCCTTAGTTGCTGAATCAACCAGCAAACCACATTTACATTGTATTGGGTCAAATAAGACTAGACACACCTGAGCTTGATCGGCGTGGCCGCAAGTTCAGCAGCTGCAGTCAGCACGTCTGACACAGTCAATGACTGCAAGTTGTGTATTGTGACTGAACACAGACAGAGCTGATTCTGGCTAACCCTGTTAAAACTAAACCTTGCCATACATCGGCCCTTATGGAGAGTGAAGGAGTTCCCACAAGATTTCTAGAAGAACATATTGCTATGTTCATAAAAAATTCCAGATCATATGAGGAAAAAAAAGTTGAAACTTGCTGATCAGGAAAGAGTTACAAAATCATATCAAAGGGTGTAGGGCTCCACTGCAGCCAGTGAGCGCCATTATCTCCAAATGGAAAACATTTGGAACAGAGTTTTCCAGAAAGGATGGCCTGCCAAAATTACCCCAGAGGAACAGTGACAACTCAATTAAGAAATCATAGAAAATCTGTCATCATCATCTAATGAATTGTAGATATTTCTAGACTGAGAAGGTCAGTATTCAAGTAGCAAGATGGTTGCCGCTGTTATCCAAAAGCACATTACTGCTTATCTTGCATTTGCAAAGAAATATCTGGCTGATCTTCAAGTCTTTTAAAATCATGTTCTGTGGACAGAGGAGTCAAAAGTAGAACTCTTTGGATGACACAGGTGCTATTATGTCTGGCATAAAGTTTAAAGCATTCAACAGTGAGAACATCATACCTGTAATAAAATTTGGGTCTGCTTTGCTACCTTAGGACCTGGAGGACTTGCCATTGTTGAAGGAACCATGAATTCTGCACTTGACTAGAATATTCTTAAGGTGAATATCCAGTCATCTGTCCATGACCTGAAGCTGAAGCAGAACTGAGTTATGCAGCAGGACAATGACTCAAAACACAAAAGCAAAATGAATGGCTCAGAAGAAACAAAATGAAAAGCTGTGGAGTGGCCATGTCAAATTCGTGACATGAACCCAATAAAGATGCTGTGGCAGGATCTAAAATGAGCAGTTCACACTCGCAAACCTACCAATGTGTCTGAATTAAAACAGTTCTGCAGAGAGCAATGGGGCAGTGATTTGAAAGACTGTTTACTGGTAAAGATGCTGCAGCCAGGAATAAAGGATATTGGCAAGGTGGTAAATACCTTTCCACAGCACTCTACAAGTGCATAGGAGTTTTGGCGAGAAAAAGTAAACCAGGAGCATTCTACATGTGCCCTGGCAAAACTGCCACAGTGTTGGTGGATTTTCTGATCTTCACTGAATTAGATTTTCTTCCATCCTTTTTCTGGTCAAAAAAGAAAAAATTTAAATGTTAAATGTAAGAAGTTCTTGGAAAGAGGGATTTCTAAAAGAGGTACTTGATTCCAATATGTATAAAAGTTGAGAATGCACTCACTCACTCATTTCTACTCTGCTGCTCAAGCTCATTTTCTTTTTAAGGCAGACATTTCCATTAAATAATGTAACACACAAGAAAATCAGTCCACACCTCTGAGCCTACTGTTCTAACAGTACTAAATGGCAAAACTTACTTTTAAGATTAATGGTAGATTCCATAAAGCCTACATTGATTCCAGAGGTATAATTACACACAGTGCAGTTGGTAAGGATTTTGGAGTTTTGGGAGTCCAACCACCAAGAATGTCTTAAAAATTTCTATTAATAATAAGTGCATGTCACAGAGGAGAGAAATGCATTGAGACCAGAAATGAGCAACTGGTGTGTTTTGCAAAAAAAGAAAACTGCTTCTCCAGCTTACCACACAACAGCTTAACTCCACAAAGTTGAAAAGCTATCTCAGAACCTCAAGAATTAACTCCAGACATTTATTGCCAGAAACAAAATTGTCTTGGCTTTATACTTTGGGTCATTGCTATGCTGAAAGGTGAACCGTTGCTCCAGTCTGAGGTTGTGTGCACTCTGGAGCAGGGTTTAGGGATAAGGTTACCATAATGACCTCTCATGTATATGCCTGCATTTATTCTTCCCTCAGTTCTGGGCAGTCTCCCTGTCCCTGCTGTGGAGAAGAACTCCCATAGCATGATGCTGCCACCACCATGCTTCACTGTAGGGATGGTATTAAGCAGGTGATAAGCAGTATCTGGTATTCAGCAGACATAGTGACTGGAGTTCTGCCCAAAGAGTTCAGTTTTTGTCTTATCAAACCAAAGAGTCTAATTTCCTCCTCCTCCTCCGAATCCTTTAAATAACGTTTGGTGAATTTCAGGAGGGCTGTCACATGCTTTTAACTCAAGTGTGGCTTCCTTTTAGCCAATCTTCTATAAACACCTTATTGAGGAGTTCTGCTGAGATGGTCATTCTTCTGACAGGTTCTCCCATATCAACAGAGGGCTCCTTAAGTGATCATTGGGTTCTTGGTCACAAAACCAAGGCCCATCTTGCAAGGTTACTCAGATTGGCTGAAAAGTCATTTATGGGAAGAATCCTGGTGTTTCGAAACTTCTTCTATTTCACAATTATTAGGAATACTGTGCTCCTGGGAAGACATAAAGCTTTAGAAACAGTTTTACCCCCTTGCCCTGATCTATGCCTCACCAAAGTTTGATCATGGACTTGGACTTTTCTGGATTTTGTCCTGACATGCAGAGTGAACTGTGGTGCCATATATACAGAAGGATTCTTCCTTTCTAAACCATGTCCAGTCAGTTCAGTTTGCCACAGTTGGGTGCCAATCAAGGTCTAGACAAATCTAAAAGATCATTAAAGCAAACAGGAGGCACCTAACCATAGTTTGATTTTTAATACATTTGCAAACTTTTCTAAAAAAAGGTTTTCACTTTGCTATTATGATTTACTGAGTGTAGATTGACCTAAAAATGTTAAATGTATCCATTTAAAATGAAATCTGAAACACAATAAAATGTGCAGAAAGTGAAGGGGTCTGAATACTTTAGGAGTCTACTGTATATCAAGGATGCAGTGATATTCTAAACACTGATGGGTGATTCACTAAGAATGCTAGATTTAAGTTACAAGGATATACTTGTGTGTTTGTGCTGGTTCAAAAAAGAAGCAAATGTCAAGGTCAATTTATTCTTTATAAAAATACATTTAAAGTATAATTTTTCCTTTCAAATGTCAGCTGAAGTGTACAGTAATACAATACACAAACAGCACAGAGAATAGATTTACAAGTCCTGTCCCATGGTCTCACAACAGTTATTCACTTACAATTCAAATTTGCGGTTGAAGTGGTAAAGCCAACTAGTGAGAAAATAATCCAGTGAAAGCATCCTGTATAGCACGATGACAGGCAAGGCTGGATGTGTAGCCTCCTGCTAGGTCCTGGGGGGATGTCGCTCGTACATGATTGAGGTATCTGGAAAAAGGGCAAAATCTTTATTAAAGAAGCAGATTAACAAAAAAAGCAGCCCCCAGCCCCACCACCTCCATCATGAGGAACAATTACGCTGTGCATACAAAATCTGTGGGATAACCCGCACATATATGCATGTCAAAATCAAGTCACACACAGTGAGATCCAGGGGACAGTGGACTAGGCCTTCTTTGACAGCAGCAAGTGAAAAAGAAACCGGCAAAAAAGTCTGAATTAGCATAAGGTTTAGTAAGAAATGTAATGAACGACTTCATGAGGTAGTACATAAGAAACAAGAATAGTTGTGTTACATATTTGAAATATTAAAATGTGTGCTTCAATTTAAATATTTGCAACTGTAGTAGAAATATGCAATTTTTTCACCCTCTGACAAAGGTCAAGTGAGGGCTAGATCCCTAGTAAAGAATCAAAAATGGCATTATGTTTATAAACACCGACCTTAAAATAATTTAAAATGACAGACCACATGCTTATATTTGAAATTTGCTGTTTTAACCTTCTGCTAGGACCACCAATAAAAAAATCAAATATCAAAAATATCACAATTCTGATTAGCAACCTATTACACAAGCTGGTGACCCTCAGAAACTTGTCTTCTGATTGGGTTGTGACTTTGGGTCTGCCAGATGTCTTCCTATCAGAGTTTCTTCTAGTCTCCAATTGCCTTTGGATTGTGTAGGACACTGCTGGACTCACTGACACTTTTTTTTGCAACTAGAATATTGTCCAAGTAGTACCTCTGAGGGTGTAGCAACACAGTCTGTTCCAACTCTGCTATAAGACAGACAGAGGGTTTTAAGTAATCACCAGAAGCTGGGACACCTGTGCAAATTGTTTATATCAACTTGCAAGGTTTAATTTATTTGAATTGCTACAGAACATCTGTAGGTTGTGATATTTCAGTTTTTGCCAACCTAAACTCTAAATTTAAACCTCTGACAGTTTACTGCTTACCTTTTCACAATTTTAGGTCATTCATTGCATTTCAATTGATTAAATCTGAAGAAAAACTGATATGTTCTAAAACTTTTCACCAGTGGTGTATGTTGGTGGTTTTATTGTACCAGTGTGTCAAGAAGTGTTGAACAAAAAATGTGATTTCAAAGCATTCATAAGTAAATTTTAATGAACACAATTATGCCGTTTAGTGAAAAAGCAACTTATTGAAAAGTGAAGTTGATGACATAATAACAGGTTGCAGGCAGGCAGCGTGCCTTTTTCAATAACCACTGTTTCACACCATCTCTTATAGCTCAGTCTCAAGGCCCTAAAAACCTGCACTAATAAATCTCTCCAACAGCATATTGGAAAGGAAAGTAAGAAGTAAAATGTAAACCAAAAATCATGTGCATTTAAATTATGTTTAAGTACTCTATGTGTACTGTCCTTAAATATGAGAAACAAATACAAGGACCATTAACAAGTTATCTGAACAACCGCTGAGTCAGTCTGCCATGCTTCACATGAAATGGGAAGTGAAAACAGCCATCCATAAGCCTGTTTCCCTTTATGGGCATTGTTCTCAACTCATTCTGAAACCCTAATACAGGGTTCATGAGGGGTTTCAGCGTATCCTGACAGTGTAGGGCAAAGAACAGCCCTGAGCATGGCACCAGTTGATCACAGGGCCACAAATGGGAACTTCTGAAACTGAAAATATAACAGCCTTGACATCTATAGTACACTCGGATTTTGAAACAATTTTTATCTGCTAAACCAGCACTTCCTTTATAAAGTTCACTGCTGTTTTCTCACTTTCCTTCTGGATTGTGTGAAGTGTTTATGTAACACAGAACCTTAATTTTCTGGCCCATTAGCTCCTGCTAGGGCAGCTGCCAGAGGAAGGTCAGTTTACCACAGATTTGGCAAATCAGGCTGAAATGCAGATATAGCACCACTAATAGGCCTCAAACAGCTGCACCCCTGGCACTGAGAACATGGGCCCACCGGCAAGTAGTCCTGCCATTGGCAGCAAGATGCAAAAAATAATAATAAAATGCTTGTACACCCAGGAATGCACATTACAGACAAATAGCAATTAAATACTGATCAGTTACAGTTTGTCCATTGCACTGAAAAGCTTTTAATGCATAGATCAATAGTAGACAAGTTTGTAAATTATTCAAAAGTGAATTTACTTAAACTGTGATGTATTCATTTTGATAGTTTTCAGCACATTTAATCCTTTTTCATAGCTCATGGTTTTTAATAAGTTCAAGGTGTTTAATTTGCAGTTTTTATTTCAAAACTTTAATAGGTGTGTGTATTTGAATACTTGGGACAGATTTGTGCAAATGCAGCTAAGAAAGGGCCCATCTTTGTGTAAAACATGTGGTAAATACAAAAACAAGCTGAAAACTAAGGAGATCATTACAAAAAAACTCATACCAATTCCAAAGCTTCATGGTGAAAATGAAAATAGCTCATATTTTATTTAAAGGAGACCTCTCTAAGAAAACAGGCAAGCACTACAGTAAATGCTAAAAAGTGTAACATTTGGGCTCTGCAAATAGAATACATTTTTAAACAATAACACAAGGTAGCAACGGAGTTCATACTCGCACAAATTCCTTCTAGTATCTGCTATTGGTAACAATAAAAAAAATAAAATAAATAAAAAAAATAAAATAAAAAAACTGTATAGGATCATAGAGTCACTATTATTATATGTACAGACTACAGTGAAATTCTCACTCACATCTGCTATCAACATGCAATGCTCTCCAGCGCCATGATTTAAAGTAGGAAGAGCTACTGTAATTATATCTACTGTACTGTACCAAACTGTATAAACTTGTTTAAATGCAATACAAAATAGTAAATTGCAAGCAACTTTGACCCAGGGCCATACATTTTGATGAAACTAATCATCCCTGCAAATAACTGACATCAATTACTCACTTAAGAAACATTAGTCATAAATGAAACCAGGATATATGAATGCAGTATATTCTACATATATGAAAAAACAGACACTATGCCACCTATCCATTCCCACTGCACATGCTGAGTAATTACAAAGCTATTTCGATTCTTCCCAGTTGTTTACTTTGAGAATAAAAACGTAATTTTAATTTATTTCATAAGGCACCTTCCACAAAACAGTCTGTGAGAAGGTAGTTTACAAGATGCATCCTTCCATTTTCCAAACCTGCTTATCTAGAGCAGGAATGCAAGCAACCAGCGCAAAGTAGGACCAATCCCTGGACAGGAGAGTCCATGGCAGGGTGAACACCCTCACACATACACATCAGGGGCCAAATAAATATCACCAGTCCACCTAACTTACATGTCTTTTTGTACTGTGTAAAAACCAGAGAACCTGCAGGAAACCCACATTGAACCAAGGAGCACCCAAGACTTGAACACCAGACTCATTTTTTCCTCAAGATACAACCCGCTTTACAAGGTACAGGAGAATTAATTCAAAATAGCAATGGATGCATTAATGTGTTCACAGGATTTCAGTCCAGTACAAATAAATAAATACAAAGAAGGCACTAATAAAACAAAAAAAAAACAAAAAAAACAAGAGCAGTGGATATCCATTTCATGGACCATCTAAATGTTCTTAAAGTCATAACAAACCCATCTTTTTTCAGCCTCTGCTAAACCACCCCGACCCCCCCCCCCCCAACAGCAGTGTCACAGAACACCAGAGGTTATTTCTGCAGCATCATGACCTGAAACCAGGCCTCCTTTTGTACAACTCCAATTCCAAAAACTTTGGGGCAGTATGGAAAATTCCAACAAAAACAAAAAAGAGTGATTTGTAAAATACTTGTGCTAAAATAAAAACAACACAACAACGTGTTTTATCTAATCAACTGCATTGGTTTTTGAAGATACACTTTTATCCTGAAATTGATGCCAGCAATGCATTCCAAAAATGTTGTGACGGGGTACTTTAGGACTAATAACGACGTGGCAAGTTGAAATCAAAGGCTGATGTTAAACAGGTAAGGCAATTGACTTCTGGTATATAAGCAACCTGCAAAAAGGACCTAGGGTGGCTTGAGTGTTGACAATTTGCCAACAGACACATCAGCAAATACTCCAGCACTTTGAGAACAACATTACCCAAAGACAAATCAGTAGGATTTTTGGTATTTCACCCTCTATAGTTCATAATATATTAAAGGATTTAAGGAATCCGGTCAAAACTTGGTGCATAAAGTAGCTATGGATATGAATTAAGGCTTTACTATGCACAGCATTGCCCTGTCAGACTCCTCAGCAATTACTAGACACACATTTTTATTATGTACCTCTTAGACTAGTGAGAATAAACTGGTCTGTTCAGAACCCAGAAATCAAAGAAGATGCTGTGATGATGATTATTTCATTTTAGCAGGTTAAGAAAAGGGAATGTGGTGGAGTACTTGAGTCAGTACTAATATTATCCACTGCAGCATTTTTTTTTTTTTTCTTTAAAAATAAGGTTCCATGAAAACCATTCTGTACTTTGCTCGGTGGTAACAAATGACACTACAGCCTTGTAATTTCACTCAGAATAGTAAGCCGTACTCTGAAATCCACTCAAGTCTGCCTTAAATTCTCCGGTCTTGTAGCTCAAATCTATTGTAAATTTTTCTGTTTGGATTATGCATATATTAAGAGGCTTCAAAGTTCTTCATGGATAGAAACAAGGATTCCACAAGAATTGCCAACATATGGAGTAGTATTTGGGCCCCTTGCGGATGTTTAGTTAAGACTGCCTAAGAAATGAATTCCTGGGGTTTTCTGGCAGCGGTCAGTCCAGTCTGATGTGCACGTCCTGAACAAAGCATGGTTTTGCCAAAGATCTTTCCATCATTGTGGCTTCAGAGGTGCTGCAGCCCGCATCTTCTGCTGGCTCGGAGATTTCAACATGCTGTGCTTATTATTGTATTTGATACGTCTGTTTTAAACACTTGCAGATGTTCCTTGCATTGAAGCAGCCCTTGCTTGGGATGTTTCCAAGGTTGTAACCTTTTTGTTTATTTTTACCTTTCTTCTGCACTCATTCTGCATTTAAAGGTTAAGACACTTAAGTTATTCAGGATTCTGCAACAAAAGTGAACTTCTTCATGGACTCAATGAAAGTACCTGCCTGTATTAAGTTTAACAGAAAAAATACACCACACCTATGTTTGAAACTGTCTGCTGTGAGCTGTTGGTGTGTGTGTGATTTTGAAAAATAACAAGAGATTTATAATATAGACTAGGGAGAGTGCACAGGGTAATGGCTATTTGATATATTCATAATATACACAAGCAATTATAAGACTTGAGTCTTGCCTTGCTAAAACAAAAGACACCAAAATAAGCACACAGTTACTGGGACAATAAGGTTTAAAAAAATATATTTTTAATGAAAACAAAAATCGGTCAGCTTGTAGTCTGATCCTGTCAGACACTGACATCCACACGCAGTTCATAGTCTTTAAACTGTTCCACTGCATCTGGTGATAACTGAGGAAGGGAGCTCTGCAGGGGGAGCTCTCTACTTTATCAAATGATGCTGATTTCATAGGAGTCAAGTTCAGTTTTATAGGCTAAACAGGCCCCCTTGACTTCTTGAAGGGAAACAAGATTTGCCAATATCCCTTTCCACTTTTAAATTTCTTTGCTATCAACTCCACCCCCAGCATGTGCAACTAAAAAAACAAAAACACACTCTCTATGCTGCTTTTCCCCTTGAGTCTTCCCACAGATTCTATTAGCATCTTCCTATTACATCACCATATTTAAAAGGCAAAACCCTTAATGAAAATTGAAAAAGCTTCCATGACATTTTCACTTTCAATTTATGTTTGCAATACTCACATTACGGCAGTGTGTTATATTCTGTTACAAATAAAAGAAAATTGCATCTGGTGATCTTTCTTATCATCTATAGTAAGGCAACATATACTACTGTTCTGCTGTTTAAATTCTTACCATAATATGCATTATCTGTCATTTATCTTTTGCTTTTTTATTCAAAGCACTTTATGCTGTAGAAGTTTAATAGTAACAATAGTAAGAAGATGATGATGATGATGACAATGATAAACAACAACATAATCTCCTCAAACCTGCTTAATCCAATTCACACTGGGCCAGTACCTATCCTGGCAGCACAGGGGCCAAGGGCTGAAAACACCCTTGAATGGGGTGATAGTCTATGTATGACAGGGTCCACTCAGACATTCATACACATACACTGAAAATTGGGAATCGCCAATGAATCAAATGAGCACATTTTTGTGAATGTGGAAAGAAATCCATGCAGACATTGGGAAAGCATACACACTCCCAACAGAAAAAAGACAGAAAACCTTCCTTCACATGACAAAAATAATGCCTGGAGCTTCTCCACAAAAAATGGCAGCAATGAACTTGATTTAAAGTAACATTTCTGTTTGATTTGCCATCTATTTACGTGACAAAATTTCATTTATGTCAAGAGAGAAAATCCTGTGACCTCTGACCTAATACCATCTGTACATTTGCAATTATGAAAGCAGTGACAACTACACAGGTACAAAGGTTGTGTTTGCGAAACTAATTGCTAGAGGAAGCAAACACAGCCCGAGGGTGATGAAGAGGAGAAGGCGAAGATGACAGTGGCAGAGTTAAATCTCAAGATACTGTAACTGTTCCATAGATCTCAACACCAACTATTTACCATTAGACAGACAGTGTATTGGTTAAGGAGCAGAAATATAAGTAAGAAAGCTGCTGGTTCAATCTCTGTTTTGAGACCCTGAGCAAGCCACTTTACCCAAATGTAAAAGAAAAACCTCCTAAAAAATACCAAATATATTATACATTGAAATGTGTACAGTATTCACAGTATGCATCACACTTATAACGCAATAAGAGGAAACTCTCATGTGCCAGGATTTGGGGAACAACCATATTAAACAGTATAGAATATTAAACATCAGAACAATCTAGGTGAGAACAGGCCATTCATCCCAAAAAAGCTTGCCAGTCCTATCCACTTAATTCTTCTAAATAACATCAAGTTTAGTTTTGAAAGTCCCTAAAGTCTTACTGTCTACCACACTACTTGGTAGCTTATTCCAAGTTTCCATGGTTCACTGTGTAAAGAAAAACTTCCTAATGTTTGTGTGAAATTTACCCTTAGGTTTCTAACTGCATCCCTGTGTTCTGGATGAACTAATTTTAAAATAACAGTCTCAATCCACTGTTATAATTTCCTTCATAATTTTAAACACTTTCATCATGTCTCCTCTTATTTATGTTTTGTTTAAAACTGCAAATGCTCAGCTCTTTTAATCTTTCTTTATAATTCATCCCCTGTAGCCTTGGAATTAGCCTAGTCACTCTTCTCTGGACCTTTTCTAGCGCTCCTTTCCTTTTTGTAGCCTGGAGACCAAAACTGCACACAGTACTCCAGATGAGGCATCACCAGTGCATTGTAAAGCTTGACCTGAACCTCCTTGGACTTGTACTCCATACATCATGCTGTATAACCTAACCTTCTGTTTGCCTTCTTAATGGATTAGTATAGGCATAGTATACACCTGTATATATTACACATTAGTACGGATATCATTTTAACTTGTAAATCAAATTTTGTCTGTTTAGTTGCCAGTCACACAAAAATAACTGAACCGATTTTCACAAAAGTTTGCATGTAGGTTGCCACTGGTCTAGCCTCATAGGGCCACATGTATCTTCTTATATAATATGCTACTGTGGCTGCCAGTTTGTCTGTCCAGGATTTTTAATCACCTGTAGCTCGCAAACCGTTTGAACTATTGACCTGAAATTTGGTACGCATATACTACGTGACGTCTACAATCTGCTTTCAGGGTGATGATTGACCTCCAAGGTTATTCCTCTTTTAATTTTTATTTTATTGTAGAATCAACTCTCGGGAGCAGCCAGCCGTGCAGCGCATGCGTACGGGCACCGTTCTCATACCTACCACCTTTGCCTTCACTTCTCCTACCTCTTAATACCTTATATCATTCTTGAGGCAGATTGAAGACTTAAGTGCCAGCTTAAGTGAAAAATTAAGGAAAACGTACTAAGTAACTGCAACACAAACACTGACTTAATCAGTTTTAACGCAAAAAGATGACGACGAAAGAAGAGAAGAAGCGGGCTGCTACAGTGGAGAAAAGAAGAGCTGCTCTGGAAGCAGCAAGTGCATCAAACTCTGAGCAAACGGATGCTAAATGTACAGAGAAAGAGTACGAAAACTATGAATGCTCAAGTCGAGTGTATTCACGGCACGTTATCATGCAGTGTGTTGTTACTGGTAATATACTGTATATGTCTGGAGACAACCATAAGTGAATTTTGCTTAAAACTGCGTGGCAACAATTAGACTGCTCACTGACTGTCACATTTCTAAACCTCATGAAGGTAGCACTCAAAGTAGGGGCGATGATTTTGAACTGCAGAGCAATGGTGTACTTGTTAACCTAATATGACAGAGAGCAAATTTCAGATTACAATAAGCTGTCTACAGCCGAAAAGTCTTCTAAAAAGACTACTATTAAACATATAAATGTGTTGCGTGTGCAGAGAGCACATTGCACATGTTAAAAATGAACATAACCTGTTGTAAGCAAAAAATCTTTCTGGATAATCAGATCATACAATGGCATTCGACAGCATCAATGGATGAGTGGTAAATGTGAATGATATGTTGTCGCATTTGCTGTATGTACTCTCTGTTGTAGAGCGTTACGACAATAATGGAGAAATTAATGTAAGCCTGAAAGAACTGGCAGCTATGCTCATGAAAATATGACGTAACCAATATGTCACACCTTGTCAAAAGGACTGCCATTAATTGAACAGATAATGAAGAGTCACAGGAGATTTCAGTACTCAAAACACCCAAATCAACAAATTTGCCTAATAACACCAGTAGAAGCATGACAAGGCTACACAACATCCACATTCTCGCTGCATGTCTAAATGAACTAAAGGAAGTTAACATTACTGTCTAACTGGATATACAAACATGCCATGTCAGAATACAGCTGCTGTTTTAACACATAGTATATCCATAGACCACAATGCTTATTTAAATTTGCCTTGCTGTTGTTATGCCATAGAGTGATACATTGTCAAAATGACAGAAAGACATCATAGCACACAGAAGGACATCTCAGACACGTGGATCCAAGTAGCTGCAGTGGTCTATGTGTTTGTCTATCTGCTCTATCATAGCACTCACTCATGTTTCAAATTGTATCTTTAAGCCTCAGTTACCTTGTGCTACTAAGCTCCTGAATTGACAAGTAATTTCAGCATTATATTTTCCCTCAACATCAAGTCTTTTGTTCTGTTTCTTTTGCTCTATCCCTGCAACCGAAGTGGTTTTAACTGCACAGTCAGGAGGAACTAAGGGCAGGTTTTTAAGAAAAAATTCTGTGGACATAACATTAGCAGTGGCGGATTTCGCCACTATTCACTCTCAACTTTTTAACAAGTTGTCCGCAGATGTGTATTCTTGTTTGAGATGCATGTCTGGGCCCACGAGGCTACTGTTGGTCCAACTTAAAATACATGAAAGCAACATTCCATGTCAGTGATACAATGGAAGCAACAGTTGTGATGTGGGGTTGTGTGATGGAGACCAACACAAAAATCGTGTATCACTCAAAAACGGCTATGTTAACTGTAATGAAATTTTGTATTTACAATACTGTTAATGCAATTTAAAATACAGGCTTCATGGAATTTTAAGAATTTTACTGGTTGTAACAGGAGGGCAAACACAATAAAAACACACATTAATTACTCCAAAACAGCCAAGAGGAAGTTCATGAAATTTAGCAGGTATTTTATATTTAACCCAACTTAACATATAGAGTTTATAGAGTTTCAAAACTATCATCATGAATAGAGGGTTTAATATAGGGGAAAAACACAACAAACAGTAGTTTTGCTCATTTGACATGCTGGGTCTGTATCGAAGGAGTGACACTTCATAGGAGTGACATAAATACCGTATTAAAGGAATTGACATTTAATTGGAGTGACATAACGAGTCACCTACCACACACAACTGAAAGTATGCTCGCCAAAAAAATTGCTGTCGCCTCACCTACCAAACACAACTGAAAGAACACTCGCCAAAAAAATTGTTGTCGCCTCACCTACCACTTGGATGGTTGGTTGGATGGTTGTCACTCCTTTGAAATTTATATCTGAGGTTTCACTCCTTTGTTAGGTCACTCCTATGACATGTCACTCCTTTGAATAGGACCGGACAAGCTGTATAGATAATTCAATTATTCAACATGCTACACAGTTTATTAATGTGTGATTAAATATCAACTCATGAAACCACACTGAACCAGGAAATACAAAGAAGTAGCAACCATGGTTCCAATCCAGCAAGATGTTACTGCAATTACTGTATGGAATCCAATCCTACACAAAAAGAAAAAATTCTTGACTCATAATAGGAGAGAAATTAAGTGTCATCAGAGATGTAGTGTAGAAGATGACTGGGACACTACCATTTCAGCCAAAAATGACAAAAGGATCACTGTTTTTAAAAACCGCAAACATACTTATTTACCTAACAAATTATACATGTATACCAGGATGTATGGGTTCTTCAGTTAATTTACTATAAGCCTGATACAAAAATAAAAAAATCACAATTTATAAAGTAGTAGATAAAAAATCCTAGTTCAGACTACGATAAAGGTGTTTTTTTTTTCTATAACAAAAAAGATACAACAGGATAACAATGTATAGAAAAGCACTGAGTGTACAAGCCACTTCTGTTAAACTGACTGAATTTACCAAGCCATAACACCGAAACAACCCTTGAATTGAGTGCTTTATTGAGTGATATTAACTGACAGTAACAGCACTGCTTGTAACGGGCTGATAGCATAATGGGTTGACTTGGTGATACATCTAAAAGCATATGTTATGGAATAAATGTCATTTTATGAGATGGGTGGGTGCACACCATACACATAAAGGTGACACTTCCCATTAGTGACTGAATTACTAGGTACTTACTGGATATTTATTTGTTAATAATATTCATAATGTTTCATTACAATATGTGCTTTATTAAGATTTTTAGTTCTGCTGCACAAAAAGTAAACCAATCACAATAATGATTATATGTAATAACTACACACAAATATTTTGTATAACAAACACACACATACTGTATACATGGATTTAGAAGGTGCAACATAGCAGTTAAAGTATTATTCAGTAAAACCTCAAGTCAGTTGTCCG
This sequence comes from Polypterus bichir lapradei, assembly GCA_026402145.1. Classification (NCBI taxonomy): domain Eukaryota; kingdom Metazoa; phylum Chordata; class Cladistia; order Polypteriformes; family Polypteridae; genus Polypterus; species Polypterus bichir. The sequence continues at coordinate 32,181,134 of JANRMT010062797.1, read as the reverse complement.
ACTCCAGAATTCTGGGAATAATTCTACCACTGTGATTTCTCAAAGCATTGTCTTTCTCTAACTGTCTCTCAATCCATTCATGCAACTCTTCTACAGTATATTTTTTGTTTTTTCAAAAACACAATTTTACAGTAGAAATATGATTGCCAAAATGAGTCAGTCACTGTTTGGAAAGCTGACGGTTTTGGCAAAAAGTTCTCTCCCTCCTATATTGTCTGCATTTTAGGGTTTTATTCTTTATCCTGACATTTCACGGTTTACTAGGCATTGAATTTCTCTAATGATATGGAATTAAAACTTATTTTGGCATGGTGGAATATTTCAGAAAAAAACTAAACAAAGAAACCAATAAATAAACAATTCCCAAATATCACTGATTTTATTAATGTAACACTATGTATTGTTATAACAGTATTTTTTTTTATTCAATTTTGACCAAAGTATTCCTCCATATTTTTGTGATTTCTGCATAATTAACAATCAGTATCATAATTATAATCATATTTATATATCAAATAAAATTGGACTATGTTAAAAAAATAAACAAAACAAAAACATAAATGAATGAACCAACTGACTGGCTGAAACTGTGAAATTATATAATTATACCATCAGTCAGCACTTTATTCATTACATGCCTTGTGGCAAGAAAAAACCTGCCTTGACCGAGAGCTAACTCTGAAAAAAACTGACAGCTCATGCAATGATTTTTAATTGATAAGACGCTGCCACTTGCTAACAAAGCAGAAACAAACACTTATCTTTTAAAAAAAAAAAAAAAAAAAAACCCCTTAACAGTTTATAACAACATCCCTCAGATCTGTCTGAACTAGCTGTTTTACTTGTTTCTACATAAAATACAGAAAGTGACTCCAAACATTGTCATATAACTTATATGGTGTAATTACATGATAATTAATACAACCTCTCAAAAAATATCATTTAAGCTTATTACATACAAATGAAAGAATACAGATCATAATAAAATGTGCTGAGAAAAATTTGAGACTATAATATAGGTGAACTAAACACAGGTTAACTGCCATAAAATATTTAATGCTTAACCAAATCAAACGCTGTTCTAAAACTGAATTATTATACTCCATGATGAATCTCCGAATAAAAATAAATAATACAAGTTTAATATGTGCATGCTGTCAGCACAGTCTGTTTGCTTCCTTATAAGCTTCAGGATGACATAGGCTTCCATCGATTATTTAGCTTTAAATTGAGAGACTATTTTAAGCCTCACTAACAGTGTCCTTTCCGCTAATTTAATCCCTGTGCAGCTGATGTGGTTATTTCTTCCAAGAAAATCGAGATTTCCATGTAACTCTAAACCCACATCGCTCCTTTTTTAATGGGGGACGCTGCTCTTCACATATCTCTGGAATGAGCCAGCATTGGTTTGTGTGTGTGGGGTCCTTACAAAGAATGCGAGGGGAGCCCTCACAGAATGACCAATTAGGTTCAGGTTTAAAACGACCGATTTATATGGGATATCCAACCCTTCCTATCAGGCTCAGCTGCTCAGGAGCCAGTCTGCAGTGTGAATTCCTCACCCTGACGTAGAAGCCAGCAGGAATAAGCACTCCATTGTTTTTCTTTTATAGTCACCATAAGCCAGCAACCTAAATTACTCCATTTAACAAAAAACAGCTGCTAGGAGTTTCTCCAACATTTTAAAACAAATCAAACACACTAATCCTAATAATGGCCACTTCAGCTCCTGCGTATTTCAAGGTAGGATTGACAAGGCTGTTGGTGGTTTTGTCATGAATGTTTTTTTTAATTGTTTAGCTGATATAATTTTAAAAAATGTGTATTTGTCTATCTGCCAAAATTTATGTAAAAAAAATAAATAAATAAAACTTAAAATGTATAAAATAGACAAAGTGCTAACAAACTTCCTACATTTCTCAGCATTATAAAAAATGAAATGACCCCTAGCATTCCCTGTGTATATTAAAGACTTTCGTTATAATACTGAAGAACTCTAGAAATGGACAGTCAGTGCCATAAGTGACTATTTTGTTGCAGGCTGAAGGAGTTAATTCTTGTCCTCCTAACATTCCTCCAGCTTGGATTTCACCGCCACACTGATGAACTCCAACTTGGGTTTCAGTTTACTGTTTACATAAAAGTGGGACTTCAGAAGAGACCTGTTGTACGTGGTACTGCTTGTCTCATTTAAATTTAAGCCAGGCCTCAAAGCCATGTAGACTGACAATAAACATGAGGTTTGAAAGAGGAAAAGATGCTAGAATTGCATGAGAATTTAGGGCTAGAGATTTGCCTTAGTACATCTGAAAGCATACAAACACAGATTTGTAATTTATCTTGATTTACCTTAAAGGCTTAAGTATACAGATATTAAGGGAAAAAGGAAAGACTGCCTACACAATCCTGCTGCTCATAAAGATGAAAGCAAACAAGTTTTATTGTGCTAACAAAACTACTAAGATTAAAATCAACACTCTACATTACATTAGTTAATTTTAATAAAAAATGCTTTATTCCTTTCATCAGGGTTTCTTACTGAAAGAAATATTGTCAGCCATATATTTAAATACCATGGCTACAAAGTTTATTTGTGTTGTTAAATGTAAAGCTCAGTTTCAGTCCAGGCTGTAAAGAATCACACGTTTCTGCTAATATATAAAACATACAAATAAATACATACATACATACATACATTTTATAGACCCATTCTGGCTGAAATACCACATGGTAAACAAGATACAAATTATAAAATGCATGCATACAAATAGTTAGATTCATCAATATTGTTATTTCTCGGGGTTTATGAATTATCAGTCTATATAGCATGTATTTTGTAGTGTTTTCATAACATGGGAATCTAACATTTTTATTAATTTATGCCTAGTCTGGATTCATTAAATCACATTTAAAAAAATTTCAATCCAGTAAAATATACATTAATGAGTTTCATAAATGCTGTAATAAGGTTGTGTTCACAGACGGTGAAACAAAAACACAACATAAACACAAAATAATGAATTTCTACAATCTTCCATTATAGTGTCTAGTTAGACAGATGCAGAGATGCCTCTCTCCAGTCAGGTGACTGCCACTTGCTCACCTCAAAATATAGTTTTTTTTATCCCACAACACTTTCCCATGAGCTCTCTCTCTCTCTCTTTCAGTGCATGCCTGCTATGGAACTCTTATTTCTGCCTCCTAATCTAAATTCTCTTCCTCTCGAAGTGGCTGTTAAATATCATTCTTTGGGCACTTATTGGACAAATCCTGAAATGGCTTCTTGGGAGGGGAAGGCTACATGGATACCAGGTTACTGATTCCTCTAATGCCCTCCAGTGTACCTGCAAAACCAACCCTTTAGTAGTTCTAAATGTGCAGCAAACTTTATGTAAGGCATTCCTGTCCAAGCTGGGAAACATTCACTGTCACCTGCTGGTTTAAGGAGTTTTCACAAGTCTATCACAATTGGCATGTTGAGGGTTACCTGCACTATGTCATTAGCAGGATAAAAAAAAACGCCATTTATCCATCCATCCATAGTACATCATTTTCCATAGCACCACACAGTGTCAAACATATTAAATGTCTTTTTCATGATAATCATACTATATATATATTTAGATAATATACTAGAACACCAACAACTCAGCAGGCAAATTGGCAAATCTTACAAAACTTGTAGTACGCGTGTGCTTTTTTTAAGCCATCACTGTATTTCAGCTATTAAAAAACTCATGTTTCATTAAATGTAGAGCTAATGACACTTCACATACTCTATGACTTGATTAATTGGGCATGTGGGTCATTTTCCTAAGCTGAGGGAGGATGAAAGTTGATGCATTTTAAACAAATAAATAATTTTGTCTAAATATACAGTGAAAAGCAAAAAAAAAAAAATCAAAAAGGCTTGATCACAGGGCTATATAGCTTGCAATAACATGAAAAATTTACTGTAAATTTATAATAACACCTTGTGATAACAGGGTGACCAATAAAAAACACAGAATACTTAAAATATCCATCCATCCATTTTCCGACCCGCTGAATCCGAACACAGGGTCACGGGGGTCTGCTGGAGCCAATCCTAGCCAACACAGGGCACAAGGCAGGAACTAATCCTGGGCAGGGTGCCAACCCACCACAGGACACACACAAACACACCCACACACCAAGCACACACTAGGGCCAATTTAGAATCGCTAATCCACCTAACCTGCATGTCTTTGGACTGTGGGAGGAAACCGGAGCGCCCGGAGGAAACCCACGCAGACACGGGGAGAACATGCAAACTCCACGCAGGGAGGACCCGGGAAGCGAACCTGGGTCTCCTAACTGCGAGGCAGCAGCCCTACCACTGCGCCACCGTGCCACCCTACTTAAAATATAAAAATGCTTAAATATAAAATATTTACAGGCAACAATTTAACTTAGATATTTCACTTATTAGTAAGTCTTACAAGTGTAATAATACTGTTACGGTATATAAGGGAAGAATGACTGAGTTTGATTCTGGAGGATGGCGGGCTTTCTTAATTACCAAGCTTTAAAATCTGTGGTTAACTCAAATTTGTCAAGAGGCAGGGCCTGTTAAAGCCCATTGTAGCACTTCTTGTGTGATTTTGGGCTATACAAAAATAAATTGTATTTCAAAATATTGCAGAACAAGACACTATACCTTCTCTTCACACATGGAGTTGTGAGGCAATTTTTCAACATGACAATGACCCCAAACATTCTTCTAAGAACACTGCTGCATTAAGTCAGAACAAACTGAAAATACTGGAGTAGCCAAGTATGTCACCTGGCCTCAACCCTGGTGAACACCTGTGGGGAATTTTGAAGACATGCATTGTACAGCACTCTGCATCAAACAATGTGCTATGAACTTGTACACTCAATGCCTAGTAAGATCAGTGCAGTACTAAAAAAAATAGAATATTCCCTTTTCTGTACAATTTAACCAAGAATGTACTAATTTTTGCCATCCTACATTCAAGGAATGTTGCCTAATTTAACTGTTTTCCAGTTACTGATGACATATCTTTCTATGTTGTTGTTAAATATAAGTTTAATAGACTACAAATCTGTTACCTTTCCAGGAATACTAATGGTCACAATTTAGACATACAAATACAGTATATCTTTATATTCATAGGGTGAGTACTCATTTATCCTGCACACTGTAACTTGAACACTGCAGTGTTTCAACCCCAGTGCTGTGTAATAAGGAATGAAATATATACCTAGACCAGGAATGAGTTCTTTATTCGAAGACCAACTTGATTAGTGTAAGATAACTTTAAACTTTGCATTAATTAAAGAAAATTATTCATGCAAATGATTTCATATTAAAGTCTACATTCCTCTACATTTAAAAGGAGGCATTTTATATTGCCAGTGCTTCTGCCTCAAGTTACCTTCATTTTGCTATATAATGCAGTTTCTATATAAGAGTGCTAAAAGCTACAATCCAGTGTAACTGAAGGAATTTGAAAGAATTAAAAAGTTATCAAAATCTGGTGATTCTTTAATCTTCTGGTTGTATAAGTTAATCGAGCATGTAATTATTACATATTAATTTATCAGCATCCCTAGAGAACTTAATAAAATTGAAAGGATAATTAGGTTCAGGTGGTTTAATATTTTAGTTAGAAATTATTTAGGTCAATTCTGACTAATATAAATCTGAAAAGCCCTACAAACCAATTTTAATGCTCTGGGGATCCAGTAAATCCCATATATGACCAAACTGTCCATACGTTTGTAATAGTAGTCAGTCCTTCCTGCAAAATCTTTTTAGGAGCCAGGCATAAAATTTTAACTGAAGTGACAAACAACTGGAACAGCATCTAGGGCTCTGCAAGTCTTTGTAACTTCACAATCAGAAAGCCATTAGGTAAAAATGGGATTCATGGAAGAATGGCATGGCACAAAATCCGCCCCAGTAATATGAAAATTTAAGTTTGCCATTCAGAAAAATTAAAAAGTTCAGCATTTTGTTTGACACTGTCCCTTTTTAATCTGTCTAGACAAAAGCCAACACTATCCTCTACAATATTAAACTCATACCGGTGCTTAGGCTGGGTGACATTAACTCCAAGGTTTGAAGAATTTTTTCAGTATTAAGACCATCAAAGAAGGTAATATGAATACTGCTCTGCATCTAGAGCACATGTGGATTATACAGAAAAAAATGATATCAAACATACAAATACACATTTAAATATACCCAAGTGACCACTTGTTCAAGCTGGCAATGTGATTTTATACAGGGCATTTGGTGTTATATAACCTTTCTTAAGAAATTAACTAAATACATTCGACAATTAAGTGTCATTTGTTCACTGAAGATTTACTGATCTAATGTTTAAAGTTCTGACAACTCTTTAGAAATATATAATTTTATTTATGTATTTAATTATTTTTTTAAATTGAGAGCAAAAACAGAAAATACTGCGAGTTTCCAGGCTATGCTGTTGCAAAATTTAGTAAATCTTTTAAACTACATTTGCAACAAATTAAATCAAATGATTATGCTACCACAACAGCCTGATACGAATATACAGTATATACTTCTTCACAGTAAACAAACGTGTGCATTTAACACACCTACAGTGAAGATTTAGTTAATTTACTATGATATAGAATAATTAAAGATTGCATGCCTTTCTTTAGTGAAGTTAGTTCAAAAGAAATCAGAGCTCATGATCATTAGTTACTATACATGTAAAAAAAATGTGCCCACTATTGTGTTAGCAAGAAACCAAAGCTACTGATAGCCAAAAACACAACACAGAAGAGGGGTGCTTACAGTATCTGTGTGAATTCATAGGCCTTTGGCCCAACCAGAGAAGCAGAGGGATAATAAACTGTCCTGGGATCTCCTCCCAGATCAGGACCAGGGCATTACTGAGCTCCTGGACAGTCTGAGGTGCAACCTGGTGGTTAATTAAGAGGTGTGTTTAAAAGGCTGATTGAAACCAAACCCCACAGCCATTGTTGGGCTTCTAGAATTGTAGTTGTCCATCTCCATCTTATGAAATAAACACATGTATCAAATCAATCTGCTACAAATACAACATAAACAGAATTTTTAAAACAATAATTTTGGCTCAAGTCAGTCTGTCTACCTCTTAAAATAATGCATATAACAAAAACATCACACCAGCCCAACCAGATAGAGAAGAATATGCATTAATGCAATAATTTCTGCATTTGCATTCTGGCCATTTCAAACTGTTTAAAGAATTCGGTGTGTTTAAATTTTAGACCACACTGCTTACACATGAAAGTAATATTAACTTTGCAATTTTAAATTGATGGATTAAAGGTTTTTCAGGAAATTCTACTTGCATATTTAAAACAGTTGGGGATAAAAATCTTCTTTCATGATACCATTGATGAATTACAGTTCTCCCACACCAGGCAGTCATATAATGACTCTACCAATGCTGTGCTTTACTCTGGGAACCACGAACTTCTCACTGTATTTTTCATCCTTGCAACGCAACATATTCTGGACACAGCCTGATCCAGAAAGATTGCTTTTAGTCTCATTAGACCAGAGAAAAAATGAACAGGGGTATACTATTTTATGTTGTATGCTTACACAGAGGGGGGTTTAAATTTGGAAGTACATCTTAAAGTTTGTCATAAACACAAATGTATATACCCATAAGTCTACTTATGCATGTTGTTAAATAGCTGAATGAACCAAGGCAACAAAACTCTCTCTGAAACTAGTGGTGCAGGTGCTAATCATCCTATATCAAAACTAAAGAGGGAAAAAGTTTTTGTGTAGAATGGCCAAGGTCTGTAATAATACTCATTGCCTTTTGAAGGCAGTTTGTGTTATATGTGACCTGGAGAGAATAGATCCTGTATGCCAATATTACTTTAAACAAACTCTGCCACTTTCTGCAGTGTCTGTAGCCCTGGACTGAACAAGTAACACATCCGGATGATATACTGGCAGCTGGACAGATATTGCTGAGAGATCTGAAGAAGTAAAGTCATTGGTAGAGACATGCTATTCCCATGTTATGTCATCAGTGATGATCAAAAAAAAAAAAAAAAAAGTTCAAAGCTGCTGACCCTCCCCACTGCACCCATCTTAATACTGATAGGAGTGTGGGTTGCATTGTGCTTCTTTTAAGTCTATAATAAGCTTTCTGGTTCTTCTGATATTAAATGAGGCATTGTTGTCCTGGTACCACTTTGTCAGAAATCAAACTGTTTCCCTAAAGGTCTTTTTTTATTGGTGATTAGGCCTATGATGGTGGTGTATTTAGATAATGTTATGGTAAAGCTGAAGCTGCAACTGAACACACATTTCTAAATCTAAATTTCTAAATGAATACGGCAGAGATCTCAAAACACTACTCTGTGTATGATAAGAATCACTGTGAAGAAAGTGATGCTGCCAATCCAAACATCCTGAGGGTTGGTCTATCAGTTATAATTCCAGAATTTAGTGGCAGAGAGTGGCACTAAGTCCCAAGTCTAGAAAACTGGTGATCAGATTTGATAGGAAAATTAAAAATAACATAAATAACATGACAATCTCAAACTCACTTAATTCCATGCATGGTTGTGAGGGCCGGACACTAACATGGCATTGTTTGGTATATGTCCCATTCAAATTGTTAAGCATGTGAGGAGTCCAGGGTTGGCTCCTACATTGTGATTAATGCTGCAACACCGAACTGATTTTTTTTGGCTTAAACTCATGGGGTACCGGACAAGCTGAGACGATAAATAAATTATTCAATAAGGTACATTAAAATAAGCCAAATTAAAGCAAAACTTCATTTGACAAATATATGCTCCAAGAGAGAATAGACACTATGATTTTGGTGGGATATAACAAAGGTCTGACTGTGATGACCGTAATATTTCCCATTCACTCTGGCGTCAACTTATACTCTGAAGTCTATTTAATAGAAAAAAACTTTACTGTGTGATATTTTATATTGTTGGTTAATTTGTTGTTAGACTAAGTTCAATTATTTTATTGATTGCAATCCATGATTGTATATTATTAGTTACTTCATCTTTTTCACTTGTGGCAGTCAACGGTTTGTTACCTGTCATACTACACTTGCTGAACAAACATGCCCTGGCTTAATGTTACTGGATTAGGTTTACCATTTTTGCAAGTCACTTTGGATAAAAGCTTCTGCCAAGCAAATAAATGTAAATGTAAAAGTAAGTCCTCTTCTGTAACCAGAAGGGCTAACATGTTTCAGGTTGACAGTGACACTAAGCATCACTACAGAACCACTTAGAAGATCAAGTACAACAATAACATAATAACTGGAACAGCTGAATGCAGAGCACTACAGTTAAGCAGTTAATTCTTCTAAACATAAATCAAGAAACTATCTTTACATCCTGAACATCAAGAAACTGACATAATTTCACAACACGTGTATGCTGAAGAAAATATGATTTAAAGGGAAAAGTATCAATAAAAGTTTGATTAATGTTCAATATGTATTTACATTTGATGTGAATTTAATACGTCTATTTAAAATAACATTTCAAAAACGTGCCAATTTTACATACCAAAATTGTATGAATACAGGTTACTGCATTGACCTTTAAATTATTTTATTCCAAAATTAAGATAATCCACTGTGTTGACTACTTACAGCTACCAATATATGCATGTGTCTTCTTCAATGGTGACATATTTCCTCAGCTGTTTGAAGCTGGTCTTTTCTATGTAAGATACCAAATTTCCTCAATTTATGCTCTACAAAGAAGTGATATTCCACTGAATTGTACACATAGTATTTACAGATATTGGCATTAGCGTGCTACAATCACATCATGAATAAAAATGATCTGGAAAGTAGACAAAAGGGGGATTTCTATTTGTTAAATTCTAAACAGAAGGTCCTTAAAAGTGAGAAAAGTAAGAATTCAGGATTCACCAAGGTTACCCTTGAAACCAAGTTATTCATAGGTCTGTAGGGCAGGTAAAACATAATTTAAAAGGAAGAAAATATTTTCAGAACAGTAGTCAAACTACAAATAGCCAAAATGAGCACTATACAGAAATAGCAAAACCTGGTTTTTTTTTTTTTTTTTTTTTTTTAACAGAAAATGAGTATTGGGAAAGATGCTATTAAAAAAAATTATTATTATTTAAAAAAAAAAAAAAAAAAAAAAAAAGATTACTTCATGGTCTATGCTATACCTTATAGCTTAGAAACAAGTTTAATTTTTCCATGTTGCCAACAATTATTATTCCATCTGTGAACTTGGGCAACTACTACTCGTTAAGTATTGCCAGAGCTAGCTTCTGAAGGAAAAACATAAATGGCAGGCATTACAAATCAAGAATTGATTTACAGATTTTCAGAGGTCTCTTTGATGAAGTGTGTGTTATTCTGTCTATTAAAGTAAATGACAGAAGGTTTGTGGGAGGAGGACTGCTCAATAAAACTTTTCCAGTGAAAGTATTTTACTTTTGTCAGTTTACCCCACCCCCCACCCTCTTTCCAAGCAGCAAAGAGAAGATGATTCTTCTGGAAGCTTACAGGTCTTTTGCTGAAGGAAGTCTTCCTTTAGTACACAGATGCTTGAGCTGTTCATCCTTATGAGCAACCAATCAAAAGGACGAATTCTGGGATCAGCCAGGCACCTGTTTTGTCATCTGTCATTTCTCCTGGGGTCAGCGTTCAGCTGTCATCCAGTTCCCGTCCGCCTCCAACTACATTCCTACTGCTTCTTAAATTCCCACATAAGCCTCCCCTCCCCTCCAGGCTAAAGCACTACTTACAGAAAATCAATCACTTGGAAGTGAAGCGTGATCTGGTAAGGATATCAGTATATTTGTACCACCTCGTCACGTGGGCAAGGACACTGCAGTCATCCTCAAAAACCAGCTAAGCACTCCTGCTGTACGGTGTAGATTACACTGCAGCTACATTAAAAGTCATTGACTACAGAGCCTTTGGCTCAATTTCACCTAGCAAAATGATATGCACTTAACCTTGAAGAATGAACAGTTTTTTTTCCCCTAAATAATAGCTTACAAATAAATGATGGAAACAAAAATCTGCTTTCTAAAATCTTTTTTTTTCCTTTTCTTTTGGATTAGTCTCAGTAATTTTACTAAAATTCAGTTCTGATGAAACAAGTATACAAGTTATTTACTATTTATTTTTTCTGTAGAGTATCACAAAGGTTTCAAAGTTAGGGAAATTAAAATAATGGGATCGCACTTCTGCAGAAACATTCTCAAATGATACACTGTAGCAAACAGAACTGAAGTGGGGAATTTTTCCAAGTGGTTTTGTATGATTGTCTTATTACAACATATCATACCTTAAACCATTTTATCTCATTCAGGGTTGTGGACGGCAAGAGCTTCTTCCAGCAACACTGAGCACAAAGCAGATAATAACCCTGGATGGAGCACCAGTCCATCATGGGTCAGCTCATTAACACACCTACCCTCACACAAGGCCAACTTATACCTACCAGTTAACCTGACAAGAACATCTTTAAGTTTGACAAAGAAAAAAAAACAACAACATCTGAAGGAAAAACCACACAGTCATAGAAAACGATTGTGCAAAACCCTCATGGACAGCCATCAGGTAGAGAGTTAAATCCAGGGTGCCGAATCCATGAAGTGACAACACTACCCACTACACTAGAGATCCTGTTCTTTTGTTGTTTACTTTGGCTAAATTAAATCTTTATTTGTTCCAGATAAATACATTACAGAAGAAGATAAATATTATGACATGCAAATACAAGTTTTACTAAAACAAAATTGTAAGACTTAAAAATCTGTTCACTCAGAACTGTAACTGATCCTGCATATCACAGAAACAATTAAAATACGTAATCATGATTCATACTAAAACTGACTCACACTGTTGCATACTGCGTTTTAATAATTTAAATGATGGGAGTTTAGCAGACACACAAACAAGAGCTTAACAAAGTTAATTTAACGTTAATATAAGCTTGCCAAATTTTAAAGAAGCTCTGCATAGTTCCATGTAAAGAAAATTAGATTTTTCTAGTTTTAGATAATATATTTTCACATTGAGATATGGAGAGCACATTAGGATTCATCCAGAAAAGGAGAAATAGTTGATACAGAAACAATGTTGTGTAGAAAATAATTTTCAATGGTCGTACATCCTACTCAAAGACAAGGAAAAAAATAAGTTTTGGCTATAAGTTTTGATAGTCCCAGAAAACATACTGAAGCAAGGCTGGAGATACCCTGCATTGATCAGAAGTATTGTTCAATCCCTGATAAATGTAAGACATGCACAGCTGCCAATTTTTAGCTGGATTACAGCTAGCTATGCACAAATTGAGGAATGAATGTTGCAAATTATCAATTTGCACTACTTGACTGAGACAGTGATAGAGAAATCTCTTTGCAAGCATTGCTGAAGGTGGCCTAGGGGCAAGTTCTGTGACAATATTTGTTAAGTCTGGAAATTCTGGCAATATTTTTCTCCTTACTACCTATTATATATTCATAACTAATTTCCTAATGTGTAGATAGAAAAATAAAGTGTGTTGAAGAAATTCCATATTTACTACAAAGCTGATCAAAATGGACAAACATGCTAGCATTATAAAGATCTTGAAGGGTTGGAATACATAACATCTTTCAAAACTTAAATGCTGTATAGCTGTGGAAGGACTTGATTGCAGAATTATCATGTAATGAAACAAGAGACAGTGTCTTTTCGTTAAAGTATTTTCTACATTGGTTGCATATTTTGAATGAGCAAATAATGATCTGGTTACAAGTGTATTGCTGAAAGCGACTAATGACTGGAGCACAGAGCACAGCATGCTGGGAGGACTTCTTATAAGATTGGCTTTTTAGACAGGCTGGTGCATGTTTAGCATTGTCTTCTTGTTTCCATTGTGTCAAATGACGAATGTTTACTACCTACTAGTATAGCTAGAAGTCTAGCAAAACCATACAACTTCTGCTTTTGGTCTTTGTAAAGTTGTTTTTTAATATGTGGTCTTTTTTTCTTAATATTTATTAACAAAACCTTTCTTTAAAATCCAAGTTCTATTATTAGCACATTATTATGATTTTTTTAAAATTTGGAATTGTCACCTTGCTCAACAAAGACACCATTAAAAATATAAATTGACTGCATATTGCATTCAGAAGCTAAATATGGCCTTTAAGGCTTACATAATCGCAATTTCAATTGCAACTACAATTGCAAGCCAAAATATAAAAGGACTTTAAAAATGCTACTTCTGTTTTACTAGAGAGAGCAGAAGGTACTAATTTAGTAGGCCAGTGGGACATATTAATCACACATCTTTCAGCAACACTATGCAGACAAACACATTTATTTAATTGATTATTTTTTCCTGATGACTAACATTTAAAGCACTTAATGGTTCAGCCACAAAGACTATGCCCCTATTCAGCACTACCTTCAGTTTTCATTCTGTGTGTGTGATGGCTTCTTTATGAATTTTGCAATGGCCCTGAAAAAAATCAATCCATTACATATTTCCAAATAGCTATTTCATGTCTGATACTTAAATACAGCAATAACTGTGATTAACATGCCACTGTCACTCATCGCCATTTCCAAAACAGTCAGTAAGGACTCTTGTGTATTCAGAAAGGCCACTGTATATCATCTTTTATGACACATACTTTGCTGTTGTTTTTAATATCCTAACTTAAACTCCTTATGTTATAAATTACATTTATTCTTTATTTTCTAGTAAAAAAACAGAGCTGAAAGAATGTGTGGCTCATTAGGCCACAAACAGCAGCAAGTCAACACCGATTTCATTATCGCTGTGTTAAATTATTAACATACAATCTATACCTCAGCAATAATGTATTTCTGTTGTTTAAATGTATCTCTATGAAGCTTACAGAATGCACAACCATCTATTAGTAATTCTGTCTGTGTAAAATTTACACAGTTAACAGAGTACACTTTTTCTGCATTCCCATTGTAACACATAACTATATTTTTTCTCCTGCAGATTTCCTACTAATACATCATTGTGTAGTTTATGCCCTATAGTCCAAAAGGCACACTATTTTGCCTCACTGTACACTTATATATGGTTGAAATGGCAATAAAAGCTCACTTGACTTGGACTAAGAATCATGAAATTTACACAGAACTCTGACAAACTGTTGTTTTTCACACACAAATCACAAACCACATTTTATTTTATTACAAAGTTGAAGGTCAACAAGAGGGTTCAGGAATAACGTTACAGGTATGGACCTCTCACATATTTCACTGCAATAAAATATATCAGCAGGGGTTAAGTACTTTATGTCATACATTTCGGTTCATTTGTCAAGTAATTTTATAACATGAGAAATAGAGATTTATAAAAAGGTTATTCAGATATTATTCTCACATACTGAAAAGAGTTTTTCCAAATACAGTATTATAAATCTTTAATTACATTCTCCATTATTCAAAACACTATTAATCTAGTCAATGTCATAGGGATCTGGTGTCAGTGCCAGCACCAGTGGGAGCTTGGCAAGAATCTTCTCTAGACTGGGCATAAACAAAACTTGACATAACTAAATAAGTAGGACAATCTAGAAATCCCAATTAATATGACAGTAAGGATTTAATCTGTGGGAGAAAATCAAAATCCTCAGGAGAAACCCATTTATGCATACGGGAAACAGACCAGATCAGATGGAGCATGCTGATCAACGGCTGTGCACAGTTACAAATGTCAAGGCTCACTTTTTCTTGGATGGAAGTTCCTCAGCATACTCTATGAAATCCAAAACTCTATCATTACATTATGAAAATACATTGGCATAGGCAAAGAAAAGAAATTTCAACCTTGTTTGGAGGTTCTAGCAGGGTACACAGTTACCCATAAATTATAGAACTAATGAGCAGTAGCCCACATTTCCCTAGACTGGATAAGAAGATACATGAAATAAATGAACAAGGGAATGGATGGACAGACTGAAAAAAGGAATGGGCAGAATATGAATTTATATGACATTACTGATGGCAATGAAATATTGTAGTGGTAAAGGCCTCATTTTACCGGCTGTTTGACAAGCTCTACAAGTTTTAGTTAAAGAGAAACTTAATCAACAGCTTAAAATTACTCTGAGATATCAGAATTATTTAAAGTTAAGGATATGGGGCAGAGAGAACAAAATAGGACATACTAAATGAATCACAATTTTGTTTGTCACTTGAAACCTAAGAGTCAGCCAAGAATAAAATTTGAAACTAGTCTGTGAAGTCTTAGCTGTTTGTTAAACAATACAGAATAAATGGAGGGCTGCTCATTTCTCAGTGATCTAGATCAAGAAGAATTCAATTATAGGACAAATAGTTCACAGGGACTTAGGCTAAACAAATCACAATTGTAAGCCTGTCTAAACACTGACATAATTATCACTTCACAAGTTGGTATACTAATGTAAGTACTATGGCAAATGACAGGAGCCTGTTTTTATCATCCTTAGCCCTAAAAATGACCCATTTTGACAGTTTTAATCCTTTTATACAATGCAGCACCCAACAAAAGGATAACTGGGCCAATCTGTTTTTCATAATTGGTTGAGATAACAATCTCCAACTCTGTGTTTAAATAAGCAAGAGTGGGCCAAAGCAGGAGGTTCTTTGACACAATACCTGATAATTATCCCCAACATGAAGCAAAGACCAAGAAAACTACTCCCGCTAGAAGAAACTACTCTACAATACAAAACCCAAAACACCTTGAAAAAGGAACATCAAAATGGCCCTTGCTTTAAATAATCATTAAGGGAAAAGACCTTTCATTTTAGTCATTAAATCTTGAATCGATAGTGAATAAACAAAACTTATATCACGACTGCTTGTACATAAATTAGCCACAAATACAGTAAATTATTCAATTGAAAAGTGTGCTTTTAAGAAAAAAATGTATTTTTTGCACATGTATGCGTTTATAGTTGCAAAATTACAAAGGTATTTTTAGAATTGGTCAACAGAAGTCATTTTATTAAGAAGAAACATTGAATGAAAGAGAACAGAAGATTAAAAGAAAAGCCAGTAAGAAAACTAAACAGTGTAAGACAAATGACAATTAGGAACATTTAAAATATAAAATTTGACCTGTTATAAAATGCTATTGATAGCAATTTCAGCTATATATCAGTATAGTGTATTTCAATAAGAATAATCATTTTTTCAAGGTACTATTTATCATTCTGAATCACTGAGATATGGTACATTACAGATGACAGTGTAAAGTTCTACCCAAAACGTGCCTCAAGCTAAAAATTAAAGAAAAGAATTCAAGAAAAACAATTTCTGTTCAAAGAGCAACACTGTCCCTCATACTTTTGAGGCATATTTCTTGTTTGTCAGAAGCTATTCACTCTTCTCCCTATCTGTCACATACAACCTATTCCTACATTATTTATAGTCTCTGGAGATCATGACACAATTGAGCACCTTGAGTAAAAATATAGAATAGACACTAGACATGTTGAGTTAATCGTCAGCATTAGGAACTTGTACAGAGTCCAAACTAAGCTTCTGAACAGGCTACGCTAAATTTGTTTAGGTAAACTTTTTCACATGATCACTGTTCTGCTTTATAGTAATTCATAAGGGGAAGTATTGGGTTTTATAATGGTGGTGGCACATCAGGCTATAACAGAAACACAGCTTAAATGATTCATTAGCATTTAATGCACTAGTATTTGTTCCAGGTCCCAAAGAATGTAGCTATTCCTTATTAAACAAACAGAACAAGGGGCATCCTTCTCTTTTATGACTTAACTTTTTCTTAAGTGTTATAAAACAGTTGCAAAAATAAACCTTTTATACCACTACAGAACAACAAAAATAAACACTACCTGTTTTAAACCTGTTGTTAATGTTGTATATGAATTTTCATTCTTTAAAATCCACAGACTCAAATACAACTGATGAATGGGGGATCTTTGATAGAACAGTGCCATTTATTGCTAGTTATCGATAAAGAGTAATAATGCTTAGTGAAAATATCTGCATGCGATCTACAAGGTCTGCATTGAGGTAATATGAAAAATAATGACCAGAAAGTTCAGCATGAAATAAAAAAAATGTACGGATAAGGATTTGGGAGATGCAACATTGGCATCCTACCTACAGGCTATGTCCATCCACACTACTATGTTTTTATTTAAAAACAGCATTTATAAATCGAAATGATCTCTATCCATACTAGCATTTTCACATTGTTTATGAAAGTATCTCCGTTCACACTAAAACAATCGAAAATGCAAATGACGGAAACATTCACCTACATTGGGTGTGCATGTATTGTGCTGGCTTTACCACAAAACTGTAGCATCAAGTAAATTATTTGCCTTTTGTGCATGTACGTACAAAACAGAACTTAGATGCATAGGTAAACAACACAAAAAGTACCATGGAAAATTGAGGATGCATTTTCAAATGTATACAGCTCTGGAGAATGTTTTAAAAGATCTTTGTTGAAAATGCTGTGAGAGTGTGGATGAAAGGTGAAAACAAAGACTGACATCTGCATCAAAAAAAAAAAAAGCAGTAGTGTGGACAGGGCCATAGTGAAAAATAAATTAAATAGCTAAAAAATATGGGCGATAAAAAAAGATGGCAATGTCCATACTTAATAGATAGATAAATACTTAACCCTAATCATTCAAGACCCAGTCACAGCAGATCAAGGATATAATCAATGTTTCAATAGTGAACACAAAGGTACATAGACATGTTAAGTTATTCAAAATTTTCAACTTAAGACTCTAGATTCTTTAACTGAAAACAATTTACAAACATGCTCTCTAGCTGGAAAATATTGACTGTTAACAAATTACAAATTCCTTTACTGCTACAGGCATTTAAATCATTTTGAACTGATAAAAATCCTGAAAAAGGGCTACAATATTTGTAAAATTTTTAAAATATAGGAATATCTGGTCAGGTGACTGGTGAAGACCACCTACTTAACTATAGACAAAATTTTACTAAATCATTTTAAGATATAAAAGAAGAGCGAGTAACTATTTTCGTCCAGGTAAATGCACACAAAACTCAAAACACAAGTAAAATAAGGGATTAGTACTTTTGAAAAGGGGGCACTTAACATTCTAAAATTTTAATGTTAATCAACTAAAAAAGCTAAATAGCCTTCAATATAAAACTTAAAGTCAGGATATGATGGCAATGCTATTCTAAGAAATACATTGGACTTCTGCAGTATAATTATACAAATAATAAAAAAATAAAAAAACCTAAAGAGGCCATGTGAAAATACATTTAACATGAAGGAAACCTGCACACTCATCATAATCATACAAAGATTATGATCTAGGATCACATAATGTATTATTACATATTTTTCAACAGTTCTATTATCAAACCACCAAAACCTTCAACAGCAGGAATGACGGGAAAAAAGAAAAATACTGCCTCCCAGCTGAACTGCATAGGAATCTCAGCACCTAAGGATACAACATAAGCTTTAAAAAAAAATCAAACATTGCCTCTAACTGAAAAGCACAGAAATGACAGTTAAAGCAGACAGTATCAAATAATAGCATGGATGCTTTTTATAAAAAGCAGTGTTTTTTTTCCTTTCAAACCATTTCAACTATTCACAGCTTTGCAGATGTCAAATTAAATATTGATTTAACAGTTCGTTCCTTCTAACAACATTACATCAGACCAACATACGAGTCTCTGGTACAAGAAAGGCCTTTATTTCCTTTAATAATTGGTGATCTGTTTACTTTATTTCTGAGTAATATACAGTACATAACTTGAGAAAAGAATGATGGCTTCCAAGGTCAGTAATAGGGTACTGCTGTGACTACGGTTGTGCATTCCAACCAAGGAATCATTTCTGGTTTTTAACTAATTCCCTGTTTAAAGAGCCAGCACTATTTTAATACAATCTTACTGTTAAAAATATTACAGTGTATGATTTACCATTTTGTTATTTAAAAAAAAAAGGTTTTAAAAACATCTGTTTTTGCAATAGTTTAAAACTCAATCTTTTACCTTTGTGCTTTGAATTGACATGCTCACTTTATGGTATCAACATAGTGACTATTAACAAAAATCATATTAGATAAACTGGTGTAAAAGACCATGAATGCTGAAATAAAGAGCAAATTGTGTGCTCTTTAGCAAGACATTACCTTGAACAAGACATTTAAATACAATTTTCCCTACATGTAAAAACTAAATTTACAGTTACATTCCTAAATAAAAATTAGCATGCTTACTTAAGACAGACGTCCCATTTAAAACACATTACTTGGAAGATTACCATGAGACCACTACTGAGAACCTCTAAGCAAAAACAATGAATGCATCAGTAAAGTTAATTTGATTTACTAGCATGAAACCATCAGGCTGTGGTTAAAGGTGGTGAAAACTACATTGAAGAATAGTGATGAACAGCATCTGATTAGTAAAGAAAACCCTGCTATCATTAATGATTCCAATACTTGAATAAATGCAAATATCACTATCAGAGGAAACAAAAAACTGGTAAAATTAAAATACTTCAGCAATTTTAACATCAACTACTTACATTAATTTATATAACAAAATGCAAGATCACCTTGATGTCGTCCATAGCACTGTACTGCACTTGATTGCTATTAAGAAAATACTTTCTCTTAATCTAAAAAACATGTGTCTATTCATTCCTTCTTTGTGGACACAGTGGTATTTAGTTATGTCTTCTTATTCTTTCAACTAAATTACTTAAGACTACTGTCACATGGAGGTACAGTGGTTATCCCTGCCGAAGCATTAAGGAGGAGACCAAGTTCAAATCCCAGTCTGACCTTTGTCTGTATGGATGTTGGCATTCTTCCTGTGTCTGTATGCGTTCTCCTCTGAACTTCAATGTGTGCCCCAAATCCCAAAAACAAATACTGTGTTAAATATCAGCTCTATAAAGTACCATTATGTGCACAATCAGACCCTCCAATGCAATACCATCTCATCCTACTGATGGTATAGGCTTGACAAAATTAATTGCATCAGAATATGAATGGACAGAAAAACTGCTTAAAAATATCTTCTTACATACCTGACATACATTATGAAGTTTGAACAGAAACTGTCACTCACCAGAAGTACTTGTTTACATTGTTCATTCCATTTAAATCTATGTTGATAACCAAATTCTTTTAGTTTGTTGCAGTTCCTTTTGTATACTGCTTGCAAAATCAAACTTTAATCCAAATAAAGACACATATGGAAATGTATGCCTTTTTTCCTGAAACTGCAATATTACCTCTGGCTTTTTTATCATTTGCTAACTGAAATTATTACCCTTTTGGAAAATTACACTGCCTGCATTTACTGTTAGTCATTTTAACAAACAGGCCAGATTTGTATTGGCATACAATACTGTACATTTGTTTAGTGTTTGGTTTTTCATGGGATATACGTAATAAATTAATTACTCATGACAGTAGTTTAAAGGACAAAAAATGTTTAGAACATTAGAACAAACTAGATGGGAATAGGCCATTCAATCCAACAAAGCTCACAGTCCTATCCACGTAATTCCTCTAAAGTACGTCTAGTCCCTGCCTAGTCTGGGGCTGAGGTCATATGAAGAGCATACTCCTCCTTATTTGGATGCATCAGGCTACTGAATACCTGACAGTCTTATATAATTCAGTGCTAAAATATAAAAACCAGCTTTATAGTTTCTATAAATAGCTTTTAAGATTTACCCATTACAAGAACTCAACACAGAATGGGACAGAGAATGTGCAAACACTGCAAATATAGTGACTAGGACACAAATTGCCTCAGGTTTCCTGAACTGTGGAGCAACAGCCTTAAACATCAGCACTGCTATGTTCCTCACTTCTTCAGTTTCATAGATTTTAAATAATGGCTTAATGTTAGGTTAAATGTTACAATTATCTTGACATGTAATGTTTCAATATCATATCAAATGCACTACTTGTCTATATAGGATCAAGGAAAGCTAATGCGATTGCAAGCTACAATAATCTAAAAGCAAAAATCATTCCAAACAATTTAAGGTTTAGGATGAAAAAAGGACACACAGGAGAGAAACAGTGTTTAAAATGCAAAGGCAAATTATCCCAAGAAAAGGACAGTAATGCTGACTATTTGGCAGAGATGGTCTAGCTGTGCCTCCTAACTCTGCAGGTAGTTAAGGAGTAAACTGCACAGGTATTCCACAACGCAACCAAATGCAGTTAGAAAAGGTCCACAAAGTTCAATGGCTTAGTTGTGTAAAACTGTCCATAATTAGAAATGCATTTTCTTCCCTACACAATTTGAACAGTAATAAATAGCACACACATGACCAAATATAGTTTTTGTACTTTTTGATCTAAATCTGCATGTTGAACACTATACTATCTATACTAATAAAAGGCAAAGCCCTCACTCACTCACTCACTCACTCACTCACTCACTCACTCATCACTAATTCTCCAACTTCCCGTGCAGGTAGAAGGCTGAAATTTGGCAGGCTCATTCCTTACAGCTTACTTACAAAAGTTTAGCAGGTTTCATTTAGAAATTCTACGCGTAACGGTCATAACGGTCAACAACGTCCGCCATGTTGAACTTTCTTATTTACGGCCCCATTTTCACGAAATTTGGTAGGTGGCTTCCCTGAGCTAACCGAAACCAATGTACGTACTTATTTCGGTGGTATGACGCCACTGTCAGCCGCCATATTTAAATTTCCAACATCACTAATTCTACAACTTCCCATGTAGGTAGAAGGCTGAAATTTGGCAGGCTCATTCCTTACAGCTTACTTACAAAAGTTAAGCAGGTTTCATTTCGAAATTCTACGCGTAATGGTCATAATGGTCAACAACGTCCGCCATGTTGAACTTTCTTATTTATGGCCCGATGTTCTTGAAATTTTATAGGCGGCTTCCCTGCGCTAACCGAAACCAATGTACGTACTTATTTCGGTGGTATGATGCCACTGTCGGCCACCATATTGAACTTTTCAACAGTCTTTGTTACTTATGGGCCCATCTTCAAGAAATTTGGTACATGGGTTCCCAACGCTAACTGAATCATACTTACGTACATATATACGTCCATAGCCTGCAGCTCAGTCACCGTGTGAGGTGGCGTTGGGTCCCCCATCCCAACGCCTCCCACGTTGTTGGCTGCCTGCCTATATAAGACCGTCCATCGCTCCGGTCTCTACATTCCCTTCCTTGCTTCAGTAGTGATTTCAGTAGTGGACACTTTGATGTTTACGAGTGTTTAAACTCTCAAAAGCTGGATGTGATTTTATAGATGAAACCGGTTGTGTGCTTACAATGCTTGACAGATGCCGAATGTTACTTCAACACAACAAATCCTGCAAATACTATCGTAATTGAAACAAACCATGAAACTCAAACCGATTATGACAGCAGCAATCCAAGCTGTGAGATTTGAGACAAGATTACTGTTCACATGGCCAACTGTAAGTTACATGCTCAAGAGTAAGCTCAGCACACAGCTTGGTCATGTTACAACCGGAGGGCCGAACTGACAACATGGTATACAAAGAGATCCTTAACAAATAATTATTGGCATATTTTCCCTCAGTTTAAAAAGGTTACATTTTCTTCTTAATAAAAATTTTAAGGCAGTACTTCGCCGCTGCGAAGCGCGGGTATTTTGCTAGTAATATACTAAAATACACATTGTATCTGATGAACACTCCTTACTAACAAATATGCTATTAGATCATCATAGACCAACTTCTGAACACCAGGGATTAGGATGTTTTCTGCCCTGAGGTAGAAAGGGAAATGAAGCTTGCATTTTAATTTTTTATTACAATTTTTGAAGATAAAGTGCTGTGAAACAGTATTTGTCCCTTCCTGATATCCTATTTTTTATATATTTGTAATAATGAATGGCTTCAGATCTTTGATAAACAGAACATTTAAACAGTTCTAAGCTGCTATTTAATATACTGAAGTAATGGAGTTATCCAATACTTGTATTGCTTGTGTGAAAATTTAATTACTCAAACAACTGACCAAAGTCAATTCACAATTCAAAGCAGCTGACTGAACACAAACAGACTTGACTGTGGCCAGCATTGTTGCATCAAAACCACACTATATATTGATGCCTACCATGAGAATGAAGTAGTGGCCACAAGGTTTGTAAAAGAACATTATGCTTTACTCAAACTAAATTCCAGAAAAGATGAGAAAAAAAGTTACTGATACTTGGCAAACAGAAAAGGGCTACAAGGACATTTCTAAGTTTCTGGGACTCCAATATACCATGGTGTCAGCCATTTTATCCAAATGAGTAACATTTGGAACAGAGGTGAATCTGCCCATGAATTTCCTGCCTGCTAAAATTACCCCAAAGACACAACAAGAAGTCCTCATTCAGGAAGTCACAGATGATCCCAGAAAAGTACTTAACCAACTGCTGTCCTCTCAAGCCACAGTTAAGCTTAGTGCATGACAAGACACTAAACAAAAATGGGATTCATGGAAATAACATCAGTTCTCGACTCAAAATTGCAAAGAAGCAACTAGGTGATTGCCATGCCCATTGACATAATACACTATAGACATACAATTAAAAAATGAAGCTCTTCAGATGACACAGATTCCAGTGTGTTAAGTGTAAAGCTAAAACACAATGTCATCTGTCTGTGACCTGAAGATGAAGCATAATTGGGTTATGCTGCATGACGAACTACCCCAAACACAAAAGCAAATCTACAAATGTTTGGCTCAGGAGAAACAAAATGAAAACGAGTGAGCTAAACAAAATCCTGACAGGAAAAGTAGAAATGTCTCTTTCTCATGGGTGGGGGTTGATTTGAACTTAGTTCTGTTAAGTTTGACTTGCTTGTAATGAATGTTTACTGGCTTTCAATAAATTCAATAAAATGTTTAAAAAAAGAAAGAAAAAAAATGTTGTGGAAGGACGTGAAATGAGTAGTTGAGCCGGCAAACCTTCCCATGTGTCTGCAGTTCTACAAAAGAGAGTGGGATACAATTCCTCAGCAGTGCTGTGAAAGACTATTATCATTAGTTAAAGGTACCGGAACAAAGTACTGAAACGACAGGGCAATTACTTTGCATAAAGAAAGTAATGATTTAAAACTGTTATAAAACAAAGTATTAATACTTATATAATTGATACATTATATAGCAACTCTGATTGATTTACTGAAGCACTTTAATTTTATAAATGATGGGTATTTTTCATCCAAATTTTAACAAATCAGACTGAATATGCACAACTGTTAATAAATGCAAAGCAAGATACCGGGAAATATGGAAAGCAATTATTTTTAAATTAATATTTGGAAATGTTATACAAACATCAGAGCAAAGTGGCATTGTAATATCCTAACTAGAAGAAAAAGTGAGTGTTATACTGATGTTACAGGTAACCTTAACATATCACGTAAAATCATCAGGAATTCCCATGTTTACAGTAGTTCATGGAGCTCAGCTCTTGGCCCCAAATGTAGGTTTCCTTTACCTCTGAAAAATGGATACATGGAGCACATCTAGAATACCCATGAATGTAATACATTATAGCCTAGTACGTAGAAGGATCAGAGTCTACAAGGCCATGTATTTATGTACCACAGGTGACTCATTTTGTGACCCAGAACAACTCATTTAAACCTGTCTGTGCACAAAAACACATCTTTTTGCTACAATGTGTATGTTTATATTAAGTGTTACTGGATAGTGTTCATCATGAAAGGTGATAAATAAAATAAAGATTGATTAAAACAAAAAAGTGAAGACATACACTTTCAGGTACATTAACTGCCGTCCTATAACAATTCAGTATCTTTTAACACTAATACCATTACTGCACATACCCTGACATAGACACACAACACATAGATAAATTATTTGCAAACCCTTCAGGGTCTTAAAAAAAAAAAAAAAAAAAAAAAGCACAAAAGACCCCCCCTTCTGAAATACCAGCAGTATTTTTTGTGGTAAATTCCAACAGTATATGCTTCAGGAACTAGCCTCAGGCTGCACAAACAAACCTTTATTTGTAGCCTTTCACAAGCCTCAAAACTCAGCATAGTTGGTCTGGGCTTGATTCAAAAACTCAAGTTATAAAACTGAGAGTAAGGAAAATGAAAATTAATTTCTCAGAAAAAAACCACATCCCAATAGAGTTTCTAAACCTGGACTTTTTGGGACTGGAGAACATATTTATTTTTAAGGGGATTTTAAGTGCTATATTTGATTCTCACAAGTCATTACATTCAAAACATGCATTCTTGAAGACTGGGGTCAAATTACAACAGGGGATTAGGGGTTGCAATGTAAAAACTAATTTCTAAACTAGAAGAAAAAAATCACTGTGACCTGCTTGGCTGGAAACAGTGGCATTTCCAAAATATGTTTGTCTTTAATAAGTTCGGAATTTTTATTTTATTGTTTCCAATTTAGAAAAAAAAAGAAACTTCTAAGACTTATGCATGAGCTTTTTCCTTAAAGCAGCATATTCTGACTGCTAATAGTTTACCATTTACACTAAAATAAACCACAAGGGTTCATTCTACAGTCTAAGGCCACATGCTTACTAACCAGCTGCTCACACTACTATAAAAATGGAAAAACACATTTTCACTTAAATACAATTTGATTGTAATTAAAAAAAACAGAAAACTTTTATTAACAGAAATCTAACAACTCTACATATTTAATCAGGCTTCTTATTGACACACTGTCAATCCTGTTGGCTGACAAACCAATAGAGAGAGATCACTGCATAAGAGTCTCCATGATATCTAAATCTTGACCAGTACTGTATGTACACCAACAAAACTGCCTGATGGCAATTATGCTACAATTAACCAACCAATTATTAAGTGATCTTGAAGACGGAAATACAGATAATATGAGGAAGGATTCATTAGCATGCCTATGTAAATGAAAAAGAGAGAAACAAAATGTCAGCTGTTGAGCAACCAATGAACAATGAAGAGCAAAAATCAGGGTGGAGATTATGTTGTATTAAATATTAGCAATCATTGGTTTAAATGAATTGCTTTAAACTTTGATAAAATAATATGCATGTGACCTGTTGAAGACTTACTTATAAAAACAATATAACAAAAACAGTATAATGATTAAAACACACAAATGTACAGTACAGTGATTAAATTTAATGTAACATGCTACATAATTTAAATATGTATGTATATGTTAATCAACATCTCTGTTAGTTTAAAAAAATACCCCAGAACAGATTAAAATTAATGACACACTGGTTATTAAAACACTAATAAAATGAAGAAAACACAAATCGAGAAAGATTTTAATGGTCAAATGTTTTAGGGTTCAGCCAGATGCATGAATATCTTTGTTGTAGATTATGGTTGGCCTGGACTGCAGTATTTCAAGTTAGCTTTACATCAATAATACAAGAACCACATGATCATGTAACACAGAGGGCAGTAAAGGGATGGGATTCTACTGATAGTGAAGAATTTTGCAAAATGATATGATGTGAAAAATCATTTTGCATAAATAATGAAGAGTGTTATGTAATCTACCAGGTAATAAAAATGATAAAGACTTTTTGAAAATCCTTTGAAATGTACTGCTAGAAAGAAATACAGTACATGAAATTGAAAACTTTTAAAAGAAAAACTCCAAGACAAATGGCTTTTTACAGAACCAAGCAAGATATCTTGGATTCAGTTCTATGAAGAAGTTAAAGTCACAATCTTATTTAGTATATTTTAACATCACGTGTGCCTACTAATCATAAACCCCCATCAGGCTTTAAACTTGTCTCAAACATGCGCATAGTAGGGGGTGGGAAACCAACCAGTTAACATGCCAGCAGGGGTCTGTGAACATTTGCTCTTACTACTAACCCAAATACAAAAAAAAGACATCCTTCAATATCTGACATTTCCAAGATGCAGCATGGTAGTCTGTGGATGGAAATTCACACGCTGTAGTTAAAATATGAATGGTAGGTGGGACAGACTTTGCAAATTAGGCGAATTTCATATTATAAGGCTAAATTGTCTGTTCACAAAAAAAACTTTGTTTTTGGTGTAAAAAGAGTTCTAAGACCACCAATTAACAGGAGTTATCACTGTTAAAATATTTCTGGATATGGGTTGGTCTGGGCCATGAGTGTTGCCTTGTAATATATGCTTACCTTGTGAAATTCTGAAGGTATAACAGTTATTTAAATATGTTCTACTGCATATTGTTAACATCCATTAGATGTTCTTAAATAAAATCATTGTTATTAACCTGCAATATAAATTACTAATGCTATTTGTAAACTGAAGTTCACTTTCAACAGTTTTTTTTTTTTTTAAGTATCATTATTGATATACACTTCTAGTTTGTCTTTTTGGCTGCCTTGAATTCCATGCGTTATTTCTGTTCCTGGATAACCAAGGGTTTATTGTTTGGTATTTTTATCTCTCTTTATTTGAAATAACTTAATTTCTGTAGAAATCTATATGCTATTTAGGCTGCTACAGACCCATTAATGTTTCCTGTTACTAATGTGTCTAAATCTCTTTAGCAGACCAGCTTTTAATTTCCACTTTTTTAGCTTTTGCTAGCCTTTAGCTCACAGCCTGAAAAGTGCTGAATCCTATTATGATCTGAGCTCCCAGGACCTGGTGGTGCCTTTGATGATATGGTAATTTGAATGTGAATGGGTGAAGACAACTGGGTGAAGCAAATTCTCAGTCTATTGAAGGATGGCATGAGGCCTAGAGGTAGGCCAAAGGAACACTGGATTGATGAGGTGAGAAGAGATTTGAAGAAAATGCATCTTACAGATGTTGATACACATGATATAAGTCAATGGAGATGAGGAATTTGTGATAAAATAGTCAACCCAGAGTATCCTGGAAATGAACCATAAAACTGAACTGATATCAGCAAACAAAACAGGTATTATTTTGAAGAATAATGATATACTTCTTAAAATAAGCTGACATAATTAAGATAATGTATGAAAATCTGAGTTCTAATATGACTTTTGGTAACTGGTGTTCTGTAATTCTGGTGTCATTTCAAATGTTTATTGTCAACAAGACTGCCACTGACTGACTGTTGTTTTTTTTGAGTGGTGGTTCATTATAGATTGAGCCAATATTTTGAGCCATGCTTTGGATCATGGTCATGCTTAAAGATCCAAAGACAACCCAGTTTTAGTTTCTTGACACGGACAGCCAGATATACATTTTTAAAACTCCTGATTTTTCATTGAGCTCTTTTGAGTTAAATGGTCTTACATTGGAGCAACTGACAGGCATCTTAGACTTGAAGTGTCTTCTACAGTATTACCATATTCTGAACCAGCGTCAAACCACCAGAGTCCTGCATAACTGACAGTAGTTTGAAGTAGGAGGAACACAAAGCCAAGCATACAAAACGAGGAACTGGACAGAACTTCCTTTCCATAACTAAACAAGCCGGTTCATTTACATTCCTGTCTGCTTCACTCCAATGTCTTAGAATAAGTATACTCATGACTAGTAGTATAATTGAAAATAAGGCAGTACCATGTTCCCCTCTGCTTTAGATCTTTGTACTGTTGATTTTTTTCACAATAGTTCATGTATGGAGAAATTGCAATAAAAAAGGCCTGTTTAGTTTTGGTAATCTGTTGGAAATTGCAAATCTCTTAACCTTACATTTGTTGAGAAAATTGATATTGCCAAAAAAAACTCTTCAAAAGATATATGTAATTTGGGAGTGTTCCTATATACAGTGGTGTGAAAAACTATTTGCCCCCTTCCTGATTTCTTATTCTTTTGAATGTTTGTCACACAAAATGTTTCTGATCATCAAACACATTTAACCATTAGTCAAATATAACACAAGTAAACACAAAATGCAGTTTTTAAATGATGGTTTTTATTATTTAGGGAGAAAAAAAAATCCAAACCTACATGGCCCTGTGTGAAAAAGTAATTGCCCCCTGAACCTAATAACTGGTTGGGCCACCTTTAGCAGCAATAACTGCAACCAAGCGTTTGCGATAACTTGCAATGAGTCTTTTACAGCGCTCTGGAGGAATTTTGGCCCACTCATCTTTGCAGAATTGTTGTAATTCAGCTTTATTTGAGGGTTTTCTAGCATGAACTGCCTTTTTAAGGTCATGCCATAGCATCTCAATTGGAATCAGGTCAGGACTTTGACTAGGCCACTCCAAAGTCTTCATTTTGTTTTTCTTCAGCCATTCAGAGTTGGATTTGCTGGTGTGTTTTGGGTCATTGTCCTGTTGCAGCACCCAAGATCGCTTCAGCTTGAGTTGACGAACAGATGGCCGGACATTCTCCTTCAGGATTTTTTGGTAGACAGTAGAATTCATGGTTCCATCTATCACAGCAAGCCTTCCAGGTCCTGAAGCAGCAAAACAACCCCAGACCATCACACTACCACCACCATATTTTACTGTTGGTATGATGTTCTTTTTCTGAAATGCTGTGTTCCTTTTACGGCAGATGTAACGGGACATTTGCCTTCCAAAAAGTTCAACTTTTGTCTCATCAGTCCACAAGGTATTTTCCCAAAAGTCTTGGCAATCATTGAGATGTTTCTTAGCAAAATTGAGACGAGCCCTAATGTTCTTTTTGCTTAACAGTGGTTTGCGTCTTGGAAATCTGCCATGCAGGCCGTTTTTGCCCAGTCTCTTTCTTATGGTGGAGTCGTGAACACTGACCTTAATTGAGGCAAGTGAGGCCTGCAGTTCTTTAGACGTTATCTTGGGGTCTTTTGTGACCTCTCGGATGAGTCGTCTCTGCGCTCTTGGGGTAATTTTGGTCGGCCGGGACTCCTGGGAAGGTTCACCACTGTTCCATGTTTTTGCCATTTGTGGATAATGGCTCTCACTGTGGTTCGCTGGAGTCCCAAAGCTTTAGAAATGGCTTTATAACCTTTACCAGACTGATAGATCTCAATTACTTCTGTTCTCATTTGTTCCTGAATTTCTTTGGATCTTGGCATGATGTCTAGCTTTTGAGGTGCTTTTGGTCTACTTCTCTGTGTCAGGCAGCTCCTATTTAAGTGATTTCTTGATTGAAACAGGTGTGGCAGTAATCAGGCCTGGGGGTGGCTA
>JANRMT010062797.1:32112355-32145997 GCA_026402145.1 Polypterus bichir lapradei | reverse complement strand
AGGGGGCAATTACTTTTTCACACAGGGCCATGTAGGTTTGGATTTTTTTTCTCCCTAAATAATAAAAACCATCATTTAAAAACTGCATTTTGTGTTTACTTCTGTTATATTTGACTAATGGTTACATGTGTTTGATGATCAGAAACATTTTGTGTGACAAACATGCAAAAGAATAAGAAATCAGGAAGGAGGCAAATAGTTTTTCACACCACTGTATTAATACAACCCCAAATCATAAAAAAATTGTGATGGTATGGAAATGCAAATAAAAACATTCACTGATTCTTAAATTTACTTTGACTTTTATCTCATTTCAGACGACATGAGTAAAAATTGTTAAAATAATCTTTTGGTGAATTACCTTAACAATGCACTGAAAAAAAATAACTCCCTCCCACCTTTAATTGTAAATTTACAAAAAAAAAAAAAAAAAATCTCTCATCAAAAAACAATTATTTTTAACAAAACCACATGTGCCACCATGATTGGGATCCCTAGAGATTCTTATGAACAAAGTGTAACTGAAGCATTTTTTCCCCCGTTTATATTGGACTTTACGTTGGTCAGATTTTGTTGAAACTTTCAAGCAGTAATCCATAATTTTCTGTTTCACTGGAGTATCATAAATATGCATTGAGCACTGAGTTTTCTCCTATAGCATCTTATAAGGTTGGAGAATATACAGAATCTCTCCAGGTCATCCAGAGTGCTTGGTCCTCTCTTATGCACTCTCCTCTTCAGCTAATCCCACAGGTTTAAGTCCAGGGACTGATATGGCCATAGCAGAAGCTTGATTTTGTGTTCCTTTAACCATTTTTATGTTGTTTTGGATCATGGTCATGCTTAAAGATCCAAAGACAACCCAGTTTTAGTTTCTTGACAGAGACAGCCAGATATAAATTTTTAAAACTCCTGATTTTTCATTGAGTCAATGTACCCTAACAAGGGCCTTTGGAGGGAAAACAGCCCCACAACATCACAAAATGTTCACCATACTTGACAGTGGGGATCAGGTTCTTTTCCGTATAGCCAGTCTTCTTTTTACACCAAACCTGCCTTGAGTGTTTGTTGCCAAAAAGCTCAATTTTTGTTTTGTCTGACTATAGAATATGATTACAATCGAAGTTCCAGTTGTATTCCTCAAACTCGAGGCTCTCACATTTGTGGTTAAATGAGAGGAAAGGCTTTTTTCAGGCATACTTTGCAAATAATCTTTTGGCATGGAGGTGGTTTCTAAACGTAGCTTTTGAGACTTGGTGATCCCAAGATGCTACTATTTTCTGTATTTCAACAACAATGATCCTTGCTTTTTTTTTCTTCTCTTACCATGTGCATGGGGGCAAAATAAACTTTCACCTTCCAGGCAAGTTTGCAGCAGTTCAAGTTGATTTGAAACATTTTAATTATTTCCCTAACTGTAGATATGGGCATCTTCAGGAGAGGACTGTTTTTTAAAAAAAAAAAAAAAAAAAAAATAATAATTTCCTGACTTATGCAGACCAATACACTATTCTCTCATTTGAATTGTGTGTTCTTTTATCATTCCCATGTTGAAGGATGAATAGGGAAATTGTGGTTTGAATCTTGGAGGGCCTAAGAGTTCTATCCGGTTTACCATACTGGGTTTGTTAATCTGTGCTACATAACGTTTATCAAAAAAAATGTTGGAAATAATGTAGATATATTAAGTATTTCTACTTTCTACTACTTCAAAACATTAATATACCAGATGCAAACACAAGGAAGTGTTGGAAAAAGGAATTTTCAATCAGAATATCAGACAAATAATGGAAATTGGAGATTGCCAAAAGACACTCATCATCAATCTGTGCAAAGCTTCATGTGATTCAACTAAACATTACACACGACCAACATTTATCTCAAATATGGTTATCTAAATTGTACCCAGGTAAAGACCCTTAATTGCAAGCAATGCTATCAGGGGTCTGTCATTAGGTATCCAGTTATTGCTATTAAATCACAGGTTTATGGTTTGAAGGATAAAAAGCAACCAGATTCAGCCCAACTGCTATTAATTTTCTAAATATGTTTAACTTTAACACATTTCCATGGACTTCAAATATAAGAAATAGTTAACATTTACATTGATCATTAGTCAAGTCTTAATGCTGGTTTAATTTTTATGAATAACATGTATGATCTAATGTTATACCATTTGTATTATGTTCAGTTATATTTTAATTTATTTGTACGTGTACAAAAGTTTGTTTTGTTTTTTGTTGATGTGTTTTAAATGATATGTCGAAGTCTCTCAGTAAACTCTGTTGACAAAACAAAATTCTCTCTTAGGACAATAAAATAAATAAAATAGAAAATGAAAATATCCACTCCCTATAACACAGAGGGAAAAGATTGTCTTATTCTGCATAAAATTAGAATACAATACAATTTTCCATCAAAGGAACAACCAATCCTTCTTTAGAATTTGGAAAGAATTCAATAACGTTGTCCTTAAGTAAATATAAAATAGGCCCCGTTTACGTTTGAGATGGTTTGGGATATTTGGGTATCAACTACCTAATGCTACCTTTCTCAATGAGCCACATGACTTGTTATGTTGTAATATCATAACTTATATTTCAAACAAAAGGTAGGGAAACTATTGTTTTAGGGATCATTGTATCACAGACATTTAAAAACACCATAAACATATTTAATAGATAGACATACAAATCATTAATTAATAAAACCACATGCAAATGAAAAGTTATTACAAAATGTTTTAATGCAACAACAAATATTACATATATAATATACACTTTTTTCAAGAGATTTTTTCAAGTCCCGCAGGAAACGACTTTGGCCATGAGATTTTTTTCAAGCAACGCCCTCCTCTCAACCATATTCAACCACGCACACGGTACTCTCACCTCTCATTCGTCTGAATGCTTTTGATAGAAAAAGTTCCTGTTCTCTCAGCTCTTATAAATTTTAACGTTTTCCTCACTTTAAGTTCCCTATTAAAGAAAACGAATTATGTCCAAATCTTATTGAAGAGTTTCGTCACGAAGGGTTATTGAGAGAAAAAATGAGCACACGGGCAATCCTAGCACCGAGAAACAATCAAGTCAAACGAATTAACACCAAAAATGTTGATCGTTTACATGGCAAATTGGTTAAATGCGTATCAATAGACTATGTTAAAACAGTTGGTGGTGATCGTGCGGAACATGAAAACATCAACTTAGAATATCCCGAAGAATATATACTGTACAACCGTTAACACCATCTGGTGTTCCACTGCATGAATTACTGTAGAAAGAAGGATGTATCTGAGAAAGGTAATGTAGTAAATCTTTCGCGGATAACATTAGATAACAAAGGAGATCTTGATATGCCATTGGTATTAAAACGTTAACAGTTTCCTGTTAGAATAGCTTTTGCAAAGACAATTAACAAATCTCAGAGCCAAACATTCAAAAAAGTCATTTAATAAAGAGAAAGAAACGAAATTCAATCACAGGTCATATGTTGCATTGTCACAATGAAAGTCCAAACACAGAATCAAAATTCAATGCGATGGTGACAAAAATTTAATTCAAAAAATTGTTTTTACTTTAGATTTACAGTAAAAGTGTACGTTTAAAAAGTATTTGTGTGTTAATTTCAAAGCCAAACAGAACGAAATTGTATTACGCAACGAATAACTCTAACGCAACATCAAACATAATCCATCCATCCATTATCCAACCCGCTATATCCCAACCACAGGTTCACGGGGGTCTGCTGGAGCCAATCCCAGCCAACACAGGGCGCAAGGCAGGAAACAAACCCCGGGCAGGGCGCCAGCCCACCGCAGACAAACAATTTACGTTCAAATTATTACATTTTATTATTTTTTAATATGGTTAATTACTCGCTGTAATGTAAAATAGTTAGTTCTATTTCGCAATTCCCATGAAAATAAAGATTGTTTAAATTGTACATCCGCATCCCCATACGCAAGCAGCAGAACCTCAAAGAGGCTAGCACATAGTGTATATATATACACACATATATATATATATATATACACACATACACATACAGGTGCAGGTCATAAAATTAGAATATCATGACAAAGTTGATTTATTTCAGTAATTCCATTCAAAAAGTGAAACTTGTATATTAGATTCATTCATTACACACAGACTGATGTATTTCAAATGTTTATTTCTTTTAATTTTGATGATTATAACTGACAACTAATGAAAATCCCAAATTCAGTATCTCGGAAAATTAGAATATCAATTAAGACCAATGCAAAATAAGGATTTTTAGAAATGTTGGCCAACTGAAAGGTATGAACATGAAAAGTATGAGCATGTACAGCACTCAATATTTAGTTGGGGCTCCTTTGGCCTGGATTACTGCAGCAATGCGGCGTGGCATGGAGTCGATCAGTCTGTGGCACTGCTCAGGTGTTGAGAGCCCATGTTGCTCTGATAGTGGCCTTCAGCTCTTCTGAATTGTTGGGTCTGGCGTATTGCATCTTCCTCTTCACAATGCCCCATAGATTTTCTATGGGGTTAAGGTCAGGTGAGTTTGCTGGCCAATCAAGAACAGGGATACCATGGTCCTTAAACCAGGTACTGGTAGCTTTGGCACTGTGTGCAGGTGCCAGGTCCTGTTGGAAAATGAAATCTGAATCTCCATAAAGTTCGTCAGCAGCAGGAAGCATGAAGTGCTTTAAAACTTCCTGGTAGACGGCTGCATTGACCTTGGACCTCAGAAAACACAATGGACCAACACCAGAAGATGACATTGCACCCCAAACCATCACTGACTGTGGAAACTTTACACTGGACCTCAAGCAACGTGGATTCTGTGCCTCTCCTCTCTTCCTCCAGACTCTGGGACCTTGATTTCCAAAGGAAATGCAAAATTTACTTTCATCAGAGAACATAACTTTGGACCACTCAGCAGCAGTTTTGTCTTTAGCCCAGGCGAGACGCTTCTGACACTGTCTCTTGTTCAAGAGTAGCTTGACACAAGGAATGCGACAGCTGAAACCCATGTCTTGCATACGTCTGTGCGTGGTGGTTCTTGAAGCACTGACTCCAGCTGCAGTCCACTCTTTGTGAATCTTCCCCACAGTTTTGAATGGGTTTTGTTTCACAATCCTCTCCAGTGTGCGATTATCCCTATTGCTTGTACACTTTTTTCTACCACATCTTGTCCTTCCCTTCGCCTCTCTATTAATGTGCTTGGACACAGAGCTCTGTGAACAGCCAGCCTCTTTAGCAATGACCTTTTGTGTCTTACCCTCCTTGTGGAAGGTGTCAATGGTCGTCTTTTGGACAACTGTCAAGTCAGCAGTCTTCCCCATGATTGTGTAGTCCTACAGAACTTGACTGAGAGACCATTTAAAGGCTTTTGCAGGTGTTTTGAGTTAATTAGCTGATTAGAGTGTGGCACCAGGTGTCTTCAATATTGAACCTTTTCACAATATTCAAATTTTCCAAGATACTGAATTTGGGACTTTCATTAGTTGTCAGTTATAATTATCAAAATTAAAAGAAATAAACATTTGAAATACATCAGTGTGTGTGTAATGAATGAATCTAATATACAAGTTTCACTTTTTGAATGGAATTACTGAAATAAATCAACTTTGTCATGATATTCTAATTTTATGACCGGCACCTGTATATAGCAAATTTGACTTACTCATTAGCTCACTCATTTATCAACAAAAATACCATTTCCTGTTTAGTTAAGCTCAAAGTTAGCAGGATTATACGTCTAGGCTAGTAGGTATCTGCTACAAAAAGACATTTCAATAGATCAAAATATAAGGGTTAAGCCCCCCCTCTGAAATCATTAACATACATATATTCCTACTTTGAACAGGGATGCCCCACCAAACTGCTCTTCAAACTTATTTGCATATAATTTCCATATGCAGACTTTAAATGGGGAACCCAACTATTCAAGAAGCCTCCAAAACACAATACTTGCAGTTACTTTTTTCTACTTCAAGACAACAGAAAACAACCTAAAAAAATAAAAACATTCAATTCATTACATGGGCCATCTAAATGTGCAGCCTGTAAATGTGTTTGCCGTTTTTAATAAGTGAAAGTAAAATAAGATGTGTTAGAACTTTGTCTATGAGAGAAAACACAAGTTTGAACATACAACTGATGAGTGAACAATGTAGACAAATGAAAATTGTAAAAATTAAATACTAATATATACTCAAATTTCAAAATATTCCTGCTGATTACCCATTTCAATTCAAAAGAATACACTTTCCTGTAAAATTTTGTTTTGCAATGACCATCAACAAAAGCCAAGTCACTATAAAAAGAAGAAATTGATCTAATGCAGGAATGATTTATGCATAGGTAACTGTATACAGCAGCAGTAAGCAGCTCCACTGATCAAATAATATTATTATTACTTAACGTTTGACTGGCACCTACAGTATATCCAAGGCAACGTACAACATTTGAGATGCAGTTACATTTCATTTGTTTTTCCAGTTGGAACACAGACAAGTGAAGTGACCTGATCATGGTCACACATTGTCTGCAGCAAGACTTGGACCTACACTCTCAGGGTTTGAAGTCCTAGATCCAAAGCCTTAACCATTATATGACACTGCCTGCCAGTATTAGCCTTTGGTAAAACCCTACAAATAATCCTTAGTTACAAAGAACTTCTGATTCATCCAATTAACTCATGGAGCAATATCTAAGGACATTGTCTAATGAAATTTCCCATGGTGAAGCCAAGTAGCACAGCTAGTATATTTATATAGCACATTTTCATACACAAGTGTACCAATTCGCTTTACAAAATGGAAGAATCCCTAGTTTGTAAATTCCTAATTGTTAAAATGGTAAAAAATAGTGTCCAATTTCATAGCATATGCTCTGGTCATATGGCCAGTCAGGAAAGGAAACAAATAATCATTCAGCATTAATTTTTCCCTTTGCTTAAGAATTAGGATTTAACTGAGTTTATTTTTTTCTTTTCTTTTCTATAATAAACCTGAAAAATGTGAAAAAACATCATTCAAACTAACCTAACCAACAGCCAGATATCTGATTCATGATTTCCAAGTCTGCTTACAAAAAACGTCATTTTCAATAAAATGATTGCTCTCAAATTTAAAAAAAAAATAATAATTCTAATGCACTACCAATAAAGCCAGTAACATATTTCAAGATGCCTTATTCAAATTAATAAAGGCAATAAATACTTTAAATATGTATGCACATACAAAGACAACAAACCTTGAATCAAGAAAATGAAGTTAGTCTCTCTCACAGGTATAGACTAAAGATACAATTACACAGAAGATCCCCTTGATTAATATGTTAAATAAAATAAAAAAATATCAGCTCTATTAAAATTGGGCAATACCTTCATTTACAAAAATAGGGTTACTTTAAATACAAATGTTGAGCTTTAGTCTTATTTTAGTCTTAATTTGAAATAATTTACTGGAATGGAAATTAAAGTGTACACACAAAAACGTTATAGCATACTGATTTTACAATGTCCAAAATACTAGATGAATGACTAGAATACTCACCTGAGACTACTATTCAACACTATAGCTCCCCAAAAAGGTTGCAGACCTTACCATATATTAACCTGGTTTAACATTGGCAAAATGTACAATTAGAATGCCCAGTATTGATTGTGGATTAGCACTAATCCCTCTCATCTTGCCAAAACATACTCTATACAGTACAATAAGAGGCATTTTCTGCCTCTGAAATGTTGCAAGAGTGTCCAAGCAAAGTACTTGTTTTGTCAGTCTATCCATGGATTCACTGAACGTACTAAAATTAATTCCAAGTTCAGAGAAAGCCAGAAATAATCCTGACAGCACTGGACACAAGACAGGGTCCTCCCAGGAAGGACAACTGTCAAGTCACAAACAATTTAGAATTTATAAATTACCACAATGTACAAAAAAAGTAAAATGGTAAAATTCAGTACCTAAGGAGAAATTTACTATCACGTTTTTACTGAAAACTAACAATGGAGGTTGAGACAACATAAAATAGATACTAAATATGGCAACAGTTGCAGAGAAACCTGTACAATTTCTAAAAAAGCACTTAAGGAGTCTTGGCCATCAAGTGATTGGTTTTGACTTACACTGCCAACACTTTATACCTGATATAAAGGACTATAAATTCAGGAGGATTCCAATTTACATAAAATTTAACTAAAAGAATGGATCTTGTAATAAAGAATAAGTCTTTAGGCTTATAGGATGATTACTGTCACATAATAGGAGTACAGTGAAATTCTTACTTGCATGTGCTAATCAACAGGTAACACGTCACCAAAGTCTGGCACCATGATTAGCTAGTATGGCTGTGATTTGAACCTACTACTCTGGAGTTTCACTTTCAATTGTTTTTTTGTTTCCTGTTTGCCACACTGCATACATAAATGAAAAACATAAGATGGTACCAGTAAAAGGAATTTGTGCACTGTAGTTGTAGATTTCTGAAAACAAATAATTTTGTAAAATTTTTTAGAGTTTTAAATGCATCTCATTTCCCTCTTCACTCCATATAACATTTAAAGTATGAAAATGTCTCTTCTAGAGGGGGAGGCAGAAACTGAGTGCCCTTCTAATTGCATTTCCTAGGCTGCTCTGTCATATTCTCTCGAGTGCACACGCTAGACTAAACAGCCTTGCTCAGCTGCCTTGCGTCTGATTGTTGATGAAAGAAAAACGTTTGACAACTGCTTCGAACAAAAACCTCACTTTTTCCATCACTGAAAAAAAATGCTCAAAATATTATCCAGATTGGCATTTAGCATTGAGCAATTCCTGTCAGTGAGATGAAATAATTTCAGCAACCTAAGCCAACAAAAACAACTATGCTTTTCTGCTTTTATTGTCAGCACTTGAGGTTTTTGTACAATTTTATGGACTGCCAATTTTTTTTTTTACCCTAAGGAAAAGCTTTCATGGCTAAAAAGCTGTCTGCTCATACTGTAGCAAATATACACAACTGCTATTAACATAGGTTCCTAGTAAAAGAGGTGTAATCGGTGAAAGGGACATGCCTTCCTCCTGTTCTACCACAGTTTTCTTCTGCAAAAAGAAAGTTTTGACTACCAATCTGAAAATGTAAATTGCTATTACAGCTGTTTGCAATCATTTTAATATACCAATCCTGTTAGACTGAACACATGCATCCTCTGCTAATATGCCACATGCTTATTTTTGATTGAAGACACTATCACCTGCAGTACAACACAATAAGAGGGTGGAAAGAAACAATCATTTAGATATTATGATTAAACAAAAACTAGCGAAGAACCAAAAAGAATTTCCAGCAAGCACACATTTTAACAGAATCTTTAAAATTTACTAGATTTTATTTGAGCACTGACAAACTGAAAGCATCAAGATTCCCATTATGTATTTTGTATTGATAACAGCAAAACCTGGTAATTTGTCAGGATTAATTTATCATAAGTACGAACTTCAGATCAATAAAATTAGGAAAATCTCTCTCTGGTTTTAATGTGGGAGATGAAACAGAAAGAAATTCTTCCACAGAGATAGCTGCTAACTCAGGAGTGAAGGATGTATCAAGTTATTTTTATTAAAAACAATTTTACTTTTATGTTTCTTCAGAGTATGACAACCAGGAAGGAGCCTCAGAGGAAAATGTATCTACAGGGTACAAAAAGGAGTGAGTGTGCCAGTATGAATCTATCAATACAAGAGACCATATCAATTTGTAAAATGAAATGCAGCCTAAACTGTCAAAGTATTCTTCATCATCCTGCATACTAGGAGCCAAATACTTCTACTAGTGATTTTTTTTTTTTTTTTTTTTAAAAAGTTAAATGAGGAGCGATTTGAAAAATAAAATCCATATTTCAAAACCCTGCATGGTAGTTTGACTGGCATCTCTAAATGATCTGGTGTGAGGGTGCCCCTCCTGTGAATGTTTGATGTATGCCTTGAACCAGATACTGCCATGATAAGCTCCTAGTACCTGTGACTCTTTACTAGAAAATGTGGGTTAAAAGAGTGTTTCACCTCAAACATAAGTATATTTAGTTTTCTTTCTAATTGTAACTATCCCGTTAGCTGAAAAAACATTTATTACTTTTGTTCTGTATTTACAACTAAGATCATAAACCATAGAAATTTGAAAAGGTTCAAAATTCTTTCAAAAAAAAAAAAAAAAAAAAAATTCTAGCAATACTAAATGCAGTATCAGTCATTTCATTGACCTTTTAAGTAAAATTATCCATCCATCCATCCATTATCCAACCCGCTATATCCTAACTACTTTTCCAGCAATGTGGCGTGTCCAAAATTGTGAGGAAGAGATAGGACTTATGAGTGTTTTAATACAACAGGGTTGAAGGGTTTCCTTGATTCAAAGGAACATTAAAACATTGGGACACTGAAAAGTATGCAAAAGCTTCAGCCAATCTACGTATTCTTTATAAAATAACCAGAAAAAAATACAATAATAAACAAATAAAGCAATGCTTAAGAGTCAATTCTTGTTCCTGCAACCAACAAGATAGAACCTATGTTCAGTTTGGATCTACTGTGAGTTCATTAACCATAGTACAAAATTAAGTATAAATAGCTGTACTTTCAACTATCAAAATAATCAGCAAGGACTAGTAACTGTGGTATATCATAGCTGAATTAAATGTGAATAATCAAATATAAATGCACAGCCAACAAAACATTAAACTGTAAAGCAGAATAAATGATACACAAAGAAAAATGATAGAAGCAGGGTGTTGACTTTAAATACAAAACTACTAATGAGACATTGAATCAAATCAACAAGTATTTGTAAAAAACATATCAGGTCTGTTCTTCTTTTCCCCCAATGCCAAACTGGCAATGGAAAAAACATTAAATTGACAGTATTATAAATTATGCTTTGTTAAAAAATCAGCTGCACTTTCATCAGGTAAAAATGTTTTCAAGTGGCAAAGACAAATTACTAGAAATCAGGAATAGTTAAAAAAAAGTTCCAGAAATGCAGGTAGAAAATTCTGATTTATCTTCTCTTAACTCATGAGGTAACATCAGAACCAGCACTGGTATAAACTTCCTCTTTTCTTCCAACACCAATACACAGGTGGTCACATTATAAACCATTTATTATCGTATACCAAAAAAGAAAGAAAGTGCAGTACCTGTCTGCAATCTATTTTTGTAAGGAAACAGCTCTCCCAACTGCCATTTTCAGAGCAGACACCAGGTCTACCCAGGTGTCTATTTCAAAGACACTAATTTCAGCTGTCAGACAGACAGAAACCCTTCTCATGAATAATAAAATAAATTATTTTCTCTTCCAAGTATGGAAATATGTTGCAATACCCATATTTCAGAAACAGCAGAAACACAAGTACTGGACCCCATCTGCACATTTAAAAAAAATTCCAGAAACCACAAAAACAAATGAAACTTTGCCGGACCTGTAATACTTCTTGGTATGATTAGGAAATTGTAAATGACAATTTAAAAGTGCAGATCTGGCACAAAATGTGCCTAAAGGATAAACCTCACAAGAGCTCATTTCTGATGGAAGAAAGAAAAACTGTGTCGTTAGCAATGCATTTAGGCTTTGTGATACATTCAAAAAGAGAAGACCAATAAATTATTGTTAAGTGTTTACACAAATGTCTCAGACTTTTGAAAGCTGTACAATACATTGTCTTGATTGCAGCAATTTTAATTTCTGTTTAAGACTTCAGGTGTGAAATGTTGAGGATTATAGAAGATTACTCATGCTTATTTTAAATGCAATAAAACATGTTAACTACATTGCAATGTAATGCATATGCATGTGGTGCAATTTAATTTTGGCATAGTTTAATCATGTTGTAACTAAAAACATCAGCCATAATGATCAATTTTCACTTTGGCAACTAAGTTTTGTGGCAGCTTAAAATGTAATACAAAAGCATATTGCATT
Source organism: Polypterus bichir lapradei (assembly GCA_026402145.1). Lineage (NCBI taxonomy): Eukaryota > Metazoa > Chordata > Cladistia > Polypteriformes > Polypteridae > Polypterus > Polypterus bichir. Next base: position 32,134,049 of record JANRMT010062797.1, on the reverse strand, counting down.
TTAATTCATAGCCATAGATTCTTTGTTATAAGTATAAAAAAGCAAATGTATGGCATTTTGCTTAGTAGCTTCTCCAAATATATTGAATCTCAATTCAAGACCAGGCATTAAACATGCCAAAACTAAATATAAAAATGACCAATCAGGATAAAAATGATAATATTCTTGAAGCACAGGTAGCAAATTCAATTTTCAGTTCAAAGCCAAGGGTATGAAGCTATCTCTAGGTAAACCATACAGGGTGGTCCAGATCTAATTATGCAGATCCAGATCATCTGGATGACTTTGATTTATGCCGGGATGATTCCAGTTCGGCGCAAAGACGATTCTTCATGTCGTCAGTTTGTACACTTCTCGATGGTCTGGGATTTTTTGGGTGATTTTCTGTGTAATAAACTTAAGTTATAGCTAATAAAAATTGCATAATTAGATCTGGACCACCCTATACTTTGCAAATTTGGCTAACATATTACATTTGGTTAAAGTCAAAAGGTTTGCATGCATCTTTGGCGAGAATGAACATATTAAACATTTGAATGTGAAAAGTGACATTTTTAAGAATTCTGAGATTCAACAATAGTTACCATAATTCAAGTTTATTTCATCTGTGATAATACTGTACCCAGTTTTGTTTTTATCTGCACATTTTGGTGAGGCTTATACCGTTAAAAGTCTGAATTGGGTATTGCAGACATCCCTATTGTAACCAATAGAATTTAGCACCACAAGAAAATTTTCAGGTTATCCAAGAAATATTCGCTCTCCAGAGCAAGGATGGGAACAGCACACCTTGACCAGGAGTCACCCAGAAAGCAGACTCAATAGATGTAGGAACCACCTCAAGAGCAATGGGTCTTGGCTTTGGTACTTAACAGCTTTCAAATGTCTCTTTCTTTGGCAGAGAGTGAGATTGGCAACACTGGGCAATAACCTTATATTTGTCATTTATAACTGTAATCTCATTCTTTTAGTCACTATGCAAACGTACTGACCATAGATGAGCCATTTAACCAAAATGTATGACAGCTAAACGTTTCAAACATCTTTTCTTTTTTAACAGACTTTTGCATTCTTCCCTCTGTTATACATTTTCATACTACATATTTTGTCTAAATTGACACAATAACACTAGAACATAAACATTCTACATATGTGAATAACTTGAAGGAACTATTTAAAATGACACTAAACAATGCTATAAAAGTATTAAAAAAAGAAACTGACTGAAGAAATCATGTGGCACTCTAAGGTGTCGGCTGGCTAGAGCTTGGACTTCATCTCCAAATTCAAATCAGAGCTCCTTTCCTCTGCTTACATTGCTCCAAATCTATTTTCCTTGTTTGCCTTTAAAAGAAGACTGTTACCTGCATCCTTTGAGATGCCTCCAAAGAGCAGATGATCTCATTCCATTGCTTTCAGTTCCCCAAGAATTCTCATTGTGCTGCCCCAGATTCTGGTGATGGTTGTGTAGTCTTAACAAGTCACACGGAGGAACCTGCTTTTTGAGAATATGACTACTCTCAATACAGCTTTGCATGTTATGTTGCTTAAGGTTCAAGACTAATTTGACAGCCACTGTGGTTGATTAAATACTTTGTGACTTTGCAATCTATAGTGGCTTGGCATAACAGCAAAAAAAATGTCTCTTTACTGTGAAGTCGCATCCCTGAAAGTGAAACTAGTGGATCAACAGGACTGTGGGGACAATCAAAGACTGGTGGGTCTTGAGAAGGGCCTTGACAAGAATATTTTCCTTTCTCAAATATGGTTAAAATGGTTATTGAACCTTCCATACTTCAACAAAGGTTTTACGTGTGTTTATTGTGTGTTTATGAGGTAGCTGGTCTCTGTGAACAATTTCATCACAACATGTGCTTTCTCACTTTCGTAGCCTCCTCGGACTGTTATGAACTTACAGTTGTATTATGTGTACTGGACTTATAGTATAAATGGTCTGTTCTTTTTGAACTAGTTTAATAATCCTCAAGTTTTTAAGCTTAGTGCCCATTCACATATTCAAAGTATAATTGTATGGTGCAATTGCTGTTGAATGTAACTATGTGCTGTGTGTTTCTTTAACAGTTTATAATTTTGGTGCAATTTCTATTTAATGTAACTAAGCACCATGTGCTCCTTTAACCATTTTGTAATTTTTGAGATTGTTTGCCCTTTGGTAAATAGGTCACTGTGAGGGACAGCAGGTAAATCAGGTGCCTCTCATTGTTCCATCCCTCAGTTTGGTCTGCCAGGTGCTGTATATAACTTACCTCCCTCTGCTGTTTACACTTAGTTTTTGGCTTGTTTATTGTTACAACCTACTTTAGACTTTTGCTTTTATATTCTAATTTGGGGTTTACCTTAATTGGGTCCTGCCCTAATTACCCACTTAAGTTGCTTATTAAACTCACCTGGGTTATGGGTGGGGTGTAGGTTTATAAATTAAGCTTCTTTGGGGTTTAGGAGAGAGAGGTGAAGGATGGATGATCTGGGTTTTTGGTTGCTTATTAAAGAAATAACTGTAAGCTAGCCAGTTAAGTAATAAATACAAATAGTTTGTATCTTGCTGTGAACTTTGAAGTTAGACAGCTATGTTAATGTGGTTCTCCTGCCTTGCTTGTTCCGTATAGTTTCTCCATATTTTGTGTATTGTTTTATTAAGACAATAAATGGAGCTTGTTTTATTTTAGTTTTCCTTTGGTATTTTGTCTCCCTCTCTCTCTCATTTGTGTACGGCCTATATATATATATCTCCCTAGTTTTTTGGTAGGCCGTAACATTTACAGTTGCTTCTTCTTGAAGAAAAGATATTATTAATAATAATATTTAAGACTATTGATGAAGGTAAAAGCAGTGACAGTGAAGAGGGCTGGTGAGGCAGCTTACCAGCTTGTTTTTGGTGCTTTCCTTCTTTTCCTCTCCCTCTTCTTTTTCTTAACAGCAGTATGCCAGGTGTAGTTAGGCTCTTCTAAGTTTGCTACTGGGTGGATGTGGATCAGGGTTTGGATGTATGGCGTAACCCCTCCCAACACCATTTAAGGTCAATTATTACTCCTCCTTGGGCCAAGTCTCCCCTCGACTTACTGAGCCATGGAATGGTTTGACAAAACTTCTTTGAAACTGTATGGGACTCTCCATAATGTGTTCCTATACTTTGAACTAAGAGATGCTCTGGTAACAAGTACACCTAACAGTAACTTAATTTTTGATCATGGTGTTTGGTATGGGAAATTTGGAACTATTCTGGAAATCCAATACCAATTCTTTACTCAGGCAGGCTGCTCTTCCCAATCACTTTCGTTTAGGTATTTAAATCATTCTCCAAGTGAATGCTGCATCCCCCAATAGGTAGTACCTTTGTAGTAATTAATGCACAGGTTATATATAGACCAAATACTCTGAATAGCAAGGACAACAGTCAGAACATTGCTTTCTGTTAACTCAAATTTTGTGCTGAGACAATGTTATTCAGGCTTCCTCTTTAGGGAAACTCTTCAGTAAGAGAAACATTCCACATCAAGAAGTCTGATTAGGGGATTGTTGGCAAACTCCACTTGGAGGTCTGGCTCCAAATGTGGGCCCTTGTATCTTTGCTCTGTGTACACACTCAGTTACATTTATTGAGAACCATATTTTTGTATTACCCTTTGTCTGTTCTATCACCCCTAAGATAAACACACTATGAGTAACTAAACCCCAAGTACGTTTGGAACCTGTTGCATCCTTCTATAAACGGCATTTTCCTAAGATATACACTTTTCACTGTCACCCTGGTTTAGATTAAAAGTATCAGATAAATGAAGGGATATTCCAATAGTGAAATGTAAGGTACTTCTTCTATTTGTTTAGGATAATTTGAAATGAAGCGACATTAAAAATATATACCTCTACAGAAAGAAGGCAATATGGATCTACCTACTATAACTTTGTGCTCTGTTACAGAGCGTCAAATATTCATTCATTGAAATATTGAAAGGAGGAAGAAGTCAACAAAATTACACTTATTTGCTTAGCCACAATAAAGAAACTTGCTCAAAATCCTCTATGTATGCTCTGTTCTCTGGATTAACACTACTTATCATCAATTTACCAGCAACCCAGTGGATCACTACTCACTTATGATTTGGTACTCCTGTAGGTCATTATTTAGGGCAGGAATGCCTGCTATCAGTTGCCCTCCTCATATGATGACTATATATTCCAGACTTCTTTAATCTATACAGTTTTCAGTTTATGGAAATTTCAAGGTATGCAGTCCTTTTGGGATCCCCTCTATACAGATAATGTGCATGCATTCTATGAGCTGATGTGTCATAAATATAATCTTCCTGCCAACCATAAAATGCATTAATCTTTAATCTGTGCAAAGCATGCAATAATTGAAGTTAAAATTGTCAAAATTTATCTGCAAAAATGTCATCAAGTATTTGTCTTAGTAGTTTATTTGTTTTGGTAATGTTCTACACACAGAAATATTCACAATAAAATCAGACAGGATAACATTATGCAATGAAAAAAATCTATTGTGCTATCAATACTTTATTGCTATTTGAAAACGTATCTAGCTCAACCTGAAGAACCCTAACCCATCTTTCATAACTCAAAGGGAAAATGTTCTCATAATACCTTAAAGTATACATAAAATAAATAATAATTTTCTCTGTAGGAATATTTCTGAATTTAAGATGAATTCATTAATGCTCTTATGAAATAAAAATGCCAGTTTATTGCCAAATCTTTCATTCTAGTTTAATATACTGTATAATAGGAACCACAACAGTAAGAACTCCATAAATTTATTTTTGTAGCACAATGACTATATTAATTGTACAGTTGTATTATTGACTAAATTGTCTCTGCAAAAATTATGATAATTTTTCTAAATCTAGAATGTATGTGGCCTTTACTGCTTAGATAATATGGTTTTGTCTTTAAGAGCCATTTCAGCCTTCCCTCAACCACACGTTTTATTCTAAAATTTGAGTAAGTTGTCTAAGTGGCTCTGAAAGTGTGGTCCATGAATATACAGTACAGGCCAAAAGTTTGGACATACCTCCTCATTCAATGTGTTTTCTTTATTTTCATGACTGAAGGCATCAAAACTATGAATGAACACATGTGGAGTTATGTACTTAACAAAAAAAGGTGAAATAACTGAAAACATGTTTTATATTCTAGTTTCTTCAAAATAGCCACCCTTTGCTCTGATTACTGCTTTGCACACTCTTGGCATTCTCTCGATGAGCTTCAACAGGTAGTCACCTGAAATGGTTTTCACTTCACAGGTGTGCCTTATCAGGGTTATTTAGTGGAATTTCTTGCTTTATCAATGGGGTTGGGACCAGCAGTTGTGTTGTGCAGAAGTCAGGTTAGTTGGACGATCATTTATTTTTCAACAGGACAATGACCCCAAACACACCTCTAGGCTGTGTAAGGGCTATTTGACCAAGAAGGAGAGTGATGGAGTGCTGTAAATGGTCATGAAAATAAAGAAAACACATTGAATGAGGAGGTGTGTCCAAACTTTTGGCCTGTACTGTATGTCAGGAGGTCCTTGGCACAACCAAGTTGTCTTTCTCAAAGGAACTTTCTTGCTGACAAGGCTCTAAGACAGAGACCATGGAGAACCATATCTGACCATATCATAACATCTTTTACTTCTGTACTACTCCTTCCCACTCTAATCATGTATTGTTGTAGTGATTGCTCCCTCTATGTCTCTGTTTCATAACTTCTTAAAACTTGTTGCCTCTCACCCATTCAACCTAACTCCTTTACTATGTGGTATTCTTATATAAATCCACAATGACATCCACCTAATGAGCCAACTGATGGCAACAGCAATCCCTTAATTTCATGTGGTTGCTGATGCACACTGCTTCTGATATATTAATTTTCAAAGTTCATAACAACGTATTCAAGGCTTTATCGTGGATCATTGGCTAAAATCTTGGACTCTAAATGTAAATTCAGCAAAGTCTGAATGTTAGTCTACTAATGCAGACTCTTCTTCAAGGTGGGCAGGTTCAAGCACCTGGTAGTCAACAAACTTAAATAGAGGAACTGTATGCCACTCAGACCTGAGAGAAAATGATGGGCGAGAGGCGGGGACAAGCATGTAAAATGAACAAAAAGAAGCTATCATGGCAACTTACTGAGTAGCAGTATGAGAATTAGCTTGCAACAAAGAATGAGGCTGCGGTGCAGTGCTGGCTTGACAGAGTTTTATATGTGCTATGTTTATATGTGCTATGTTTTTGTTGGGCACCTTCCTAAGGCATAACAGTGGGAGTAGCACAGACACTTAAATAAAGGTGCTTTCCAATAAACAACCATGTTCAGGCCTGCTAATTCACTATCTGAGTTTGTGTGCCAACTCTTCTTTGCATCTTGGGTTGTTACAGTATTGCTCACATGGATACATGTAGAAAAAGAATGTGGTAATTGTAATGCGGAACCTAAGTTAATAAGTGTCTCTTGGCCATGGGTGGTCCTTCGTATCTTTGACTCTGACAAAGTGGTTCTTGGTTGAAAAAAACTTTCGAAAACACTGCTCTAAACTGACTAAATATTAACACTTGTGTACAAGTCTCTTAAAGAAAGTTTTTTGAGAAACTTCTATAGAATTCTTTACAAGTTTATTAAAACTAATTAATGAGTAGTGCTGAGTAAGGCAAACTACTCCTATAACGCAGTGTTACTCAATTACAGTTTAAGCAATTCTTCAAACTGTATTTTTTTTTCTTTACTTAGACAGTTTTCAAATTCCTATTGACCCAGGTTTATGACAAATTAAAATGAACGCAACACCTTCTTCAGCTTTGCCTGAAATTTCGACTTTGACTTCATGTTTTAGAAGCATAGAATGGAGTTATCCTGCCAAATAACTTTACAGTGAAAAACAGGTAAGCAAGCGATTCATTATAAATGACCTTGAAATATGCATGACAATGAAATTTAGCTGAAGCCTTCCTTTATCTCTGGCTTTCTGCCCATACAAAATAGAAGTGAACAAATGAGATGACAAATCTAAAACTGGACTGGAAGGGAGAAAAAAATTGTAAGGCACAGCAAATAATAAATATGCTCATCCATAAATGTAAGTTTAAAAATTAAAAAAAAAAATTAACTGACCTTTTGCTAAGGAACATCTGCTAAAATTAGAATTTTATTTGGTAATAGATTAAAGAACAGTGACAGCAATGAATGAATTAAATACGTTAATACTTTCACCAGCCCAGTTTCTAAACCTGCAATCCCATTAGAGTGTGGTAAAGGGCATTTTCCCAACACATTAGGTGCAAGAAAGAATGTATGATGTACAAATGAAATCAGAGCAGTAAGAGAAAATTAATGAGAATCAAACGCAATTCCATGAATCTGTCAAAAGATATTAACAACTTTTTATTATGGCGTCATCTTGTCAATCAATGTAAAGTTAGGTTTTCTATAGTAGTGTAGAAAAGCTAAACACTCTCCTGCTCCACTCCTTAAAGGAATACTCCATGGAAAAATTACATTTTTTTATATGTTACTTACCCAATGTACTTGGTAGTGATGGCCAAGAAAAAATTTTAATCTCATGTTTTCATGTAGAACGGAGAGAAATAAGTTTACGTCATAGAAGAACTCAGAGAGTGGTTTTGTACAATGGCAAATGATGGTTTTTAAAAACAAAAAAAAAAAAAAAAAAAAACATCCAGAGGCAAAAAAGAAAATAAAGAAAATCTGTTACTTCCTGAATTATTAGCACATCCATAAAACAGGAAATCTAAAGCCTTATTGGAGTTGCTGACAGGACTCTTACCTAACGAATGTTGGGGAGAGATGAGTCTTCAGTTCAAAAAGTGACACAACCTCCCATTTTTCACATCATTTGCCACTGTACAACACTGGCCACCATTGAGTTCTATTATGACATCAGCATCTTTCTCTCCATTCAGCATTTTTTTTCTCATCCATCACTTCAAAACATACAGGGCATGTAACATCTAAAAATAAAAATAAAAATAATTTTTGAGCGGAGAATTCAGCTAACCCAATTAGCATATTATGTATTAAATTATACTGTATGTGTGGGTAAACCAGTGAAGAAGCCAGGGCTGACGTGGTCTTTGACTAATTGGAGATTGCACAGGTTTTCCTACTACACCCCAAACATGTTCTATATTAATAATAATATATCTCTCTATTATAAAAAAAATCTTTGGGAGGGAGACTAGGGAGACAAGACGTGATCTTCTTGGAAGACAATTTGAAGTCCCGCGAAAGACACTTTAACTTGCTCCCAGCTCTTAAAACAACGACAAGCAAAACATGCAGCTCGCCAGTAGCAGAAAGCCAGCAGATGATCCTACTGCTTCTCCTTGCGTGCGTTCAGCCACCCTAACCCATAAACCCCCCCTCCCCCCAACACGAGTGGCAGAGACACAAAGTGGCAAAAGGACAGCTGCTGTACAGGCTTTAAAATGATCAATGGGCAGAGCGACAACAGCAGCAGAAAGACAGCAGATGATCCAACGGCATTTCCTTAGCGTGCGTTCATCCGCCCCTCCTTCACAAAGAAAGAAAGAAATTTAACCACGCCCAGGCAGGGCCGAATTAAGAATAAAATTGGGCCTAATGCTGCAGCGCAAAAAAGGCCTATTTTTTTCTCGGCATTGGTGCATGTGCATTCGACACTCACCATACATGCGCACTCAGACCGACCAAGAAGCCTTAATTTCTTGCGACGCAACCAGCCAGCCTTTATTGAACATTGAATAATAATAACGACGTAGTATCGTAACAACTCGAGATTAACATCAAACTATGCAACATCAACATTCAATAGCAATTGTCTGAAAAGTGCACTTAATGCAGAAAACGTAACAATGAAATACACAAAATTTCGCAATTCTCTTACGAAACAGAGTAAGAAAAAATGAATTTGCGGAGACATTGGGTCAAAGTGACTCAGTTCAGGCTCTTGAGGGTAAAAATTTGTCCACGATTTAAATTTCATAATAGACCAGAATCCTGTTGAGGATTTTAAAAATTCTAAACATCCATGCCGGGCCCACGGGCCAGCTTTTAGTTTTACCTTTACAGATAACCATTTAAATAGCCATCAATTTTTACTGTACAACTAACTTTCAAGGTAAAAAATTTAGTACGTGGCACTTACTGAACAATAATAAAGTGGCAAGAATCCCCAAGATACTGCAAAAAATGCATCTAAATTAATAAGTAAACTGTTTAACGTAAAATTGATAGCATTGACTTGAAATCTTTGGTTAACAATAAACATGACGAAGTTATAGTTACGTCACAGCACAAAGAACAATAGTAACTGTATAATAAGTAACGCTGTGTCTAGGCGTCCGAAAGTCGGACTCCAAATTTCATTCTAAGAATTATTTTGAGGTTAATAAGGCAAAAGGAAAGCTGCTGTACAGGCTTTGAAATGATCAGGCAGCAAGACAAGCAGAACAGGCAGCTCACCAGCAGCAGAAAGATAGCAGATAATCCGATGGCATCTCCTTAGCGTGCGTTCAGCCCCACAACGCAAGCAGCGTTATACATCCTGCGAGAAAGAGATGTAACCATACATGGGGCTGGAAATAAAGGACAAGTATTGTTTTTACCAAAGTTTTAAAGTGAAAGTAATGCATATGTAACAATTCCCATGAAAATAACAATCTCTTTAAATTGGATATCCGGTAAACCAAACCTGGGGGTGGGTGAGCGAAGCGAGCAGAGGGCAGAGCCCCCTAGTCAATATTACAATATTTTATGTTACAAATGGCAGCTAAAAAATAACATGAAAACCTCAAAGTATATAGTATATAAAATGTCACTTACTGAAGAGGTAGCAGTTAAACAGTGTAGCATGTAAGACTGTTATTTTTTCTTCCAATGAAAGATTTATTTTAACTAGTGGAAACAGGCATATAACATCACAGTCAAATATGCAAAACAACTAGTTTAACTTGGATAAAAACTTTGAAAGGTTCCATATATTCAAACAAAAAACATAATTTTTGCAAACCTGAATTTACCAAAATATTAAGCTCTTATTAAGTAAATATTAAGATCTTCTCAGTTACCTTGTGCTTCAGATTTAAGATTAATTACAAGTAGCAAATAAAAGGGAAGTGGGGATCATAACTATTAGATTCAAAACTATTACATTAAATTTAGTTGAGATAGCTGATCAGCATTAACCCTACATTATGACTAGTGTTGATTGGTGAAATTCACCTAAGTGTTTTTTGCTGCAAATATGCTGTGCTCGCTGAATATTTTCCTGGAAATTCACCATGGAGATGACTTACAGCACATGAGCATATTTTCTAATATAGTAATAATATTTTCTAATTCTATAATAAAGCTGTAGCAGCCATGTGCAGAACTTTCACCTCACATTTTATATCATTGCCTGATCTACTTGCGTGAAGATGCGACTTCAACAAATGGAATAAGCCAGTCCCACACCACTGCTTCATGACACAACACAGCCAATCAGTGCACCAAAGGTTTGAGCTCTGTCAGTGTAATGATTTTTTTTTTTTTTTTTGTTTTGTTTGAGACATGGTGAAGAAATTGTTAGCACTCATACCTCACAGCTAGGTCACATTTTTGACCACAAGAATCAGTCCAAAATAGTTGGCAGAGCTTCTCTAGTGCTTAAAAAAAAACATTGCACGGTTATAATCCACTCAAAACTGGTTCAGTTCCTCTTTCCCCTTGACTACAATACATTGTGCCAAGTTTGTAGAAGTTCACAAACACTTCCCTGATTTCAAAAAACTCACAGTGAAGCACACTCAGCAGGGTTCATTCAAAATTACATGGATCAGCAGTTGTGTTTTTCTCTAACATTAACTTGAGATTTTTTTTTTTAAATTAAGTCCACTTATTTGTTAATTCTAGGCACCCACTTAATTCAATTCATTGTCACACTATCACATAGAAACTCTGAGCTGATCTTAGCAGTAACAATCCTTAAAAGAACACAAATCAACAGCAATACACACTTTAACATGCATTAACACTCAGTCATACAGGGCCAATGTATGGCTGCTAATCAAACTAAGATGCATGTCTTAGAGAAGATGGAGGAAAACAGGAGTATCTAGAGAAAAACCCAGTTTCAAGCATTGTGTAAATGTGCATACTTTTAATAGAATGTGAAATCCAAACCTCTGGTGTTAGGCAACAACGATAACTACTAAGCCATCTTGTCTGTCTATTAAAAACTGATGTAGGAATACTATAACCTAGAAAGAGTGTGTTCTCTCACAAAATAATAGTTTTAGGTATTACTTTATACCTCTTCCTCATGGCACATCTTGTATTAAATGATGACTAATATTTTAAAATAATAGCAAGTGACTAAATCATCTCTTCACCAGTACTACATCTGAAAAACGCATTAGGCAAATATCAAAGGTCTTTCACAAATTGAGGACATTTATGATTCTCTGGGTACCATGTAAAATTAGACTTGCTACTTGATATCGATTGTAAGAAATATACTGTGCTTGCTTTTAGCTGTGGAAGATTGAAGGAGGACATGAAAAGAAAGCACAGTCAGTGAATTTCCAGATTTCCATTTCACATTTACAGTAATAACCAGCTGAAGACAACAAAGAAATACATTGTTGTAGATCTGTAACAGGATTTTGATTTTTTATTTTGATTTCTCATCCACAAAAAAAAACAAAAAAACACACCAGACATTGAATCATTGCCAAGAATTTTCATCTCGAGACAGAGAAAAGCAAAAAGAGGGAAATAAATTGCTATCCAATTCATATTAGATTCCATGGTTAATTCAATACTTTCCCCTTCAAATGAAAATTTATAGTAAAGTACGAAAATATTTTATGGTATAAAGCAAAGGAAATTGCAAAAACAATGCAACCCAATTCCACAGCATGGCAATTATGCACAGTCAAGGTAGTACATAATATGTTTTCCTAAGAGAGAAAAATACATGTAAGTTTGAGCAGGATTTATTGCTAAATCAGACTAAAGTAACTGAAAACTGAACTCCTTTCAGTAACCACACCAACTCCCACTTCAAAAAAATGAATACTGTAAGCTCTGGAGTATTATCACTTTGAGAACCCTAATTTTCATCCTTCATAGTTACTGCTTATTATAGCCACAGGACATCATAACTTTTATCAGCATTTCTGAAAATGCTAAAGCATGCAAGAAACAGCTATCACACAAGATGTAACTTGCACCCTTTAAATAATATTCTCTGTTCTGTATTTTTCCTGAAGGTAAAGAAATGCAGCCTTTGGTCTGACAAATTATTAAAGTATCAATTAAGACTATTCATCTGCCCAACGATTGTGAGATGTCAATGAGGTACTCAGGTTCTACTTATTCCACATGTTACATAGTCTTTGGTACATTAATTTATTATACTTACTATAGTTTGTGCTGAAAGTTGTTTTATATCTGTTTTGTCAATTTTGAAAAATGTACAACTTTCCTCACAAATGCTCATTTTTAAAGAGTCCCAGGTATCTCAGCATGAGATTAAACATATATTTAAATTCTTCATTACATCTCCAAAATATTCACCAGCACAAGTCTGTTGATTTTGTTTTGGCTGTTTTCTTTCACAGGTGACAGAACAAAACAGTGTACTATTGGTCTTGTACACAAGAATTAAAAAGAAAGAAGATGATCACTCGAATCAAACATATTTCCTGGTAATACCTCCACTTTGGTAGTCATGTGATAATACAATCAGTATACTCCGTGCCCAGTAATAAATTATTCAGCAGTTCTAAATACCCCAAATCGCCTAAGTCAACCTTAATGCGTTTATAAAATTGAGAAACACATGCAAAACGGAAGCTTATGAAGGAGAGGTAAAAATGGCTTCAAAGGGTATACCGAACTAGAAGAAATGTTTTGATTTAGCATTGCTGATGAAGTACAGGAGAGAGTACAGTCTGACCAATACAATTATAATAGAAGACTGTTTAAAATTAGTAAGGCAGCTCAAACTTCTGGTCTAGTCTTTTGTTTAGGACTAAAATCAGTGCAGTCAATCTACATGTAGAAGTGAGATATGGTGTCCTGCAAGGCTCAGTACTGGGACCTTTACTCTTTTCACTTTACATGCATTCACTGAGATCTATCATTAGAAAACAATGTTAATTTTCACTCGTATGCAGATGACACCCAGTTATACCTTTCTTTTAGGCCAAATGAAGTTTCTCCGCATGTCTTTAATTAGATATGTTAGTGAATTAAAGTAGTGGATGGATGAGAACTACTTGTCTTTACAACACTACAATATTTTGACATTATTTAACTCAGTTAATTTTACTAAATCAGCCCGCAATCTTGATATTATCTTTGACTCTAGCATGTCCCTTCAAGAACAAATTATAAAATTTTCCAAAACATGTTTCTTGCATCTTAAAAATGTTTGGAAATTAAGAAGTTTTCTAAATATGCAGGATACTGAGAAATTAATTCATGCATTTATTTTTAGTAGGATGGACTATGGCAATGCTGTGTCCACTGGATGTTCAAATTGTTCTTCATACAGCTTCCAGTTAATCCAAAATGCTACAGCAAGAATTATTACAAGAACAAGAAAATATGAACACATAACTCCAGTCCTTCAGTCCTTACACTGGCTCCCGGTTGAGTTTAGGGCACATTTCAAAATCATACTTTAACATATAAAGCCTTAAATGGCCAAAGTCCTGCTTACTTATCTGAACTTATCGTTACTTACAAACCAGAGCACACATTAAGATCTCAAGATGATGGTCTGCTTATGATTTCAAGGATTAATAAAATAACAGTGGGAGGTTGAGCTTCTAGTTACAGGGCCCCAAAGCTAAGGAATGGTCTGTCTGCAAGAGATGCTTCAGTCTCCGCTTTCAAATACTGACTTAAGACTCACTACTTCAGTTTAGCATACCCAGACTAGCGCTGCTGATTATCTATGCATACTGCACCTCTGTTGTTAGTCATTAGCACTAAAACATAATATGATATTTATAATTTGTTACTAACCCTCCTCTATTCTGTTTCTCATATTGGTACGCAAATGTGGCACATGGTGCCACTACCCTAATGCCAAGATGTTTGCCTGCCTAAAGAAAAGTCATCTCTGATGGAGGAGCACTGGAATCACTGTATACAGTAGAAGGGTCTTATCAGATTGGCCAACCCAGCACTGACTCAGCTGTTGAATGGCCAGTAGGAGGAGAAGTAGCTTGATGGCCAAGGTCTTCAGGACTTGGAACAAATCTGAATCTTCATATATGATATAATTTACTCTTGCATTTTGATCTGTACTTGTACTATTACTATTGTATTGTACTGAGGAATACCTGTATTCTATTCTGTGTATTCTATTGACCCCAGTTTTTGACACCCACATCCAACCTAACTGGAAAGGGGTCTCTCTCTGAATTGCCTTTTCCAAGATTTCTTCCATTTTTTCCCTACAAGGTTTTTTTTGGGATTTTTTTTCTTGTCTTCTTAGAGAGTAAAGGCTGTGGGGCTGTCAAAAAACAGGGCTTGTTAAAGCCCATTGCAGCATTCCTTGTGGGACATTTGGTTATACAAAAATAAATGCTATTGTATTGTATTGTAAAATGTGTTGTTTCTTTACTTTTTTCTAGATAGTTATAAATACAATCAAATTTGAATAAGTGAGTATTTTTGGCTCAGTTTCATCAAAGTTTTAAATAATTCTGGTATTCAGTTGTTCTTTTCTCTTTGTGAACCAAGACAAGCAACAAAGCATGAATCATAAAAAAGCTCAAACTGAAATTTTCAATTTTTGAATTGACGTCCCTAATTATATATACTGTAAAGGAAATATAGAGGGGAAAAATATATCCACAGGCATGTGACAATGCAATCAGATAACACAGTTATAGATACGAATTATACTTTATATTTAGCAGCTGGTAAACCTGCAAATTAAAATACAGAATTATTCATGTATTAATGATCTTCAAGCCATAAATTAAATCAGCTTGAAAGTTTTAAGCTGCAATCTGAAGTTGCAACTGACAATTTGTTTTACTACTTGTTTTAGGTATTAATAAAACTGAACCTGTTTTCTCTAAATAACCTAACTTACTGCTGTAATGCTTACCATTAAAAATATATGCATTTATTGGCACTTTCTCAAATCAGAAATATTGTAGGCAATTCATGTCTGAGTGATTTTAAAACCAAATGCACTCTGAATAAGCAAGAATAAGAGATTCAATTGAAAAATTTGACTTGTTATCACTTAGAGAGAAAATAAGAAAAGGAAAAATGGAAGAGATGAGTAAGAAAAACTTAACAACATCCTCTAATGCTTTTGTAAGGAATGTACACGAAGAGTTCAAGTTTCAACACAAACAAATAAGAGTACAAAGTGTGTTTCTAGGAGGCGAACATCCATTTTGTTTGAGTTTATAAGCAACATTTAAGATAGCCATCTCAATACTTTAATCCAGAGGTGCCAAACTCTGATCCTAAAAAGGTTTAGTGGCTTGAAGGTTTTCATTCCAGCCATTTTCTCCATTATTGATTATTCACTAGTGTTAATGGCACATACAATGTTGCCCTGATTTTAATTGACTTGCATTTTAGCTGTTTCATTACTTCTTTAACAAGCATATAAAAAAAGAGATGTAAACCATGCTAACTGAAGAACAGACTGATGCAGATTTCATTTGCACCTTTGTCTTTCATATAAAATCAGTCTCAATAAAATATCTGAAAAGAAAAATGAAAGATCTGTGAAATATTTATCCGCTGTAGTCCACAAGGCATTTGGATGGTGATCTCAGGAAAAAGCAAATTAGTTTTGGAAATGACTCGTGTGGTAGAATGACATCACTAACAAGTCATAGAATGTAATGGTTCATTAACAGCTAAACTGGATTGCTTTACATCCCTATGTCAGTTGGTCATTTGGCTTGCTCTGCATCTCTTTATTGTTTGGCTACCAGTTAAGGGAAAAAAGCATGTCAATTATGTATGCTTAATTAGCTAATGTAACTGGATACTAATCAAGAAAGAGTCCGGAATGAAAACCTGCAGTCTCTGTGGCCCTACCAGATCTGAGTACAACACATCTACCTTAATCATTAATATTTTATCCATTAATTAAGTCTTACTTACTGATGGATAGATTTTATTTAGAATATAGGAGATGGGTTATATTTTTATCTCTCATAAAACAGAAAGACAGACATATAATAATTGCAACATAAAGGCAATTTGTCTATTAGGTGATTAGTTAGTTAAGCGGAGTCATTTAGAGTACAACCAATGGAGGTGGGTGCTAATCGTTTAACCTTTCCTGTGAAAAGATTACTCCATGAGTTCTCAACTAGATTTACTGTTTGCACTTCTATTTTTCTTTAAACATTAATACAGGAATAATCAAAGTTACAAAGTTGAAATATCCTCAGAATTCCATCAACAGAACTAATTACCAATCTCAATTTCAGTATCACTTGTTTCTGTGTATTATGGGTATTATTAGGGTCACAGTCAGCCTTTGCCAATGGCTGAAAAAAACTTTTAAGTTGAGCTTCTTCTGATACTGCCAGTTTTACATAGTAAGAGTGAGGCAGACAAAGAAATTATTCATCTGTAAACTTAACAAAAAACTAGGTTTACCAGAAAGTACCACATTAAAATGCATTTCCTCATAACCTGCATATGCTCACAGACTTAACAACCTTTCAGGTGTCTTTAATTGTTATCAGTGCTCAAGGGCAATTTTTATGATAGTCAGCTTTGAACACATGAGCAATCTGCAGGCTATGTCACTATAGTAAAATACCAAAAAGGCTGGCACTGTAGCATTTCTGTAAAACTATTTGTGATACAATTTCCCATGCAAAGCACTGAAATTCCAGCTAGTATGCAGTAACAGTTAAGAACTTCTTAACTTACCCTAACCGTCCCAGATTTTCAAGGTCTGGAACTGGAGGTCCATAAGACTCAATGTGTAGAGGCTGATAAACGTAGAGAACCTCTTCGACCTTAGCCACAGGCTGTAGTGAGATCTTCTGGTTCTGTAGGGCAAACATAAATAACTCAAGTTTTTTTTTTAAAAAAAAAAAAACCAAAAGTTTGCTAATTTAAACATTCCAGATCTTATATAATAAAGAAAACTTAATCCAGAAACATTTAATACACATTTATGCTTATTTCTTTTATTTCTATTTTTAATTGAAAATGTAAGCTGTATACTTTGCAAACAATTTACAACAGCATTTCAATAGAGTTGTTGCATTTATGACAAGAATTTTAATTTTCTTTTATGATATGTGTATTATGAGTCAATATTTTTGTACATGCTTTTATTAGTTTAAAAACAGTAAGCCTACAGAATTTAACTTTATTAATAAAAATGTGGTCTGCAATTTAATTATAAAAATATCAGTTTAATATACAACATTCAGCTTATTACACACATGCGCATTGGAGGTAGCTAAAGGGCTGTAATGAGGGTAATTCCACGTAAGACCAGGGGGTGGCGGAGTGCGCCAATTCTTTCTCTCTTTCTACTGCAGACAAGTTACAGGAAATTCTGTCTGGCCCTGATGACGTCACTCCTACTCACAACATCATCACTTCCCGTCCCAGGCCCAATGATGTCACTTTCAGTCCCAGGTCCGATGACAGTATTTGCTCTGCCTTGCTTTAAAGCCACCATCTTCACTTCACTCAAGCAGTTCTGTTTTGGACTCCAAAAACAACTGTACTATTAACTTTTTGCAGGTGGGTTCAAGTATACAGGAGGCTGCTCCATACCTTTTTGTGTCTCTTTTGTCATTCTTTGACACTGGTTATGCAGGAAGTTTAGTGAACAAAAATTAAAATGATAAAGAAAACAAAACCAGAATCGGTTTGGGCCAATTCTAGTAACATGACATCGGTGATCAGTATCAGCTCTTAAAAAACCTTATTGGAGTATCCCTAGTTAAAACCCCGCTGAAAAAAAGGGTTTAAAGCCAATTTCTTTTATGTGATACATTTACTTGAATAACCATTAAATTATTAATCAAAATCCAGCATTACTGTGTGTTTTTCCTTAAGAGTCAATGCAACCAAAACACAAACAAAAAATAAAAGTTGTAGAGGAGTAATCATGTGCATATAAGAGCTGACAACCAATTATCTGTCAAGTCAGAAGTATAATTCATAAAATGCCATCACAAGGAAAAAGGGGAGGTGTGTGGTTTGGGTCATACAAATAAGTGAGAGGCTTAACTGTTGTGTGTTTGTCATACCATGGCAGAATGGAAAATGGGAAAAGACAGACCAACATTGATTCTCAAGCCAAGCAGCACATCAGTTGGCTGTGAAAATGAGCAAGCTCACAATACACTTAAAATGTGAAACTGTGCTGAAATGTCATGAGGCATTAGTGTAATCCAACATTCCCAGTGATTCCACGTCATAAGCAACCACCACATTATACAACTTCTAGCCACATACGATGTCAAACTTAATGACTGCAATTGTAAATTCTCCTATCTTTAAGATGTTAGATTACACGACTGAATATTTGAAGAGGGGGACTGTTTGATTTTGTTGGTGTAAGTCGCACATCTGCCCCAGCTGACTGTGTGAATGAAAATCACTGGAAAGGCCATGTACTGTGTAGGTGACTTAACCGGACATCCTTAAATTGACAAGAGTCAGCAACTGCAGTTATTAAATATGACATGATCTCCAACTCAAAGTCACGTGGTGTTATGCTAGCCTAAGATCAATCAAGTAGATAGGTGCATACTTCACATTTGAAAGAATTTGCAGTAAATTAAGCCACTTTCACTCATTAACAATTTTTTGGCATGAATTCAGTAACAACTATTATTTGTAATTAGTATTGTTAAAATATTGTAACTCGATTCTGCAAAATTTTTCAAAGTGAAAATAAAAAATGAAAATAAGAAATTTTCAGTGGGCAAGAAGTCAAACTTGATGCAACATGAGTTTCATGTACAAATGTAACTTTTCTAGTATGCAGTTGAGTTACTTGATGCTACTAAACTACCCTGGTATGTATATGCCTTCATCTTGTGCTGGTTGCTCAGAAGATTACATAGTAGGAACTCATTATCCGTTGACTGTACTACTGTCAACTGAATATTAATTTGATGGTAGTAGTAGTGGTGTCAAGTGTATAGAGCACAGTCAGATTCTTGCTTCTATGCCCAAACAACATGAAACTCATCACTATTCTATAGCACCAAAATGAAAAATAAATGTTAAAAAAAATCTGATCATTTACTACAGTTAATGATTCATCAACTGACACTTATTAATCTTCATTATTCCTGGAGACTCACATAAGCAAATTTCATGCATTCTATACTTTAATCTCCACCATTACATCATATTCCCAAAAGACAACAGTTTTTAATGTTTCTTTGCAACACAAGTAGCTTTTATATTCAGTTTAAGTTCTTATTTATACAAAAAAATAGATTTATATAAGCTCCATAATTGTAATAGAAGTATGTTTAATCCTGACAACAACAACAACATTTATTTATACAGCACATTTTCATACAAAAAAATGTAGCTCAAAGTGCTTTACATAATGAAGAATCTATACTAATAAAAGGCAAAGCCCTCACTCACTCACTCACTCACTCACTAATTCTCCAACTTCCCGTGTGGGTGGAAGGCTGAAATTTGGCAGGCTCATTCCTTACAGCTTACTTACAAAAGTTGGGCAGGTTTCATTTCGAAATTCTACGCATAATGGTCATAACTAGAAGCTATTTTTCTCCATTTACTGTAATGGAGTTCAGCTTGAGGGGCGGAGTTTCGTATGACATCATCACGCCTCTCACGTAATCACGCATTACGTAGAAAGCCAAGAAGAGCTACAAAACGCGCTTTAGAAAACATGCATTATATAATTAAGAAGGCAGCGAAACAATTAGAAGCGAGCGAGTGACATATAAAACCATATTCAGCGGCTCACGTGAACTGACGCAGTGCGCAGACAAAAAGCAACAGTTCCAAAGAGTGCTGAACAAAAACCAAATTACACTGCTACGCTCAAATAGATAAACCACATGCAGATCACCTATTGAAGCTTCATGAATAATGGATACTTTATTCGCGATCAATGATTGTTTTGGTAAAGCCATACTCAGTGTATTTATTAGATGAACGGTAAAAAAGTAAGAGCGAGGGGACGGTAACTTACTGAAGCACACAAGCAAAACCACAATAGCACGCGGGCTCGATGTTCCAAAATATATTTCTTTTCAAGTTCTATTTAGTCCATATGAGTCAAGGCCCACGGGCCACATCCGGCCCGGCGTGTAATTATATCCGGCCCGCGAGATCATTTTATATACTGTATTATTGTTATTAATGGCCCGGGTATATGAAGCGCTGGTAACACAATAAACTACAGATCCCATAATCCAGCGCTTCAGCTGCCTTGCCGAACACTTACCACGTTAATCAAGTATAGCTTATGATGCTACAAGTTATTGCCAAGCTAGCCCACACGATGCCAAAGAGAAAAGGTGATTCTGAACATACAGCCTTTAAAAACCGATGGGAGGCTGAGTATATGTTTACTGACATTGCCGGTAAACCCGTGTGTCTCATTTGTGGAACGTGTGTACAAAAACTGGGGTCTCCTTCCCAGCAAAAGTCGAACAGCCGGCGCGTGCGCATAGCTGTGCCGGGATTTGAGACGCTGACTGCGCTAAGTGAGCACTTTTAATTTTTTTCATCCTCCCCCTGAGCTATAGCCCAGACAAGTGCAAACACGGGACCCCTTTTCTACACCACGGCAAAATAATATTAAGGCGATTCACACTTTCTTTTGCACGTATACGATTATGAGGTGATTATGAGGTCCTCAGCTCGGATTATGAAGACACGCACACGAGTGAAGGACTGACAGTGTCATCACAGCCGATTAATGGCAGAGACGTCTCACCAGTCTACACAAGACCCACCGCGACTTTCCCCAAAAGGCGATCATAACGTCACCGAACACATCTCTCTATCTATACTAATAAACGGCAAAGCCCTCACTCACTCACTCACTCACTCACTCACTCACTCACTCACTCACTCACTAATTCTCCAACTTCCCGTGTAGGTAGAAGGCTGAAATTTGGCAGGCTCATTCCTTACAGCTTCCTTACAAAAGTTGGACAGGTTTCATTTCGAAATTCTACGCGTAATGGTCATAACTGGAAGTTGTTTTTTCTCCATTTACTGTAATGGAGTTGAGCTGGAGGGGCGGAGTTCCGTATGACATCACGCCTCTCACGTAATCACGCATTACGTAGAAAGCCAGGAAGAGCTACAAAACGCGCTTTAAGAAAACATGCATTATATAATTGAGAAGGCAGCGAAACAATTAGAAGCGAGCGACTGACATATAAAACCATATTCAGCGGCTCACGTGAACTGACGCAGTGCGCAGACAAAAAGTAACAGTTCCAAAGAGTGCTGAACAAAAACCTAATTACACTGCTACGCTCGAATAGATAAACCACACGCAGTGGCGCGATGGTAAAGCATTCGCCTGTAGCGCCCACGTCCGAGGTTCGATTCCCGAGAGGGGATGCACCAAGTATGTATGCGCGCTTCTCGATTTATTTTAACCTCGCATCCCCTTAGTTTGAGACGTATGAAAACGCATGCGGTTAACGCA
>JANRMT010062797.1:32015754-32107355 GCA_026402145.1 Polypterus bichir lapradei | reverse complement strand
TTTAAGTACATTTTCAGAATGGTATTGTCTTTAAATAATAATAACCAAAATTTCAACATAAAGTGCAGTTTTTCTTCTTAAAAAAATAAGTCAGAAACATAAAAGGTAATTTGACCAACTTAATCTTTAAACTCTGAGTAACCTTAGCCAAAATTATTTTGTACATTAGGCTAAAACAGTGTGATCATTGAACATTTTGTAATTAGATGTAATTAGAATTACTAACGGTCACGGAAGTCCAATGATCCCCAGTAAGAGCCACAAAGTCTGCTTTCTGTAATGCATCTAAATTTGCTTGCTTTTCAGTGTGCACAAAACTATGCTTTTATCAAGGCTTCGCTCGGGTAGTTTTTTGAAATGAAATTTTCCTCCGATCAGTCGTAGGAACGCGTTTCATTCCAACTCTAACATTTTTGTAGCTGTGATGTGTGCATCAGTGTAATCGATGTACCACGAAATCATGCATTGACAAAAGTTCCCCTTTGCTTGGAATTGAAAGTGTGATTAAATGCGTTATTTTTTGTTATGGAGTACATGCATCGAAGCTTCTCAGCTGTGCTTGTGCTAAGAAAAGGAAAGATTTTAAAAATAACGTAACATGATTCTGCGTTAACCGCATATTTTTTCATACGTCTCAAACCAAGGAGATGCGAGGTTAAAATGAACCAAGAAGCGCGCGTAGATACTCAGTACATCCCCTCTCGGGAATCGAACCTCGGATGTAGGCGATAGAGGCGAAGCCTCTACAATTGCGCCACGGTGTGTGGCTTATCTATTTGAGAGTATGTAGATCGGGGTATATATATATATTCGCAGCGGAGACGTAGTGTGTTAAAGAAGCTATGAAAAAGAAAAGGGAACATTTTAAAAATAACGTAACATGATTGTCAATATACAGTCATTGTTTTGTGAGTGTTATTGAGTGTTGCTGTGATCAAGGATTCGATTATCATTATTTGTTTCAATCAGGGTCGTATTTGTACGATATGTTGTGTTCAAGTTACATTCCATGTTTGTCAATCGTTGTAAAGATGACAGGTTTCATTCATCGATTCGTTTCTTACTGCATCAATAAACAGCTCGTCTTCTTCTTTATCTGAGACCTGACACACTGCATGCACGGGTTTTTTTTTTTACACTGTCTTCCTTTAGCGGGACATTGACTTTTTCCACCGTGTGCTTTGTTTCCGCCGTAGCTGCACTTATGAATATGCTTGCATGCATCAGACGCTTCATATTTTTTGCTGCCTTTTCAATTGAGTAATTCGGTTTTTGTTCAGCGCTCTTTGGAACTGTTGCTTTTTGTCTGTGCACTGCGTCAGTTCACGTGAGCCGCTCGGTGTACATGCATCGAAGTTTCCCAGCTGTGCTGGTGCCATGTCGTGCTATGTCCATGGCTGTATTTAATGTTACCTAAGTCCCGGCACTTAAAACTTTCTCTCGCAGTTTCGCTGAGTTTGTGCCAAACACCACCCTGACCATCTCATCTTCCTCTGCATAAGCACAGTCCTTCACCCGTGAATATTTAGTGGCAGTGTTTCTATTGGATTGCCGCTGACGGACGGCCTTATATGGGCAGGCACTAAATTACAAACGCCAGCGGCAGCCTGTCTATGAATTAAATTTAAAGTTTAGGTTTACATCGTGCTTTGTTTCCGAAGTAGCAGAACTCATGAATATGGTTGTATATGTCACTCGCTCGCTTCTTATTGTTTCGCTGCCATCTCAATTATATAATGCATGTTTTCTTCAGCGCTTTTTGGGGCTCTTCCTGGTTTTCTACGTACTGCGTGATTACGTGGGAGGCGTGATGATGTCACACGGAACTCCGCCCCCACAGCTTTCAAGCTCATCTCCATTACAGTAAATGGAGAAAAACAGCTTCCAGTTATGACCATTACGCGTAGAATTTCGAAATGAAACCTGCCCAACTTTTGTAAGGAAGCTGTAAGGAATGAACCTGCCAAATTTCAGCCTTCCACCCACACGGGAAGTTGGAGAATTAGTGATGAGTCAGTGAGTGAGTGAGTGAGTGAGTGAGGGCTTTGCCTTTTATTAGTATAGATTATCTGTGCAATAACTGTCATTTGTACTTGCTGCTCATTCAACTCATATTGCTGTATAACTTCTTTTAAAGCGTACAAATTTTACTTTATATTGCTAGTCTATTTTTAACTTGTAATTTTTTTTTTTTAAATTATTTTTAGCTTTATTGGAACTAGGCTGAGTGACTTGTTGTTCTCGTTATACACATTTCATTGTAATGTTGACCCTGTGTTAACCTACATATGACAAATAAAAATAAACCTAAACCTAAAAATAAAATAGGAAACAAAGGAACAAATAATCAAATGTCACACAAAACAGTAAATCTAATACATAACACCCAGCAGAAATGACACATTTGAAGATTACCTTGGAATGGAGCAATAGTCAGGCCAAGTTAGAGTTATCCCACAGTACACAAGTGTGAAAAGGGTTATTGACTGGTTTATGCTTGCAAAATTCCCCTCACAATTTATGAATTTTAGCAGTTGCAAAAAGAGTGACAATGTTCACAATTTATCAGAGAAAGTGAAAGATAAGCTTTGAAAGTGGTTGCAATTGATTAGAGAGTGCCTATTGACTTGCACAGAACGCTCAACAAATATTTGACAGAAATGAAAATTTCAGCTTTACAGATACTATCTGCTATTTCATGATGTTTCTGACACCTAGAAATTACCATGAACTACCACTGCACATTTTTTATACTTCAAGCATCAAAAGGTCACCATGAAACATTTAACAACTACTGTTTGCAGTGAGGTCTTTTTTATGTATTACCAGGCACTTCATGACATATACTCAAAGAACAAGTCCTTCAATATCCAACTCATTTCAGTTGCTCATCCGATAAACTTGGATATCTACATAATGAAGTATAGTATCTATAAAACTTAAAATCAGTTTATTATTTTAGTCAATTTGTGGACACAAAAGCTTAAATATCCTTAAAACTAACATTTTTTGCCAAAGCTCCATTTTAGACCTCATGCAATACAGATGAAGTGAACTCAATCTGCATTACTAAGTAAAATGTAAATCTATTTAATGCGGTAAATGATATATGCACTCTAGGATTGCCTCTGCTTCAGTAATCTCAGTCTAAGCTAAAGCATCCTTGTATTTGTCACCTCAAAGTTAATAGCTACAAAAATCTTGTGTCTACTTCCATTTCAGAAATCAATTATCTTCAGTGTTCTAAAGATATAATACTGTAGCATATATCTGGGATGTATAAAACATTACAGGGAGACTTTCTTCTCTTATTTACCACAACTGCAGTTTCATTAGGAACACTTTGCACTACTTAGTAAACATTCTTTGTAAGTATACATACTATGGGCAATTAATCAAACTTATACATTTGAGCATGCTGGACATTTGTATATACTAATTGAAAAGCACCATGGTATATGATGATGTTCTTACATTAAGTAAAGGTTGATATCAATAAACTTCATATTAAAATCTTCTTTAAATACTTGTTCTCTAAATTATACACATAATCTAAGAAACTGCACAAGAACCAAAAAATTGGATGTGTAATAATATAACAATTATGTGGGGTTTTTTGAGCAAAAGCAGCATCTATATGTACCACCTTGTTTCCCATCCCTTCCTCATCATAACTATAAAATAACCGCTTGTTGGTGTTTCGGTAGCAGATAAATGCAGTTCCTCAATAAGAAATATTAGAACTACATATAATAATATTAAAGGAAAACTTCAGGTATTGCTGCCAACACTCGCTGCCCATTACATGCGGTCATGCTAGCAGAGTTAAATTTAGTCCTTCAGGAGGTTCAGGAACGAGCCTCAGCTGCTCTATTTGAAAAGCCAATAAAGCTGACGACTCTCTTTTCCGCCTCCCCGTGGAGGTGGCAGCCACACAACTGCCAGCACACTTGCTAATGCCAATCAGCACCATTTGCCTGCCGCCCTGTTAATCTCCTCTCACCGCACCATTGCAGATGGCTCTCTGCTGCTTCACCCTGCTCATCACTTTTTATTTAAAGAGGCAGAAACCCTCAGCCATTCAGCCTTCTGGTGCCAAAAAGGTCAAAGTTCGGTTTCTCTTTTTTCATAATGACAAGAGAGGACTAAAGCACAATAACTAATCCTAAAAGCACATGGTGAAACTATTTTATGAAAAGTATAATAAAATAAAGGTTAAAGCTAAACACTATGAAGCACAGTATATTAGCAAGACAAAAAAAAGAAAAAAAATTCCATAAGCCCTAATCTTTGGAAGATCTGAGTCACAAATGCCTGCATGCTTACTTCAGGAAGACACAGAGCACTGTGCTTCAGGCATGCAAAACTTGAAGGAGAGAAAAACCACTATGTCAGCACTCGTTCAGAAGGGAAAACCACCATGAAATCCATTCTAGGCATCAGTCAAAAAAATAACTACACCCAATTCTCATTTTTACTCAAATAAGAGGCATATTAATAAAATGGAAATAAAAACATGCTAGGATTTAGAACAGACTTGGAATGGAGTTATTTCAAGATATTATGTGTCAGAACTGGTTAAGCTTCATCATAACAAACAAAATGTATAATTTTGTGTTCTGATTGTTTGCACTTAGTTTTTTATTAGTTTTTAATTAACTTATCCATTATATTTTTAATTCAGGTACATCTTTTAGTACTATTAAAAAGAAAACAGATTACAAAATAACTTATTACATTTACACCAACTACTTCCTGGATTGCTTCTAAACATCAGTTACTTTAATAAAGCATTTAAGAAAAGCCCATAACGCCTAATGACACTTAAAGATAGTAATGATTTTCCCACTCTATACTTGTACAATTATTCATCCACCAGTGCACAATCTTCGGCTATTGCTGCCACATGTTATTTCATGCCGCATGTAATATTTCTGTTCTGTTGACCTCTACGGTGACCTCCACAGAGGCAGCCGTGCATTTCTGTGCAGCATAAATCCTAACAGACAAGTTGAACCTGTTCTGTTTGGCACTATGCCCCCATCGCTGAACAGGCTTCAGATAGACATCAGCAATAGCTGTGGACGAGGCATAAATTCCCCCCACCCCCATTTCAGATAGTTTAGGTTTTTCAGACAGACTTTTACCAAGTGGTAATTTTTTTTTCCAATGTTTAGAATGAATGGGAACTTAAAACCACCAGCAGAATGGCATCAGTTTTAACAAGTCTTCTCACAGATAGGAACAGGATACAAGTTTAAGTAACACCACTGGTCTCAGCACACTTGAAATGAGAACAAGGGTGTCTGATAAAACTTAAATATTATCTCGAGCCAAACTTTTAGAACAATATGATCACAACTGGGGCAAACTGAGCAGTCTGGCCATAAATGTCACTAAGTATTTTCACTCAATAATATTAGTGTCATTAGCATATATCTATCTAAGCCTCAAGGCAAAAACAGTTTTGGTATCAATTAAAATGACACAAGTATGTAAACTTCAGCAAATCTTCAACTAAAACAGCAGAGGTGATAAAAGAACAACTGACTGAAAAAACAACTCATTAATGACCAAGAAGTAGTTTCATTTTCCCAAAAGATGATCCTGTGGATTAGAATCTTACATGGCACACCAGGCATGAACTTCACCAAAAACACTAATGTTATGCAGTGACTAAAATTTTGACTTTCTAACAATCATTATCAACATCCTCATCATTTTTATTCTATTTTCCCTGGTGAGTATTATGGTAGTAACATGCTATAATAAAATACTCCGGGGGCATCCTAATTTTTTGATAAAACCACATCAATTCACTCCTCTTGATCCAGAGAAACATGGGTTCTACGCTGAATTTTGCTCATATTGCTGTGTTCTTCAAACTGTCGTGTATATGGATCTCAGCAACCTTAAACTGGAACCTCATTTCAGCCCCTTGTGTTTATGATCTCACTCATCCACTCACTACCAAGAGCTCATTATAATTGGCTAGGGATGTAGGTGTAGACTGACTGATAAATAAACAGCTTCATCTGCAGACTTAGCTCTTGTTTCACCACTGTGGTCTGGCATGCTGCAATGATTTGCTGGTCAATTTAACTATAACCTCTACCCTCACTTATGAACTAGAAGCCTGACATCACTGATCTCCTGCACCTGGGGCAGCTGTTCATCCCTTACCTGCAGAGAACAAGCCACTGATTTCCGAAAGAGGACTATAACCTAAGATCTGAAAGTGCTATTCTCATCATAGTCACATCGTATTCGGTTACTGTGCCTACTGAATACCACAGTTTGATAAGGCCAAGAGAACATTGTCAGAGCAAATTTACATTGTACTTTTGAATCTGAGATGTAACAGACTGAGTCCCTGTTCCAATATATGTCAGAAAAGGCAATTTCAAGGAGTATGAGGAGTGTGATCCCTCAGTAACTGGACCACACCCTTTTGTCTCTCTTTTTCAATATCTATACCTGTACACCAATTTTTAAAATCAAAATAACTCAATTCATTGTCAATACTGGACATATTCAGGAACATATTTGAATGTACTCACACCAGGGTAATTTACAGTTGCCAATCAACCTATCATACATTCTTTGGGATGCAGTCAGATATAAAGATTTTCAAACCTGCTAAATACAGTTTAGGGTCGTGGTGGTGGGAAGTTGGGAGGGATGGCGAGTAGAGAGATTCCACACATAGAATTCTAACCTGATCATTGACTAACACAGTAGTAAAAGCAGTGCTAGTCACTATATGGCAATACAAATAACATTCTTAACTAATTCAAAGTCACAAATCCACATAATCCAATAATGAAAGTTTTGTAATCTAAGTTAACTGATCCTCTGCGCTCACTCATGAATATATTCATAGAATATAATAATAGAAATTCAGATCTAATACATGCTAATTTATTAAAAAATAATGAGGTCCACATTTTCAATGATGGCAGTTTTGTCAAAAATGCGTGCTAATAAAAACATTACAAGATCAGCTGTACATGGAATTGAATTAAAAAACACACAATCCTACCAGTACTACCTGAAATAAAACAAAGTCAATGAAAAGATATACATGTCAGATATTGATCATTAGTTTATTCACCTTAGTCTTATAGGGCCACAAATAACAGGCATACAATTAATGCCTACATGTAACAGTTTGACTTTGAGTACTTACGACAGGTCAAGTACTTTTTTTTTTGGCTCTAATTAAAAAATAAAAATGCAATGAAGTAAATGTGTTACCCATGGTTATTAAAAAGGAATACATGTACACAAAAAATACTAAAAATTATAATGTGAAAAACAATTACAATACTTTAGACCATAGGTTCCCAACCTTTTTTGGGTCAGAGCCCAGTTTTTCAAAGAGTGATTTGATATCGCCCCCCTTGGGTGAACTACACCATACTATACATTGAAAAACAAGCACAGATTTTTATTAGAAAATATTAATATTGGTGTATTGCTCAAAGTATGATTAAAAAATATATATTATTAAAAAAATGAATATAATATTAGTGAGAGGGCTGAATTTGGTGTGATGACACAAATTTTTCGATGTTTGGTGCCATTTTTGTCATCAGCAATCTTAAAATTGCCGCATTCCACCATTGGCAATCTGTTTCTATTCTTTGTTAATAGATTGTTGACCATGATAAATCCGTTCAGCTAAATATGATGATGGGAGACTTGTAGATCATCTAATCCATGTTGCCATCAGGGAAAAGTAGTGTTTCTTTCTAATGAAGAGGTGTATTGTTTGGTGAAAGTGAAACCCACATATGCAAGTGGCAGACATGCAAAGTGGCTTGCTCGCAGCACAGGCCGGGGAGTTGGCGAGTGAAGTGAGCAGGGGGCGAAGCCCCCTAGTTTTTAATTAGTAGGTCCACATGAGTTTTCCTTTGAATGTGATCTGTAGGTACCGCACTAATTTTAGGTTTACACTTGCTCTAAAGGAATTCCAAAACAATCTGGTATTGATAAAAAACTTCTCATGCATTTATAGTAATTTTCAATGAACCTGTTAAAACATGCATAGATTCGGTCCTCTGCACGTGCGTTAATCTTGTAAGGACTTGCATGATCTGAGAATGCATGACTTGTGCAAACCTGTAAATATAATGTACCAATACCTACTATTTAATACGGACGGGTCTTTCTTAATGGACATTTAAAATAATTGGTTGAAACATGCGTTCGATGATTTTTAGTATTATTCAAACTTTTCAGCGCTTTCTTGTGAGTATTGCCCTAGGGGCGGTGGCTGGTCCTCAACACCCCCTTAATATGTCTTGGACCAGAAATGCCCCCTTAGATTTCTTCAGCGTTGGGAACTTTAGCTTTAGACCTATTTAATTTTTTTCAATAAAAAGGTGTTGCTTCATAAATTACAGCAATGCCTTTCTCCCCCAATCAAATAACATCCACTGAGGCCTCAAAACCATGATCAAAAAGAACAGTGTTGTTTGTATTTATTTACTTATTGGTCATTCTGGGGTGACATGGAATCAAAAGCTGGTTTTAGGTATATAGTAGTAGAGTGATGTACAATGAGAAGTGAAGCAAAATTACTCCTTTTTGTGGCTAACTAAGTAGATTACAACATGCAAGCTTTTGAAGCAGCTGAGGCACCTTCTTAAGGAAAGGTGTAATCAGTCAGGTAAAAGTTGTATAGGTGTGTAAGGTCGGACAGATTAATTATAAAAATAAACATCTGCCAGTTTGTCTATGAACTCCTTCAGATATTCTGAGCCAAGTTTTATTGTTTTATAAAAGCAATTATATAAATTATATCATTCTCAGGTCATTTTTTCAATAATTTAGAGCTCTTTTATAAAGGTGAGTAAAAATCGCAAGTAAACATAGAAATGGAAGTTAATCAAATCCTTTCTAGTGTATAGGTCATGCACTTCCTTGCTCTTAGATATACAAATGAGGCATCTAATCACTTGTCAGTGAAAGCAACTTTAGCAAAGTTCTATGAAAATATGTATAAGCCAGGCAATAACAAAAGGATGTGTTATTTAAGCAGGTGATGAAATGGTGGACAAAAGGTGGACATATTCTTTAAAAGATAACGTAGCTACAAGCATAAAAATGCAGCTGCCTGCAAATACTTAAACAATAATAGCCAAAAGATATTTAAGCATAGGCTTGGCTAATGCCATGCAGTGCAAACACATAAAAAGCTACAGTTCAAAAGCAAAGCAACAATACGATTTAAAACAACAGTCTATTTACTATAAGCTGCAACTAAAAGAGGTGTCTAAGGAAAAAATCCATAGTAACTATTATCTTGTGTACAAGCAAAAACACACACCAGTGTTTGGTTTTTACTGAATTTCTTTCACCTGGCCAAGAACATCTCAGACAGACAGACAGATAGATAGATACTTTATTAATCCCAAGGGGAAATTCACATACTCCAGCAGCAGCATACTGATAAAGAACAATAAGGTATAACAGACAGACAATAATTTTGTATAATATTAACGTTTACCCCCCCGGGTGGAATTGAATTGAAGAGTAATGGTGCTCTGCATGTATTTATTTAAAATAATAACAGCTTAGTTTTGAATCTAACAGCATTACCTACAAATTTATTAAATTATAGCATTATGCAATAATTTTCTTTACTGATGATCATTAACATTCTCAATTAACAATTCTATGAGAAATAGCAAAGTTTGTGGTTTGACTCTCCGGTACCTCTATTGTTGCTCAATTTGAGGAAATGTACCAAATAATTTAGGAAAAATTTTAAAGATTATATTTCCATTAGCTCAAAAACATCCTGTTCATGGTACTGCTTATTTTTTTAAGACACTGAACTACAACTATGTAAGCATCAACTTCTCTGACCCATCACATTTTGCTCTAATAACCCTTAAAGAGAGTCTTGCACTGGTAGGCTTGAAAGAAAATTCTAATTTACAAAATACATTGATTCATTGCGCAAAGAGTATCGGAGGCTTGT
Source organism: Polypterus bichir lapradei (assembly GCA_026402145.1). Lineage (NCBI taxonomy): Eukaryota > Metazoa > Chordata > Cladistia > Polypteriformes > Polypteridae > Polypterus > Polypterus bichir. Next base: position 32,097,364 of record JANRMT010062797.1, on the reverse strand, counting down.
TTCTTATTTGTTTACTGCCCATTACTGTTGTCACCAGAGACATCTGGTTTCTAAGGCAGCAGTGAGGTACTGGCAGAAAGCTAAAGAATTCCTTCCAGATAATGCAAGTCATTAAGACAATGGCTGTAATTTTATTTGTATTCAAAACTTGTGTTGTTCTAGTGATTATCAAGATAAATCTGGTCTACTAGCCAGTAAAACCTGTCCAGCAAGTGGTAACCAAAGCAAATTTTTGCACATTACCCCCTCGCCTCAAATGAAGGGACATAATTTAAATCTGTGAAAGTATTTTATGTGTTTAAGCAGGATTGTTTTTTTTTTTTTTTTACTTTTTTATTAGACAAACCTCACCTTGCTAACTTTTTGCCTCAGGATTCCTTGCCCAGTCTCTTTACACAAGTAGATGTCAAATTGATTAAGACAATGTTCCAGTGGGTTAATCTTGGAAGTGATGCTTTACTGGACAACAGCCATACAAATTAAACAAAACACAGAAGAAAGAGAGCCATTCATATATCAAAAAACGCACTTCAAAACCAGAAAGCTGAGGTTGCACGTAAAGACTGACTGTGATATATTTCATCATGGTTCAATGAATAAAAGCCCACATCTTGCAAGTACATACATATGACTGTTTTCTTTATATCAGCTGGAATCATAACACTACTTCTAAAATAACTTTATGTACAGTCATTCATGTATAGTGTTTATTTCCCTGTAATTTTTGAATTATGTACCCATATGAATCTTAATGTTCATTTCAGAAAGTTCACTTTCAATGCTGAATTTACAAATCCAAACTCCAAGAATGTTTAGCCAGTATATTTAATACACTTACTGTATGATTTCACCAAAGCTGCCTAAAACTTGTCTGAAAGAAGATTTTTTTTTTTTTTTTTTTAATAACTATTCTTCTCTTAATCTTTAATTCTTAGAAATATAACTTTAAAACAAAAATTGAGATTTTACAGTGATTGAATTTAAAAAAAATAAGAGATTAGCTAGTACACAGGACAGTGATTGTTTGGTTCCTCCATGAAGCCAATCAACCAGAAGAGAAATAACAATCCCTGAAGAAACATTTCTTGTCTGACAAGTTAAGAAAAATAAAATGCACAGAAATCTGAAATAATCTGAAATAGTCCGAGTTTTTTAAGGGAAAGCTGTTGGACAGCTACAAGTAGTCACATTGAAAATCAAGGTGTAAAATAAACTTTGGTATAAGGCTCACTGCCATCTGAAAATCATTTTCCATGGATTTTCTGAACATAATATGTAAAAAGTACACAGAAAAAAAAGCTGAAAACAGGAAGAGAGAAAGTGAAGTAATGGTACTTTACACAAAATAAAGAAAGTAGTCTTCAGAGATTAATTATAATGTGCAAGTAAATTAAAAGGCCAGTGAAACTTTAAACTGTTTTGAAGGCAACAGAAATAATTAATTTGATTGTATTTGACTATTTCATTGTCTAAACTTTCAATTTTGTAATGTTCAATTGTGAGCTAGATGATAGGTCCTGGTATAAATCGGAAGGAACTACCAATTTCTTTTTTTACTTTCTGAAATGCCTGAAACAAACATGTTTAAAATTATTCCAAACAGTCTTACGAAATATAGTGAGGTATATTTTTCAACGCATTGTTTATACAGTATAGAGTTTGTTTAAAAAAAAAAAAAAAAAGCAAGAGCAAATTTATTTCAGAAACTGAAGATCAATTTGCCAGAGCAAAAACGTGTTGGTAAAGAATTAAGAAATTAGTTTATATTGAGGCAACATACAGTATACTTAAGTTTTTTTATATTGTGTAAAATGTCCCTTAATTGGTGATGCAGGCAGTTATGCATTGTCCCTCCAGGAAGGCAAGGGTCTCAGGAGAGCTGGAGAGAACTGCAGCTTGAATTCCATAATATTCCACACAAGTCGTGTTGACAGTAACAACATATATACATCTGCATATAAGAGTTGTACAAAAAAATTAGTAAACTTACCTCATAATTCAGTAAATATATTAATAGGAAATTACTTCATGGCAAGCAATTTTACTTACCTTAATTAAATTTTCTACATAATTCTCATTCCAATCAATGCAAATTGCCACCATCTCAATTTTACAATCCTCTAATGAAATGCATAGTGCTCCATTCCAGTCTATACTACCATTTCTCCAATTGTTCCACACTGATTCTCTGCGATGAGGTCTTAAATTTAATCTTTGCAGATCTCAACAAGGTAAGTTCCCTGTACCACAAGAAATTCAATTACCTTACATTGTGAAAACAATACATCTTTCTCAGCCATTTTCTCACACATAACTAAGAATAGATAAAATAAAGTACTTTTGTATTTATAATGATATAATATGTGGAATTTTAGTTACAATCTTGTGTATTTCAGTACTGTCCAGCATTTCTTGGTAGTTTCATCATGTACAGTATATTACTTCTGGCACATATCCTTGAAAATTCCTAATTCCTTGAGTACACCATACATAGCTTAGTGAAGAAATCACTTTATGATTAAATTATTATTTATGGCGAATTAAAATGAGGAAGCAAAGTTGTAGCTATTACCACTGCTTTAGAGCTGCAGAAACGAAAGTCAGATTCCTGACTCTGCCACTGTTGGTGTTGTGTTTGCAAATATTTTCAGTTTCTCTGTCATGACTCTCTAGTTTCATCCTACCTCTCAAAAGACAAGGAAAATATGTTAACTGGCAACTGGTATGAGAAATCCTGCTCATTGAAAGGCTGGGATCTCATCCGGCTTGCCACTCAGGCTGCCACAGCACGTTTCCTTTGCCCTGCAAATTTGTACTTCAGTAAGCAGGCTAAAATATAGATGAATGTATGGAAGAAATGAAATTGTCAGATTATAAATATCAACGTTAGTTAAATTTAAACAAACTTTTACATTAAAATATACAGAACATTGACTGTGCTACTGGGCCTGAAAGTGTTTTTCTTTTTGTTAATGTGAACAACTCAGAAAGAAAATGTGAGTGATTGCTAGAAAAAAAAAAAATTATAAAAAGGAAAATAAAATGATATATATCTTGTCAGATGGCCAACATCCAAAGAATGTTTTAATACTTGGGTAGTTTAATATTAAAACAAAATGCATGTTAAAGTTTTAATATTATGTGCCAGCAAGACACTGCCCTCCTCACAAATGGAATGAATATGTTAGCAGCCTCATTGAAAAGGGAAATTTCCAAACTGCAGAATGTTTCAGAATTGAACACTATGTAATTTAAACTTAGACTATGCCAGTATCTACTACAGTGCAACAAAAAGAAAAACATGCCTTGTACCACCCATAGAAAATATACATTTCCTTACACCATTTTACATTTTGGTTCTGCATTGAAGGGGGATTTTTTTTCATCCCCAGGCACTCTGGTACTTGTCAGAGTAGAACAGTAATTCAGCGTACAGCTATTCTGTGTGGAAGTCAAGGGATATAAGATGTATGGTGACCAAGTCTTAATAAAGTCACAACTATAGAAGACTTGCTGATGAATACATAAAAAGCAAAACACACAGCTTTACATTTAAAATGAATATCTAATACTAAAACATATAGTAAACATTTTACATATAAAAATGCTGTTATTGGTTGAAGTTAAATAAATCTGAATACTAATCACAGAAAGAAATTAAAAAGAAAATTTTTATAACATGAGAAGCAATACCACTAATAATCTTGTTGTTTGAGTTTGCTAACGTTTGAACTGTCCCATCAACTACAGGTTAATTATGGGTTTACACATTCTGTAATAATTGGAACTACCTGTACGTGCATAGTTAAAATCAAAGTTCTAAGGAGCTTCACAGTGCTTTTAAGGGACAGTCCGAAAAACAGGCTTTTGATGTTTTTTTTTTCCTTCCTTTTAATAAATTTGCAATGAATTCATTTATTATAAAACACTTATTGTCATGGTGCTATTAAACTATCATCTTTCTTCAGAGAAACGGCTATTCAGAGAAGCACTGTGTTTCTCTATTTCATAAACACCTGCAAACTTAAAACAGCTGTCCTAATATGATTATTTTTCTTCTTTCATATCACTAGACATACTAGGCCAAACTAAATCCTAGCCATTATGCCTCATAACTCCATTCTGCAGAAAAAAAAAAAGTTGAGTCTGAGACAGCAAAAGAAAATGCTAAATCCCTGGCAGCTACAGAAAAGAATTTTACATAAAAAAACCGATCCTCTTGATGATTCATGTATCAGACGTATGGAAAATATAAACTAACTTTGCTAGGCCAAGAAAGTATTACTGCAGTAATCCATTTCCTGCAAGGTTTTGTTTTCATAACTAAGGGTGGGCAAGATTTGAAATCATTCAACAAACACTTGAAAATGAAGAACTTTGGATGTTATTGTATAGACAATAAACAGAATTTATGGTTATGATAAAACAGAAAACATGTAGGATAATATAATTTTAAACCTCTTTTTGAATTACTTTTTTCATTATATTGACATGCACATTGCTGTGAGATTAACATTCACATACAAAAAAAAATAGCTTTACTTGTAATACTTCCCAATAATATGTGCAATACTTTTAAAAACCACAATATTCCCTAGATCAACATATAACCTACAGAAAAGCACAAAATTTTATTACTATTTCTTACAAGTACATTGGAATTCTTTGTTGCATATCTTATTACCAGTAATGTTTAAAATACACAATTTCTGATCTTAGGTTGCAATATACTGTGTAGGTTTATTTTTTGCACATGCAACTTGGATTCATACTTTATTGAAATCCACAATTCAATGCTTGGAGCTGTCAGGTTTTTTTCAATAACCAATTTTCTTGTAAGTGAAGAAAATGCACTAATGGTACACAAACAAGACCTAGAAACTGACATGTTTCTAAATGGATAATTGCACAAAAAAACAAACCGCAAAAGGAAAATTTGGATTCTTTCTCAAAGAGAAAACTAGAGTAGATCCTACAATTCCAGTTAAAGTTACAGTTATAATTCTCACAATACTTATGAAATTAATTGTTTTTCCTTTGTGGAAACCAACCTTAGTCACAGACAGTCAGCAGAACAAAAGCAGTAAATAACATGGGAAAAAAGACTTTATAAACTTGCTTCAAAACATATACACAATATTAAAAGTAAATACGATCTTAACACTTCTTCTGTTTGTCTCTTGATAGGTATTAAATAGGCTGACATAAATCAGTTTGTACTAACAATGCAAATAATATATTTTATTTAAAATTATGTCTTTCAACTCACTTAAAGGTTTTCCAATGTTGTATCTATCCTGGTGTCTATATAAACACAGGGAACTCCAGTTTCTGTATTACATCTTGCCTGAATAAGGGACCTGAGTTGCCTCAAAAGCTTGCATATTGTAATCCTTTTAGTTAGCCAATAAAAGGTGTCATTATGCTAGACTTCTCACTACATTCATAATGGTTAACACTGTACAACACCCTAGTACTACAACATGAACACTAACAGAGCAACATCCTGAATAAGAGAAATATTATTTACAGAGCATATTTTATACAAATGTTTCCTTTTTAAGGTGCCTTTCAGAAACAGAAACAGCAATACAAAAAACAATCATCATAAACACCTATCAGTCCATTTGCCAAGCCTGCATTTTCCAGGATTTATCGTGAAGTGCTGGCAGCATTGAGAGCAAAATAGGAAATACCAATTGCTGGTACAAAAATTCTCCTTGCCGTTCATTTCATGTCAAGTTATAGTCTCCAATTAACCTCAAATGTACATATCTGAGATATAGATACAAACTGGTAAAACCCATGACAACATGGGTAAAATACCTGGTAAACCCTCAATATGGTACATAAACTGTACAGAGAATAAAAATCAGGTCCCTAAAGTAAACAGGTAAATGTGCTGCAAACCAATGAGTTACTGTGTAACCCTGTATAAAAAATGATTTCAAGCAAAAAAACAAAAATTAAAAAACAATATCTCTTAAAACAACAGCCATTCAATTTCCAAAGCCAATGATTGTGCCTTGCTCAGCAAACCTTGATGATTTGCTTTATAAGACAGCAATTAAACTACAGCATTGACAAAGCAATTACACATTGTAAACAGCCTATTAATTTATTAGTGTTCTGCCTGTAGGCAGGCCCTTGTCATGTAATGCCAATTCTAACTTTATCTGTCTTGCACCGTCCTCTTCACACATATTGCTTTCTCTTTATCATTATCCAGCTGAAACATTCTCATACTTCACCAAAACCTTTAATCTCCATTCAATGATATCTCTTAGTAGTCCATCATGCCTAAGAATATGCTCCAACCACAGTAATGGCATAAGTTTTCTTTTCTTTCCAGGGCACGATATAGGGATAATATCTAGCTACTAGGGAAAATGAAGACCAAAAAATAAATAAATAAATAACCAGGTACGTAATACATGCTAAAAACATAATTTATAATGAAACATACTATATAACCAAGGTTATTTTTTTACTCTTAATCCCTGTACTAGCTAAGTGTTCCTTTCTTCATAGAACTGTAAACCATTTACTGTGTAACAGACACATTGAGGACTAGCAACAGAAACCTGTACAATAAACACTAGACACACTTTAAAGACAGGTCTATCTTTTTGTTCATTTGCATCTATTACTGTTACTTCTTAATAATGAGTTTCTCTAGGTTATCCCTATAGACAGATACAATTCTTCAATTTGTCTGGATTCTGAAGCAGACAGAAATTGAATTAAAACCATGTTTGCCCAGTTGCTTAGAACAGAAGAATCTTGGAAGCATTGCATGGAATGGTGGGCACCAACAAGCTTGCTTGTTTGCATCAAACACAACTAACTCCTGCCTTCTTGTCTGCATCATAGAAAATAAAGTGCAATGTGTAAGAATGAATTCTAATGAGCTTTTCTTGCAATGGATGGAACAACTAGAAACTTTTCACTTGCACTGAATAGAACATATTCATGCTTGCATGTAATATAAACAACAAGTGCCAACTTGATATTCCACCCAAACAGAAACAAATTGCTCTGTAAGTGAAGGTGTTTCTAAATAACATTAAAATTTGTGCTGCATGTTTTTTGAATTGCATACAGAATGTATATAATATTATGGAACACTACTATCCCCAATGAACACCACTTTCTATGGTAACACTTGCACCGTATTCTAAAGAATGTCAGAAGGGCATCATTTAAAACCATCATACAACTGTATCAAGATTAATCTTCTGTTACTTCGACCTTTAGCAAATATGTCTACTAATTTGTTGAAGTCCACTGTCTGGATGTCATTAATAGACAGAGCTGCCATGCTGCTAAGTCTCTCATTTGACAATCTATTCTGATGGCACGTTTTAATCATTCTTACATTCCTAAAATACTTCACATCCTGCAGATGTGACAGAATGAGTAAGTACAATCATAAATATTCTATTTAATTCAAAGAAAAAATCTTTGTGCGGAGTCAAATAATATGAGAGTGTGCATATTGCCCATACTGCATCCTTGTTAGGATTGCTCTTCAGAAGTCCCTATGCAACCTGTTGTTCTGTTGTTAGACCTTTTATGTTTAAGCAAAGGTGGAGCTCCAATGGAAAGATTACATCAGAGCTGATTTCCCTTATACTACTCTATCATTTCTTTTTCCTAGACCCAAATTTGATACTTCACTAAAGCCTCCTCCTTTTCCAACTTCTTTTAAAGTTGCCAATTGCAATAACATTATTTTCCTTTACCTTCAATCTTTACATTCTTGTCGTCTTAATAAATAGGTTTCACTTTTCAGCCCTGTGTTCTGATGTTGGCATATACTATACCTTACTATTACCACTATGCCTTTGGGGTTTGTCTGTAGTCAAATGATCAACACACTATCACAGATACGGTATCTTATCTTTACGAGACACTGTTCTGCAGTCTTGTCTAGTATCAAAGCCACTCCTCTTTATGATACTTGTCCCTCTAGAGGAGTAGACAAATTTTGTATTCTGCCAGATGTGTTGGAAGGACAGATAATATTGAAAAAGGAACACAGAATAAGACACTGGAAAAAACTACAGAAAATCCAAACTGTAATTAACCGACTGAAGGTTTAGTTAAACAAAAAATGATAACCAAGTTCATAGGTCTTAACAAAGCTGAGAATCAATACACAACAAGGAAACACTAAATACTGTGAACTATGGCCGACCAATCATCCCGGCCAATACCCCCACGCCGCTAGATGGAGCCCTTCCGGCAGCATGGAGGTGCCCCGAATTCCAGCAGGGCAACATGGATATTAGAGTTTTCCTTCACAGCCCTGCTGGATACCATGGGGGCTGCAAGGAGACACTGCAGGGAGACTCAGAGACTTGTATTTGCCCTATAACCCAGAAGTATGTCCTGGTCACAGGGACAGAGGAAATGACGTACTTCCGGGATGAAAAAGAAGAGTTTTTGATCTGACCTGGAAGTGCTAGGAAATCACATGGACTGAGGGTTCAGAAGCACTTCCGGGTCAAGGACTATAAAGGATTGTGGGAAATCCCAGACGGACGAGCTGAGCTGGGTGGCAGGGTGGCAACGTGTCTGGGAGAGTGGAAGATTATTGTTTATTAGTATTGTGGTTTATTATATGAGTATTGTGGAGTGGAGGGTGCTTGTGCACTGTATTTGTCCGAATAAAAATTATTATTGGACTTTTACCTGGTGTCTGGCGTCTAGTCTGAGGGTTCAAGGGGATGACAGCGCCCCCTATCTGTCACAATACACATACCAAGTGTATGTGTATTTATGCAATATTGCGTAACCAGAAGTGCCCAGCACTGACCTTCATACATTTGTGTGGGTGATGTCACAGCAACATAAGAAAACAATAATAGTGCAGCAGTAAGATGTCAGTTAATTTTAACGTCTTGAGAAACACTTTGAAAGTAAAATTAAATATTAGATTTGGGTTCTACAACATCCAATATGCCAAACAAAATACACATCTACCAAGAAAGAGTCCTGGAAACAGCAGAAAAAATTCAAAAAGGGAAAGATATCACAACAAACCTAAAATTTCTCCATTCCCTTCCCAAATATCTGTTCTCAATTTCTGTGTGATGAATGGGGATATGTAAAACACTGGTGAACCTTTTATTAAGCTTCAAGCACTATGCCTATTCTTTCAAGTATGTTCAATGTAAGGTTTTACAGCTTTGCATTTAGATACATTTTACTTGTAATAACCATTGACATTTAAGCATTACATACTCTAGATGTGACCTTTATGGCAGTAACCTTTATTAGTTATGCTTAAGAAACTACAACCTCCAGTATGAAAACAATCATACCAGGAATTGGAAGAGTTTGTCTTAAGTATCAAAACCGATTTAGTTTCTAGAGATAAAAAAAAATAAATAAAAAAAAATAATAGAACAAGTGTTCCCGCTTCTCAAATAGTTTGAAAAAGTCCACAATGTGTTTGATATTGTGGCAGCTTTGCTTTTTTTTTTCCCTTTTCACTTCATGATGAACAGTAACAGAATCATTAAAAAATATACATTGAGGATAATATGTGCTCCTGAAACAGCATTAAACCAAAAAAAAAAATGCTAAGGAAATAATATTATACATTTTTTTTATCATAACGACAATAATGACATACGTGTACTGGGTGTTGTAGGAATAACAGCACAGAATAATTTCAAAATAGTAGAATAGACCTAAAGCTGCACTGAGCCTTTCTAAAGTAGGGTGTTGCCTACCTGTCAGGAAGAGAAGCTAGTCAACTTGAACAATAAAATGGCAACTTAACATGTTTCCTCCTGCTCATATTTTACACCTCATCACCTACCTCTGGCTTTTCTTCGTACCACCAGCTGAACCCTTATATTAATACTAGTCACGATTCACTTCCTGACATGTGCCAGGGATAACTTCTGGGGGTGAAGAATTCTCCTGGGGTTTCCATTATAGCTTTATTATAGTCCATATAGGTACTCCCGGTGTCCCTTAACTTCTAAACACTTCAGCTCCATTAAAGGACCAGGCAAATCCCATCCAAAAGGTAGCAGGGTGTCATGAACAGCATACAATGGCACCATTGCTTGTACTTATTAGGTTGAGTGAGCTCCAGGCCAATATGACTATGTCCTCCTGAATCATCCATTTCATTTTAACTTAGCCTGGAACCATCTACTACAACCTCCCTCTGGTGACGCACAACACACTAATAGAGGGTCAGCCAATCCTGTTAAATATTAAGTTAAGTGAAAAATACCACACAGTGTGCGACATCTTGCATAATTATGGGACATACCTTCACCAAAAAGATAACACCTTTTAACCATTATTAAGGCCAATAATGTAATCGGAGCCAGAGAAATGTCACTCAGGGCAAGGGTTAGGTCATAATAAGACATCCTGACAGACAAGTCCCAACCAGATCCCTCATCACAACATATTAAATTCAGAATATTCAAAAATGATTTTTTTATCAAGTGTACAAACATATTTCCATTAATCACCACACATCTACTATTGGAAACAAACTGTAAATATGCAAGTAATATTAAACTCATCTAGAAATTTCCTGATATTTAAAGCAGAATGCTTGCCTACAATCTTAATTATCAGTACCATCAGGCATACAATATACAAGTGTCCAATGCACACCTGTATAATACAAAATATGAATGTATTGAAATACACCAAGAATATAATATTGTACTTAATGACCAATACTTTACTCAGATGTCTACTGAATTTACTCCGAAAAACATCAGATACCATATAATTGTATCTTGTTGCTCCTGGAGTGCATTGGCAACTTAGTGTCAATGTCTTTCATCATAGCTTGAAAGTTGGATATTTTAGAAACATCAACTTTTTAAAAAACTGTATCAATTAAGTTGCACTAGATATTATTGCTTTGTGTACAAGGATCTCTTGTATTCTATAGAAAAGCTGACCATATGGGGCTTTGTAGAAGCAAAAAAAGGCTTCAAAAATAAGTCAGTTTAAATAACAAAACAAATCCTACAACTCAGGTTTAGGTTCAGTGAAACATGCTAAAAACTCAGAAGAGAATCGAAGCACTCACACTGGGGTTAGAAAATCAAATTACTACATATTGAGGCATTAATGAATTTATATATTAAAATTTAACGTAACATTTTTATAACCAGTTCAGTGTTGTGAAGGGCAAAAGCCTACCCAACAGCACTAGACACAAGTCAGGAAACAGCTACAGGGACAGAGCGCCTTAGACGGTCAGGTGTGGGATTCAAACATTGGAATCATGATCCATTACAACACAGTACTAATTATTTAATTACAGAAATTAGTATAAAAATCACAATATCACAATATTTAAAATAAGCTAAGCCAGATAATGAGCAAGTCACACTTAAAAAGAATTCTTTGAACACGACAAAGGAAAAGAGATCATAAAGCACAAAACTTGCCATTATGATTCCAGTAGAAAATTTAGAAGGCTGCAATGCTTGGCTCTGTTTTTCAATCTGAGTCTCCAATTGAGCAGCACGATCTTTGTGTTGAGCCAGCAACACAGCAGCTGGAAGCTTGGAACTTTCCTATAATATACAAGAATTAAAAATAGATTAAGAAACAACAAAGCTGAAACTCTAGTGAATTATAAAATAGATAATATCTAAAACCTGGAATAAAATAAAAGTTAAAATACACAAATCAACAAAAGCAAACTATTAACAACATCCCCAAGTCAGTTTCCCCTTTAAAGAACATTCCAAATAAGAGACTAAGAAACAAAACAATTAATTTGAATTTAAATAGATGCACTATGTAAGAGAAAAACACCTTTAAGACAACTGCGTCTGCGTTGGTTTTCAATTCACATTGCCAAAGATGTGCTGATTATGTTAATGGATTACTAATTAATCATGTATAAATCTACCCTATCAAGATTTAGTCTGCACTGAACGAATCTCTGACAGAATCCATGGTTCATTGGGACATTTGAGCCAATTTAAGATCCATGAAATAGCTGAAAAATAATGGAAAACAAATAATATTAAATTGCTATTTACAGAACAGAACTAAAGGAATTGGGTTTTTGACAAACACATTTTTAGACGTTTCTGATGCCAATCCAACCAACTAACCATTTACAACCCAGTGTAAATAATTCAGGTTGAGACTAAGTCAATGAGTATCTTGTCAGCACTGGACATAAGGTAGGAAACATTCCTCAAAAGCCTGTGAATAAAAACCATATTACATTTTGGTGCTCCATGAATTCAGACATTGTGAGCCAATCTTGCAAAGTTAATGCTTGATGTTAAATTCATATAGTGTTTGCTTAATTTCAGTAATAGAATATAGATGCCTATAAGCTACCTAGAATATGGTATTGCTTTTTACCACCTGTAGAACAGAGTGCTAATTAAGCCAGTTAGGAAACAGTCTTACTCATATAGCATGGACTATTAGATAGGTTTGTAAATATGAGATGGCATACAGTTTTCTGACCATGTTTAACATGCTTACTTACATGCTTAGTATGCTTCAAGCATGACTGTTTTACCAAACTTAGTGAAATGAAACAAGATATACAAGCCTTAAATAGAACTTTAATATCAATGATCTTCTCTCTTTTTGTGTGAACTGTTTGTCTATGAAAGCTTACTTTACTAAAACGTTTAAACCAAGATTTTAGGTATGTGGAAGTATTTGAACATGTCACACTGGTGCTTGAATCATCCTATGTCGTGAACTAAAAGCTGCAGAACTTGTAAAATTGGATAAACACAGCTATAGACATGTATAAGACATTTTTATGTGGTATTTTTAAAATATGGTTCAAAAGACTAAATATTAAGTTTACTTATAAAAAGGCATCAAAAACTGACCAAATATCTTCTACACAAAAAAGTACAATAATAATTTATTATACTCAAACTATGTCACTGACATTCTTTTCTTCACATAAAGCAATTTTGGAATCGATAGACACTGCTAAAAGTGTAGTCAGTTTGCAAGAGAACCTACACAACAACAACTGAATGTTACAGTATCTACACAAAGAACAAAATCTGTAAAATGTGTACCCCTGCCACTTCTCCACTGTCATTCTGTTCAGTGACTATGAGGTAACAGTACTCATTTGCAAAGCAATGGGCTTACAAGGTGTAGTATTGAAAAGATACAATGATAATAATAACATGGTTAAAATTTCACTCATGTTAATTAAGAACTGTAGTTTACATCTTCGAAAAAAGCACACCAAGTCAACACCAATAAGCAAACGAGTGTAGTAAGTTATACATAAAAATCTGAATCACTCAGTAAGGAGACATCCATTGAGATGGCTTATTATTAATGCTAAGAAGGAGTTGTGCTGGTTTGTTCTGCTTATTAAATTCACTTATTGGGATTCCAGTCCATTGTGCAGCACATCAATTCATAGTGGGTCAATTTAGAATTCAAAATTAGCTAAATGTGTACTCAACTGCAGAACTAGCAGAGAGCAACCATATTGAATAAAACGATGAACAAAGTAGCATGGAATTCCAAAAAAACAAACAAATTCCTCTCAACAACAGAGAGCAACTTATTATACATTTAAAAGTAGACAAGGATATGTCTATATAGCTAATATTTAGTCTAGCAATTAAAATTATTTTTTTTAACATTTAAGCAAAATTGCACCGGTTCAAATGTACTCTAGGAGAAAAAAATGTATGACCTGTTCTCCCATAGGAGGAAATTTGTACACAAAATTCATATTTGTACATTTATTTTATACCTAGTAATTATGTGGTAACTTTAATCAGGCAAGTGTATGCCAGTGATTGATTTGAGCCAAAGCCCAAAAAAGAGTTGAATTAGCTTAAGATTACTTCATCAAGATCACTACTATCAGAAACATTTTACTGGGAAGACAATTTCTATGATATTCAGGTAATACTGTATTAGGTAAAGGTGTTGTATGATTTCTATAAAAGCCAAGACAGAAATTATATTTAATTTTTAAATATATTTGGATACACGGAAGAAAGTGTCATATTTCACAGCGCAAATAAATAACGCAACTACTTGTGTTAAAAAATAATGAAAAAAATGAACTGAATACCATCAAAGGTTTTCAGGAGGACATCAGATTTTTTATGAAATGTAAAAATTGTCTATGTTATGGTTAAATGAAGGAAGAAAAACAGCTTGTTGATTATCATTATAGTGAAACTATTATGATTGCAATGTCAGTCAGTCAGTCATTGTCCAACGCGCTATATCCTAACACAGGGTCACGGGGGGGTCTGCCAGAGCCAATCCCAGCCAGCACATGGTGCCAGGCAGGAACAAACCCCGGGCAGGGCACCAGCCCACCACAGGGCACACACACACAAACCCACACACTAAGCACACACTAGGGACAATTTAGGATCGCCAATCCACCTAACCTGCATGTCTTTGGACTGTGGGAGGAAACCGGAGCACCCGGAGGAAACTCACGCAGACACAGGGAGAACATGCAAACTCCACGCAGGGAGGACCCGGGAAGCAAACCCAGGTGTCCTTACTGCGAGGCAGCAGTGCTAACACAGCGCCACCGTGCCACCCTGATTGCAATGCATACAATAGAAAAAATATAACTTTTTTTATTACAAATACACAACTTTTAAACATATTCTCATAAAAATATATATTTGATTCAACTTACCATATAGAATTACAAAACAAAGTTAAACTTGCTTAATCAAATTTAGGGGTGCTGGGGGCTAATCAAGCAGCATCAAACATGAGGAAGGAATAAATCCAGAATAAAACTTCACTTCATCACAGGGGCCATTTAGATATAAACACACTCCCATTGGGCTGATTTGGTAATTAACCTAACATGCACATCTCTGAGACATGGAAGAAAATCTAGACCACCCAGGGACAGCAACATTGCCAGAATTAAGCCCACTCTTCCAGAGTCGTGAGGCAGGAATATTAACTTCCACTGCACTAAACACTTCCAAACACAATGTTAACAATGAAACCAAAGCAATAAAAAAATTATGTTATAAAGTCTGACACTATGATATATTAATATATTAATCTCTCACTCTCCTTTCGTTTTCTCCTACTTGTCTAGTCCAGTGTCGCATCAGCCAGAGCATTTTTCAGTAACTTTTCATAGAATGTTTTGCCATTAAACTGAAGTGGAAATCTGGGATGTGGTGATCTGAAAAACCTCTCTTATGAAGCATATACAATCAATGTAAGTAGAGGGTATGTACTCAGAAACAGATGATCATCTATGAGCGTGTTGTTACATATATATATATAATATAAAAATAAATATAAATATATATATATATATAAAATATAATCCCTCCTCGATCGCGGGGGTTGCGTTCCAGAACCCCCCGCGATAGGTGAAAATCCACGAAGTAGAAACCATATGTTTCTTTTCTTTCCAGGGCACGATATAGGGATAATATCTAGCTACTAGGGAAAATGAAGACCACAAAAATAAATAAATAAATAAATAACCAGGTACATAATACATGCTAAAAACATAATTTATAATGAAACATACTATATAACCAAGGTTATTTTTTTACTCTTAATACCTGTACTAGCTAAGTGTTCCTTTCTTCATAGAATTGTAAACCATTTACTGTGTAACAGACACCTGCATGTTCACTAAATTTCAACTGCTATAAGTCCCCAACTGCCCAAAAACACTGTGTACCTGCATGGCAAACAAATCTCTATAGTAGTTACAAGATTATGAAAAAAATAAATTAAAAAAAAAACTGAAAAAGGATGTCTCAGATACATATTCCAATTTAAGGATAATCTGTGATATATGTAAACAGTTTAGTGTACCTTTATTTGTTACAGTTATTACATTTTGTACGCCATCACTTTGTAATATACCAGTAAACTTCAAAGAAACTCACAACACGGTATTACTAAAGCCTAACTGATTCTGGGGAGTCTTTTCAAGCAAGTTTGCTTACAATGATCTAAAATACTGTAAATAAGTAAAATATAAATATGGAACTTGAGAATATTTTAACAAGTATTTAGCCAAGTCAATAGCTAGAGAAATTGCTTACAATAATGATTAACACAAGGGCTTTACTTAGCCGTGATCTCTGTTTCAGGGGTCCACAGAAATGAATATGGGCATGAACACCCCTTTGGATAAATTGTGGCAAAGTGAAAAACATAATCCAGTTTAATGAGAACTACTGAACTAAGAAATACAATAAATGACAGAACCACTTCTTTTGATTTTATGGGTATTCTTATCATCATCAATGAGTCAACTATACAACATACAGCCCACTTCAGTATATCCACTAAGGCAATGCATTCCCTACTGTGAGACACAAAAAAATGTTATCTTGAAAGGACAGAAATTACATAAACATACATAATCCAATATAAATACTCTTACAGTACATACTGTATACACACACATTATATACAGGTAAACTTTTTTATTGCTAGAAATGTAGTATGGAAAACGTGAACATATGCATAAATTAACTAGATGCATTTGCTGCACTCCTCTACGTCAACTTCAAAAGCCATTTACAAAAATCAAAAAACAGGGGTTGTTTCTCCCTATCATATTATTTCTCACAGGTGACTACCACACACCATTTCAAAGTAAGATTTGAGTAATGTTTAAGTTTGTGTTGACTCCTTCAGTAAAAATAGTTATTTAATACTTGTGAAAAAAAAGCTCAAAAAATACACACCAGCTCATCTAGTAGAGTTTGTTTACTTTTCTTTTTTGCCATAAGTTGCCTCTGTTCCTCCTTTAGCAACAGCAGCCTCCTCTCCTCTGCTTCCTTTCGTTCTATTGCCAAGATCTCCTCCAGCTCCTCTTGTTCTCGTGTCTGATAAAGAATTAGATACAGTATAATTATGAGAGAGCTATGACATAAATTGTTTTATCTCATAGACTGTAATATATAATTGACAGGAAATGTCTGCTTAAAATGGAAACAAAAAAAAGTATTGGGGAAAAAATTGTGGAGGTGGCAAAAGGAAAAGTACAATACTTTGGTGGGGGGGGGGTTTATTTAAAATATCTGCATTGGAAAAGTTCACATTTTTCAAAAAACACTGAAAAATGTGTACCTAAAGCCATTATCACATTTTCATAATCATTTGTTCCCACCTGCAAAAATGCTGAAATAAAGAGGAAAGTCCTGTTTATGACAATGAAGGTTCACCCTATTTTTTTCAGGGGACAATTGTCCACATTCTTAAAACAGACAAGAAAACAATTTATCATGCAAACCAGGAAACAAGGCATCAGCACACTAATGACAATAAGTTGAAGAAAGAGAAACTGCACAAGCAAAAATAATTAGGAATGAATTCAGTCCATTTAAAGAAAATACAGGATATATACAGAGTAGGTCATTTTTGTTATTTAACAAATAAAACACTGCATTGTCTGAATTTCACTGTTCCCAATGGTGGAGAAGTTAAAAATGACAAGGTTCTGTAAAAACAGTTGGAAAAAATCTTCAATGAGACACTTTGTGGCTCACACCTATTTTAAATTTTTCATTTTCTCCATTGAGAGGTCAGTTGCAAGAATTTCAACCCAAGCAGATTTTACAATTCTTAGAAAATGTATAAATATTCTCATGGCCTAATTACATTAGTACTCCCTTGATCCTCATCTGTGTTTTCTTCAATATTTTGTATGCATATTTTGATTACTGATACAGACGAAAATACTGTACCCTCCATGGATGGCTATATTGTTTATGCTCATTTGCTAATAAGGCGGCAGTCAGTTGAGAAAAGAATAACATTAATGCAAAGACATGTAGCAACATATAAATAAGCAAAACAGAAAACTGAAAGCAATTTTGAAATGTGGCCATTCTGCTTGATCAAGAATACTAATATACTGGAATTCTAAGATAAAACTGGAGACACGTATGGTTTGAGAGGTACATATTATATTATTAATCTTAATTTTCAGAAGGCTTTTGATAAGGTTTCACATGAAAGGTTTTGGATCAAATTAAAAGGAGGAGGAATTAAGGCACACTCATTTGGTTTACATGCATGGTTTTTTTTTTTTTACATGCATGTATTTCACTGAAACCAGGATTTTAAAATGCCACATAAATCTTTATTCTGGTTAGAGAAACCAGGATATCAGTCTCTGAGGAACCAGGTTAAAACAAGTAGATTTGTCCATAAGTAGCCTGGTTATTCAGCCTTGTAAACCCTTAACCAAGTTGCAGTTAAGGATTTTACAGTTTGCACATGTCTGTGGCCACCAGTCTTTGCTTTGCGCACACACATCCAGCAGCCACAAAGATTACATTTTCTTAGGCAAATGCTCGGTTGATCACATTACTCCTTTCTCCTAGTTAAAATAATATGTCTCAATATTTCAGAAAAATTGCAGAATTTATGTAGACAAGCTATATGTACAATGCTCAGTTCAACAGCATAATTTTCGGAGCAGTGTTGTGGGTAACACATTAAAAGCAACGTGCATTATGTATTCTGATTACCTTTTAAAGTAATAAATAACTTAATGCAATGCTTATTTTATTGCATTAAAAATGCCTGTGTTATTATTAGCCCAGAAGTACTGGCTGTAAAGCAAGAAGCACACATATAGGTATGCCGCTCCATTGCAGCACTTAAACAACCAAGCAGAAAAGAGAGTGTGCAGAGTGCAACCAGCAAAACGAATCTATAAATAAAGTGTCAGTTTAGTTTTAACCAAGCTACAGTATTTGCTACCACCATGTTCGAACAGTGTGAACAGGTGATGCAGCAGCCATTATCCATACATCAAATCTGTGGGGTCTCAAGATCTAATAAGGAAGTGGATGTTATTTATTTCACAGCACCTGAATGACTAAACGTATTTATAAAACACAAGAAAAGGATCATATTTGGCTGTGCATTTGTTCACTTTCATCAAAGTTCATATATGGGCTTAGGGTTTAATAACAAATGTTGGCCAGTACAAAGTGGAGTTTTACATACAAAAGAAAAAAAAGTAATGCAAAAGTAATGGACTGTTTGTAATGTATTACATTTTATAATTTAGCTATGTTTCCTGTAAGTAATGTAACTAAGTAACGTTAGGAGACACAGGCATGTTTATTTTTGATTTCCCAGAGTATGTTCAATCTTTTTTTTTTTGTGGATTTTAATGACATTGGAGTATTTTCGAGAAGTATACTTGCTTATGTAAACAGCAGTTCAAGGTGATTCAAGGACTGCAAGGTAAGAAGCAGAAGCAAAAGGCTTAAGAAGTTGAACCTTTTTTAATCCTCAGCAAAAAAGGTTTAGGTGGTGGCATTATTGAAATGTTTAAAATTCTGAAGGAAAATAGCAAAGTGGATTTGAGTTATTTTAAAATATCCTTAAACAAGAATATGGGGACACAAACAGAATTTTTACATGAATGTTACAAACGTCTTCTTTACATGGTCAACTGTAAACACACAGAATAAGTTACCAAGTGATGTAGTAGATAGTAAGACTTTAGGGACTTTTAAGACTTCACTTGATGTCATTTTGGGGAATTTAGGTGAATAGGACGGACAAGCTCTATTAAGCTAAATTGCCCACTCTTTGTATAGTTGTTCTAAATTTTAAAATTCAAAATATAAAAAGTAGTGTTTATGTTATTTTTTTTTTTAGCTTTCCATTGTTAAATACATGCTTTGCAGATCTTATTCTATTTATCTGCACAGTGAAGGACACACTATTGAATAAATTGTCTTTGATTTATAGCTGGTGGTCTTCTTCTTCTTCACCTTTCCCACTTCTATATGGAGTCAATGTTTTATAGGTTTTAGCAAGATTTTTATGGCCGGGTGCCATTCCTGATGCCAACCTTCCCAAATTTACATGGCTTAAAAAAGGAGGGTTTGATTTATAGGTGTTAAATTTTGAGAATTGCAAATAGAGAGAGATGGACTGATGGGTAATCATCAACAGTGCTAAAACTGAATTATCATTAGCAGGAGTATGCTGAGAAGTACAGTAAATTCTACTGTTAAACAATTAAATCAATTAGTATTCTTATCTGTAATTTTTGTTAAAATACATCCCTAATCAAAAGTATTTTGGTAAAAAACATGAATGTTTATTTTTAAAGAGATTTGTGTTTATTTTAATGTAATTTGGTGTTATTTTGGGAAAAATAGGTGTCCATTTTGTGACTGAGGAACACATTTTTCAATTAAATAGGACGGCAATTTAGGTTTTTGAAATCATAAGAGTTGACCTTACGAGGAGTTTTTCAGGAATACATTGAAGGATGACTGCATATTGCCTCAGAATCAGCAATGGTGGCAATCTGCTATAACCAACAGTGGGCATAAATGTTCTTCTGCCAAGGACAGCAACAGCAGAGTCAATACAGTATTAAATGGGCTGCAGTTTGACTCTTCTCAAACAAAGACTGGCCAACAGATAATGCTACAAAGTAAAGAAACTATGAACATTCCTATTAGTATAACAACACAGGACAGGTTTACAGGACTGGCTACAATTTCCATAGAACAAGACATGTTATAGAACATTGGAAAAGAAGTTGGTGCATTATCAAGGTATTTGTGCAAGACATGTAATAATCCATCATTAAAGTCCAAGAAATCTTTCAAGATTAAAACTGGGCACCTACATTATACTTAACAACTGTTTAAAATGGAAGTGCCGTAGCATTACAAAATTTACTTAATGTACTGCCTACAGCAGTAGAATGGCACATACTACTGATGTTCATAGAATAGCTTGTATATAACATGATCACTGCGAGCACAGAAAAACAAATGTAGAACAGTTAATAGCTTTCCATGATGCTTTTCTCTGACTGACTACTGTAAAAGCTAAACAAACTATTAATTGTTCACCAGTTATGTGGCTCTTTGAAGACATATAATCAATATTGATTACTGTACATCCTCACTATCATTACAACTTGTACACAACATTGTCCCATCACTGGGCTTGGTTTTTGATTTCTTTTTTCCTCTAGGATCACCATACTTCCACTGCTTTAGCTATCATTTGGACTTTGGGTCACAGTGATAGAATGATTTTTATTCCCTCAATTTTAAAATGCTTCTTAAAATTTTCACAGTATGAATTTACTGGCTCAAGATGCTTAACAGAATATTGGATTAAGTATTACTTCATTTCAGGAGATAATATTCTAGCAACCAATGTGCACTGGCCTTGCTCATGTTTAATTATTCTTGTAGTATGGATTCAAGTGAACTATAAGTAATTCCTGCAGCCTGTTATCTTATGCACCATCACTCTTTCAAGTCTTAATTTCAATTCAGTCCATGGTGGCAACATTTTCTTAAACCAACAATGTCAAAGGCCTGTCAGACCTTGGGTCATTTTCAACAGATGTCCTGTAATGATACAATTCTGAAGTCAATTTCTTGACTGTGGCATATGAAAGGGATGTTTTCCTGAGACAGAATGACTACAAGAGAATGAATCTCTGAAAGCATATGAATTTTTTAGTATTAGAAACTCAATGACAAACAAAATACTTGATTTTGTGGTTTTTGGGATTCGTCTTGATGTGGTTCTAAAACAAGAAACACATACTATGAACCACAAATGCTGGAAACTTGTAACTCGCATACTTTAAAAATCACACAGCTCCATAGAACACCTCACTCAGATTCAGGGCTAAAACATATAATCACCCCTCATACAAAACTAGAAATTACAGATTCTGAAAAATAAAAGTAGAAACAAAAAATCACATGACTAAACAGTATATTACATTAAAGGCAAAAGGGGTATCTAATAAAGAAATCTCTCTATTGTAATAAAAAAATCTTGGGACGAGACATGTCTTTTTGAAGAGACTTTTTGGAATGAAATTCCATGAGACGGAGACTTTTAACATGAGATTCTTTCAAGTCATGCCATACTTACAACCTTTGGAAGCACGTCCCGTGAGACAGTGACTTTTGCCATTAGATTCTTTCAAGTCACGCCCTACTTACAACCATTTTCAAACAACACCACGGTCATCTAACCTCTCAATCATGTGAATGCTTTTGGCAAACACATTTCCTGCGCTCTCACGCTCTTATAAATTTTATCAGGACAATAATCGTATACATTCTAGATGACACGTCAATGACTAAGCGAAGAAGAAGGAGCAGAACATCAAAAAGAGACCCAAAAGCATTGGTGAGAAAAGAATGCAAAAAAGAATAATAATAAACTATATGCAAATTCTGAAAATAAGGAAAGTAATAATCAGCCCAGACCAAGTGGAACTGAAAACCTCGCAGGTCCAATCGGGGTCAGAAATAAAAGACAAAGAGTAAAAAAACAAAGGAGATCTTCATAAAGACATTCAAAAGCATTGGCGCTATACACATGCAGAGCAAGTTAAAGATCATAAAAGTAGTAAAATTCAAAAGAATCAAAAAAAGATAGTAAAGATTGCATTAGCGATAAAAAACGGAAATTACTCGGTGAAATAACGGAACAGCAAAAAGAGACTGAATATATGGACATAGGTGATATGTCAGAAATATGTAGATATTGTAAGGATTTAAAGATTAAGTCAGAGACTTGTAGATCATCTAATTCGTGTTGCCGTCAGGGAAAAGTAGTGTTTCTTCTCAACGAAGAGGCGAATCCTCGAGAATTAAAAGATTTGTTGTTTGGTGAAAGTGAAATCCACAAACACTACAGGCAAAATATCCAAACCTAAAATAATCTGTTCGCATTCGCATCATTCAATGATCAAAACGTATATTTATACAATAATGGACCACACACTATGAGAATCTGTGGTCCCGCAAAAATTAAAGCTACGATAAGTTTAAATTTTGAAGAAACCACAATTCGGTCATGTATATATTTATGATCACAGAGAAGCGAAACAACATAGAATCGAAAGACTTAAATGATCTGATGTATTAGAAATTATACAGCCAATAATGGATACAAATCCATAAGTCAAAAAGTATTGCACTTTACACTAAATTTATCTGCAAAACGCAGACAGAGAAATTTTCTTGGATTTCTATATGAATCTGAGAGATCACAGTCGCATTTATAATAAACCAACACATGACGAATTGTCAGCGATAACAGTTTCAAAAGACGGAGATATCAAAGACAGAGTTGATATTCATGTATATATGAAAGCAAAGCAGTATTAACAAGAAGATCTTGATATCCATCCATCCATTTTCCAACCTGTTGAATCCGAACACAGGGTCACGGGGGTCTGCTGGAGCCAATCCCAGCCAACACAGGGCACAAGGCAGGAATCCAATCCTGGGCAGGGTGCCAACCCACCGCAGGAGATCTTGATATGCCATTCGTATTAAAACGTTTACAGTATTCCGTGAGAATAGCTTTTGCTATGACAATTAACAAATCACAGGGACAAACATTCAAAAAAGTTAGTTTATTTATTAGAAACTAGCAAAATACCCGCACTTCGCAGCGGAGAAGTAGTGTGTTAAAGAAGTTATGGGAAAAAAAGGTAACATTTTAAAAATAACGTAACGTGATTGTCAATGTAATTGTCGTAGGCTTATTTTAGTATTGAGAATGATGAGTATGATTGTAAATGTTGTGTATGAGAAATACACATTTTTAGGATGTAAGGATCTATTTGTAAACCAGGCTTGCAGTTCTGCCCTCAGGCTGTAAAATGCCTGCTGAGCTTACTCTTGAGCATGCAACGTACAGATGGCCATGTGAGAAGCAATCTTGTGTCAAGTCAATGCTGACCTTTTTTAGAGTCTGGCCCTGTGACTCATTTATTGTCATATCGAAGCAGACCCTTACTGGAAATTGGTGGCGTTTGAATTGGAATGGTAGGCAGAGGGTATGAGAGGGATGCAAGGAATAAATACAGTCTTCTCCGAGCCTGTTTCAGTGAAGACAATTGCCTCAATGAGGTTCCTAGGCAGAGATTCAATCTAAAGCCTGGTGCAATTACAAAGTTTTGGTGGTTGTAAGTTTTGTAGTAAAGCGGTGGAGTAAACGAAAAGGCAGGAGTCACCAGCAGACAGACGTGAAGCAAGGCGAACAATAACAGGCTTGAAGAGGTGGAGTAAAGAAGAAGGGAGCAGTGAGCACAAACAGCTGAGGACAGTAAGGAAGCGAGTGAGGAGGCACATGAGCACGGGATGTCGTTAATGTATATAGGCAGGGAGCCAACCACGCGGTAGGTGTGTGGACAGTGGACGTGTGGAAAAAGGAAGGGGGACCGGGAGTGCCCTTGTGTGTTAAATAAATCCTCTTTTAATGGAAATAAGGAATGACACCGCCAAAAGGAGAGCTCAGTTCCTAAACTTCCTTATGGCGTAAGGGTGAGAACCACCAAAAAGAAGACGTTATTTTCAAAAGTTTATTACGGGGCACAACATGAAATGAAACATACTTAACATTTGTAAGTACAGTGTAAAGGATGAGCATGGGAAAATTGGAAGTAGCAGAAATAGTAATGAGGGGTTTCCCCTATCTATATATACAGTTTAGGGGGTACACCCGTTTTCCCCCCCCCCCCCTTGGGTGTTGTAACAGGACATGAAACATACCTAACTTTTATAAGTACACTGCAAGGAATTAGCATGCAAAATTTCAGCTTCCCACATATATGGAATGTGGGAGAATTAGTGATGAGTCAGAGAGGGCTTTGCCTTTTATATGTGTAGATGGCAAAATACCCACGCTTCGCAGCGGAGAAGTAGTGTATTAAAGAAGTTATGAAAAAGAAAAGGAAACATTTTAAAAATAACATAACCAGTGGTAAAGTAAGGAAGACTCCGTAATAAGGGCGGTTGGGTGCACGTAGAAGGGGTGCCTGCTAACTTAAAAGGGATATTCAGAGCTGACGGCTTTACTTGTCTGTTGTGGAGCGGGCATCTGCCATGGATGCCAGGTGAGACGGACTTCATTCTTCAATAAAGGAACTGTAGCCGAGCCGGTGAGACCGCTTCTTTACATGTAAATTAAGTAAACATGTCCACGGCGCACATCAGGATTGGTCGCTGGATTCACTGCAGACTTCCCAGGCCGTATGATTATAAACTTTTAAAAGAAAGTTCAGATAAAGGACTGGGGAACGTGTGGGGATTGTGCGTGTCTGGGTGTCTAATTTATATGTGTATATAGTTGTAATATAGGTTAAGTACATGTGAATATATTTGTGCCGTTTATAAATAAGATATTCTTTCCATTTCTTTACCTTGCTTTCTTGCATTGTTTCGTTTTCGGCAGCGTCTCTATGAAGTTGTAGATTTGCCTGCGAGTATGTAGTGACAGAGTGTCTATTAACTTGTGGATTTTTCTGCAAGTATTTAGCGACAGCGTGACGAAGTTGTTTCCATCTAGCGGCATCAGAAAATGTACCATGACGTCTGACATGCCTCCTTTTTACTGTTTCCTCACAGCTTGGAGTGCTGCTGATGGATGGCCTTATATGGGCAGGCAGTCAATTACATGGGAGGCGTGGGGATGGTGGACGCAATATAGGCAGGCAGCCAACTACGTGGGAGGCGTAGTGATGGGGGATGCAACTCTGCCTCACACGGCGACCGAGCTGCAGGCTATGGCCGTATATATGTACATAAGTAGTATTCAGTTATGACCGTTATGTGTAGAATTTCGAAATGAAACATGCTTAACTCTTGTAAGTAACCTGTAAGGAATGAGCCTGCCAAATTTCAGCCTTCTACCTACACGGGAAGTTGGAGAATTAGTGATCAGTGAGTCAGTCAGTCAGTGAGGGCTTTGCCTTTTATTAGTACAGATATATAAATGATATTCACTCACGGGCAGTTATACGTTGCGTTGTCACGATGTAAGTCCAAACACGGAAACAAAATTCAATGCGATCTTGAAGAAAAGTTAATTCCAAATATTGTTTTAACTTAAGTTTTAAAGTAAAAGTGAAAATAATGCATATGTAACAATTCCCATGAAAATAATCTCTTTAAATTGTACATCCGGTTAAACAAACCAGGGGGTTAGCAAGCAGGGGGCAGAGCCCCCTAGTTTATTTAAAAAAAAAACACAAAAAAAAAAAAAAAAAAAAAAACTTGCAGCTACTATGATCGTCCAGGAAATGAGTTTGACACACATGACCTAAACATCCAATGCAGGAACTAGCCATCAGTCTAATTTTAGATCATTTCAGTCTCTTTAGAACATGAAAATATGCCCTTAATTTAGTAACCAATCAGTGCTATTATTTTATAATTACAGTTACAGTGACAAAAGTGTCGAAAGACGACAAAAAAAAAAAATAATTAAATGATTACTTAAGGACTGATATAGTGGAAATACTGTATAATTGGAGGAAGAAGCATAAATGTTCTTGAAGTGACTTAAAATGTAACTTAAGCAATTTTACAAAAAAAACTTTACTTTTCTATGTTAAAACAGCCAAGCTATAGGCATAGGCAAAATGTACCATGCTTATCTTTGCTTTTTTTATTCATATAAGAACTGTCTAAATATTCTGATAAATATTTTAAGTGAAAAGCATCAAAGATTATGCGGCATTGTAAGTCTACAGTTTTAGGAATGCTACTATGTGAAATGTTGTTTGGCTGTGCACTGGTTAGAGATAACATCTGGTTCCATCTGCCTTCTGGTTGTAAAGCCTCTGCTTCTCACAGTTTTACAAGAACTGCTTCTGAGTGAAAAGCAACACAAGCACACTTTACTAATTCATGTCAGACATGAGAAGTGTAAAGTTAGTTTAATAAGCTACTGAATCTCAAGAGACAAGGAAATGTCAGACAAATGTCATTCAGGGCAGAATGACCACACCGTATTTACATTGTCTTAAGATTAGTAAAAAGCTGATCAGGGGTTTTTCATCACCATCATGACTGAAGTAAACGTGTGACACAAAAGAGCTTAAGACACAGCTGCAGCGCAAGAACGGTGCCACCCAAGAGATTAAACATCTAGCAATACCAGGTTGTATGGTGTGGACTGCCACATCTTGCTTTGCTTTCTGTGTTTATATGAGATTGTTTATTATTAATATTTTGATTATTACAATATTAAACTGAATTAACTCCCTGCTTCACTGGTTTGCATCTTTATTTACTCTACCTCTGTTGACTAAATGCATTAGTTAAGTCAGCAAGAGAGGAAGAGGACACTCCCAATAGATTTCTATACAATGGCACGATATAGACAACATAGTGTGGGCTGTATAGCATTGATATAGTAACATTATACAGAATAAAATATGGGCTCTATACCCTAAATGCTTTTAAAGGTCGGCATAAAAGAGAACTGTACTTCTATTCACTCTGCTTCTGAGGACAAAGTGCATTAGTTAGGTCAGCAGGTGAGAAGGACTATCCAATAGAATAGGAATTGGGATTAATAAAGTATCTATCTATCTATCTAATACAGTGGCATGATAAAGAATAAAGTGCAGACTGTCTAAAACTGATATAGTACCATGATATAGAATAAACTGCTGAGCATATATCCCAGACGCTGTTAAAGGTCAGCGTAAAAGAGAATTGAAAAGAGGCACGATAACATGGGACCACATTAGAAATAATTTGCACAGGCAAGAGAAGGTATATGATTTTGAGGAGAAGTATCCCTAAAAGGTTTTCTATGACAATATATCACAGAATATGCTCTTATAAAAAAATTTAAAGAGGTTTTGTAATGTCTCTTTGCTGGGTTGTGTGGTTCCTTGTAGAGCCATTACCTGAAAAACAACAATTAAGTTCCAGCAGGGGTACTTTGCATATGAAATTGGTTCTTTTAGATAAAGGGTCAGAATAAGTGGAAATGGAAATCTTTAAATGTATAGTTGAAGTCAGACGTTTACATTCACATGGGGTGAAAAAATATAAAATGATTTGTGAAATAGCAATGGGTTCATGGCTTTTAAAAGAACAATAATATGGGCTAAGTTCAGGATTTCTTTAGTATCCTGCTATAGCCTACTATACAGTTGAAGTCAGAGGTTTACACACACCTAGAGCAAATTCTTTAAAACTCTTTGTATTTCACTTTTTTACTAACTATATCACAATACCAGTGAGTCCCAACTTTACATATAATCTGTTAGCTATGCCTTTAGAAAGCTTGGAAAATTCCAAAAATGACATCAAGCCTTTACGAAATTAAGACCATTAGCTTCTGATAGCCAAATTGCTTAACTGGAGTAAACATGTGGATGCACGTTACGGCCAACAATCAAACGCACTGCCCCTTTGCTTGACATAATGGGAAAATCAAAAGAAAGCAGCCAATTATGGACCCCCACAAATCTGATTCATCCTTGGGAAAAATTTAGAAACACCTGAAGTTTCCATGTTCATTTGTACAAACAATAAAATGCAAGTAAACACACCATGGGATCACACAGCTGTCATACTGCTCAGGAAGGAGATGTATTCTGTCTCCAAGATAAAAACATACTTTGGCATGAGAAGCGCAAATCAATCCCAGAACAATAAAAAAGGACCTTATTGAAGATACTGGAGGAAACAGGTAGACAAGTATCTATATCCACAGTAAAACAAGTCCTATAGCGACATAACCTGAAAGGCTGCTCAGCAAGGAAGAAGCCACTGCTCCAAAGCCGCCATAAAAAAGGCAGACTGCAGTTTGCAATGGCACATGGGGACAAAGATCTTACCTTCTAGAGAAATGTTCTCTGGTCTGATGAATCCAATGTCACACTTTTTGGCCATAATGACCAGTATTTTTAAAGTAAAAGGGTGAGGCTTGCCAACCAAAGAACACCATTCTAACCATTAAGCATGGGGGGTTGAAGCATCATGTTGTGGGGCAGCTTTGCTGCAGGATGGACTGGTACACTTCACAAAATAGTGGCATTATGTGGAAGGAAAACTATGTAAATATACGGAAGCAACATCTCAAGAGCTAAGCAAGGATGCTGAAGCTCAGTTGCAAGTGAGTCTTCCAAATGGACACTAACCCAAGAATACCTTTGTTGTGGTACAAATCACTGCATGACTTCAATGATAACCTCCATCCAATCAAAAGATTGTGGGCAGAACTAAAAAAAAAAAAAACAAAAAAAAAAAACCATGTGCAAGCAAGGAGGCCTACAAACCTCTCCCAGTTACACCAGTTCCGTCTGGAGGAATGGGCCAAGAGTCCAGCAACTCATTCTAAGAAGGTTGTGAAAGGCGACACAAAACGTTTGGCACAAGTTAAACAACTTAAAGGCAATGCTACCAAATATTAAAGTGTATTTAAACTTGTCACCAACTGGAATTTTGATATACAGTGGAACCTCGGGTCACGAACTTCTCTGAACAAGTACAAATCAGGTTACGACCAAAATGTTTGCCAAACTTTTGCATCTGTTCACCACCACACACTCAGGTGACCAACAAGCCAGTTTCCCTTCCGGTTTGTAAGCGCCGATGATTTCTGCCCGTGTTCAGTCTCTCCCTGTGCATTTACTGTGAACTCTTTGTGCTCTATTTTGTTTCCCTTCCAGTATGTACGCGCCGGTAATTTACGCACATGTTCAGTCTCTCCCTGTACAGTACACTGTTCTCAGTCAGACGTGCATTATACAGAGGGTCTTTGTGGTATAGTGGGTCCACAGCTCACGTCTAGAGGCCAGTTTTAAATAAATAAATAAATAATCACCACGCTTGCAGCTTAGCGAGGGGGCATGGTGGTTGATTGCTACAACTGCCACGTCCTCTTCATAAATAGAAGTGTGAAGTGGCTAAATGGAGGAAAAAAAAAAAAAGAAAGACGGAGGTTGCGGAGTGAGGAGGTAAGCAGGAAGCAGTGTGGAAAGAACCGGTGTGAGCGAGCATGTGCTTGCAGACAGGCAGCTGGACAGTGAGCCGAAGCAGGGGTGTTTTGGCTGACACTCTGTGGGGCAGAAAGAAGCGGTCGCTCCAGCTGATCAATCAAGGAGCTGGAGTGACCAGAAGAAAGACAGCTGGCCGCGTAAGGCCAAGAAGGCAGCTAAAGAATGCACCGGGCTTGTTTTTAAAGAGACTGCTTCGAGCATTGTTTTAACCTTGTTGTATTTAATGAAGACTTTTTTCTATTGGATTTTAACCTCCACTTCACTTCTGTTTTTATGGGATTTATTTATTGAAGGATTCTGAAAACACTGCACTTTATTTAATTTGAACATTGTTTTTGATTGTTGTTTTGTTGATTTTAATAAAAGCACTTGGCACTTTTTGCACCATCCGATTGCTCCACTGTAGTGCCTCACTGTTGTGCTCATCGGTAACATTACCGATGGTGACGGGTTTAAGGGCTCCTGGAAGTGAGATGGGAGCATGCAGCGAACCCACATCGTCACAGACTTTACCTCAAAACTGTAATCTCCTCTCCACCCAGTTCCTCCTCACTTCCTTCATGCCAGAACTCGACTCATGCATGATTAGTTTTCTTGATTGTTTATGGTTAGTTTTTGTATAAATTACAGATTTTTCAAATGTTCATTTTTTCCCCCTGTGCTTTACATTAAATTTTTTTTTTCATTTAAAAAAAAAAAAAAAAAAAGTGTTTACAGAGATCGGTTCGTAAGGCTATAGCGTGAACTCTTGCAATGTTAGTTTTCTCTGTTCAAGGTTTTCTCAGTGTTATTCAATGTTTTGACATTTAGTTTACTATTACATCGTGCATTCTATGGTATAATTAACTATTTTTGTGCTTAAAAATCTTTAAAAAAATATATTTACATACAGCTCGTACAGTCTGGAACGGATTAATTGTATTTACATACAATTCTATGGAGGAAATTACTTTGGGTCATGACCAAATCGGGTTGCGACCAGAGTTTTGGAACGAATTACAGTCAATAGTTAATACAGTCAATATGTAGTCGATAAAAAGTGAAATAATCCGTCTGTGAACATAGTTGGAAAATTTACTTTTGCCCTGCACAAAGTAGAAATCTTAAATGATATGTCAAATTTATAGCTTCTTAGTGTAAAATCTGTGGGGGAATATAAAGTGAGTTTTAAAGAATTCACCTTAAGTGTGCTTAAACCTCTGACTTCAACTGTATAGCAGGCCATAGCAGGGTACTAAAGAAATCCCAAACTTGGCCCATACTGTTGTTCTTTAAAAGCCATAAACACATTTCTATTTCAAATCTTTTATCAATTAATCATTATATATGGAGCCTGCTAGAGATATAAATAAAGATTCTTCCTGGAACCTTCATATGGATGTTTCTTTTGGGAACCAAAAATAATTCCCCTATGGCATTGCTATGAAAAACAACTTTGGCACCTTTATTTTTAAGAATGTACTTTAAACCATTAGATTTTTTCTCCCATGTATTGCATAATTATGTCAAGAAAACTCATTAAAACCATTTACCACAAAGGCAGCATTTCAAAAAGGAGCCTTAATAATAACCAAACTTGCCAAACAAGGTTCCCATAACCAATGTTTTATTCACAAATTACTCACAGGTAATTTTAAATGAAACTTTTCGTTCAGAACAACTTTCTGCTTCTCTGTTTCAACACTCTTCATTAAAAGTTACATAAGAACAACAAAGTTTATTATTATCATGGCTAACTTTAAAATGCTTCAGACCAAAATTACAAACTGAAGGTTTACAAATTCATACCCGTAGATAACCTGCAGATGCTAAAAGATGACTGACCCCTTAGTCTAGATTCTTGTGGCACTAATACAGAATACCGTGTCCCTCTACAATTATGATTAAGGTTTATGAGTTGTAACACACCTATTCGAGTCTCAACATTTGTGTGATGGACATTGGAGTATTTACTACATCTCTTATGGCAGTGCATGATACCATAATACTCTGGCTTCTTTTTAAGATACAACAAAGTGCTTAAAGTGTTATTCATAAAACTATCATCTTCTGTAAAGGTGCAAAGGTGCTAAAATGGGGCTTTGGAAGAAATGTAATGATTGTTAACTTCCATATAAAAAACTAACATTAAGTTGCTATGTAACATATGATATGCTTAAAACATACATACAATGCTTTGAAAAAGTACTTGGCTCGCATCCATTTTTTTCTTGCCTTAGAGACTTACAAATGCAATTATACAGAACACAGCCAAACTGTACTTATAAGCGGAACATCTTTTTGGGTAGTCTCTATTAATTTTGTACATCCTGATGGAGCAGTATTTGAATTGTTTCTACAAAATTCCTCTACATTTATCAACTTAGACAAGGAAATCTTATCTTCGATTTTTAATAAGACTAGGTCAAAGCTTTCACTGGACCACTCAAAATCAAACATTTTCTTCATTTTAGGACAATGCATTGTTGCTCTTTGTTTTTGCTTCTTTTCCAAAGGAATCAAAAAAAGTATCCTCTAATTTTAAGTTTCTAATACAGAAGCATTTGATTTTATCCAGTATTTCCTTATATTGTGCCCTATTCCTTTTCATTGCCTGTGCTAACTGGCGGATTGCATTCCCATAGCATTATGTAATCACCACCATAGTTTTTTTTTTTTTTATAGAGACAATATGATCTAGCTGGCCTTAAACTATGGGTATTGTTTCTGATGGGCTGCCACATGATTGTGTTATAAAATTTGTCAAGCTTACCAGAGCACAGTTACGAGTGAAATACCACCCTCTATTTAGCATACTAAATTATTACAGTAGTGTGTGATGCGAGACACATACTACCAAAAATGCCATTGATGTATCACTAAGAACTTTCATTTCATAACAATGTGGCAGTGTTTTGTTAAAACATACAACTGTTCAGTGTTTCACCACATTTGCCGTTATAGTACACAATGAACACAAATCTGTAACAGATGTGCAAAGTACACTTTGTATTAAGATTAACATGCATCACTAAGGACCAATTCCTTCTTTTAACACTATTTAAAAGTGGTTTGATAAACTTTAATCTACTGATAATGTGAATAATGTGGTTGTTGGACCACTGAGAACTGCAAGAACACCAGAAAATACTCTAAGAATATCAGAAAATATCAAACGGGTGAGTCAGACTGTAGAACAGACTTCTGTAATCAGCATGTTAGTCAACAGAATTAAAAACTTCAATCTCATGTTAGTTGACAGTATTAAACACTTCAAACTGGACTGTTCATTGAACTCTTCATCAAAATTTATCCTGTCACCAATATAAAACACAAATAGTGTACACATTTTTAGGGATACATTTACCTACATGACTGATGTGTACACAGTTCATTAAAATGTTAAATGAAAACTAGGATATGGGTCCCCATATGGTATCAATTGTCCTTTTTGGGCTCTCAGAATAAAATGTTTAGAAACCTCTGGTCTATAGTATACAACTCTTTCTCATAAGACAGGTAGTAAGTACAGCACCTTATGATCAATAAAAAGCTGTTCAGAAATAGTAATTTGTATGTGAAAGACAAATTATTGTGCAATCTACAGCCACACTATACTGTATATAGATATAGTACATAAACATGTAAATATTCATAGACAAAAACAAAATGCTCATATTGAGTTTTTCAATGTCATACTCAAAAATTATTTTACATAATAAACATTGGAAAACAAACAAATAAGCTCACTGTAGGACTAATACCACATAGCATACAATTTATAACCTTTACAGTTAGCAGTGAAAAAGTAAATATTTGAGGAATGTGGAAGAGCAAGCTAAATTTCTCACTAGTATACAAAACACAATACACAGACACTGACCAGTTTTATTTTGTTCCTCTGAATGAGATCTTTATTCTCCTTCTGATACTGCTCCATCAACTGCTTTGTCTTCTCCACATCAAAGTTGTTTGTTAAATTAAAGACTGAAAAACAAAAGCAACTCATCTATATGTTGCAAGGATACTATACAAGTGATAAGGCATCAATGCACTCTCACAGCAGAGCATTCTTTGCTGAATACTAGGCAACTACCTGGTGGCGAACAAAGTATTAGCCTGCAAATCATGGAGTACACGTTAACATGGCCTTTATCACTACTGAAGCTTTTGTCATAATAGTTACATGGAATTAAGATTTTTATTTAATACAATCCACAATGTCTCCAATAACATCTTGGGCATGGATAGAAGGGTTTATTGCTTAAACAACCAGCCGTATGTCACCTTTTCACCAAATGCAGAATTGTGTGTTTTAGAGGAGAATTTGCAGCACAATATTGCTCCACAAATCCTTCATGTATCAACTTGAAAGAACCTGTACAAACATCCAGCTCCACAAACAATTTATTTTGTTCCAATGAATATGACTTCTCTCCAGTACTCACGCAGATAATAGAAATAATAAAAATTGAAACAAAATGTACACTGGGACCTGAAAACTTTACCTGATTATATTTCCTGCTGCTAAAACCGAGAAAAGGCGTATTATGGTATTCAGGGTTCAAGCACTGACATGTCTGGAAAGAAGCCAATGTGCAAACAGAAATGGTGAAGTCTACAGGAAGCCACTAGAGACTTGCATACAAGACTAAAATATGCCAAGAGACAGCCCAACTTTGACTCCACCAAAGAAGCAATACTCTTCAATATTACTGGTTTAGATGCCTAAAGAAAAGCTGACTAATCATAAAAAACACCAAACACTCACAGAATAAAGATGTCTTTCAGTGAGTGAAATAACTGCAAAGGGAATAAATAACTTAATCCTCCACTTTATAGTGGTAGGCCTTTCAGAAGGCAGCTATTTTGTAAACATTGCTATCAAAAACATTAACAAGGCAGCAAAACAAAACTACAATTTTAAATCAAATGTGAGCACTATGCATATCTAATTATTTAAATTCTAGTGGATACCCCTTGTATCTTAGAGTTAGCATATAGTTTTTGTACTCTCTAAAGTATCCTTCTAGTTCCCATTTAATTGTCTGTTTGTCTCTCACTTATAAACTCTGCCCGAGAACTTCTTTCCATATCTTCTACACTAGACATGACAAATGGCTGCAGTTTTAACCAACCATGATGTTATTCGCCCCTAGACTTCCTCCAGAGAGAGAGAGAAAGAGAGGAAGAAAGAACTAAAAAATGAAACAACTA
The DNA here is from genome assembly GCA_026402145.1 of Polypterus bichir lapradei. Lineage (NCBI taxonomy): Eukaryota > Metazoa > Chordata > Cladistia > Polypteriformes > Polypteridae > Polypterus > Polypterus bichir. The sequence goes on along the minus strand of JANRMT010062797.1, from coordinate 32,062,350 downwards.
AACAAAAAACACCCAATTAATCAACTAAAAATACCTCTTGGGAGGAGGACTGCTTCAAAGGAAGAAAAGCAATATCTCTTTACCAAATGCAAAAAACACAGAAGACGACTGCATGCTTCTTTTAGCTTACACCAATGTCAGCCTGCTCTAAATTCTGAACCCACTATAATAAGGTGCTTCTGAGACTGTCTTTCTTGGATAGTTTGTAAAGGTCATCTAAAATACTGATGGATGTTGATATTATTATTGATCTTGATCAGCCTGATTGTGCTCATCTGAGAAAGTGATTTGATAAAGCGTAAGAGCTTTCCTTGAAACTCAAAATAAAAAGAAACTCAAATGTTTCTGTTTGTGCAATTTTGAAGCAACATTTGTTACTAGTTTGTGGCTTAAAACATTCCTGCCTCTGTCTTCGGTACCTTAACTCTTTCAATTATATTCCATTACTGTTTTGGTATTTAGAAGTTAAAATAGTAACTTAGGTGCAAAGGCATCTCACATTTAAGGAGATGGCATTCGTACCCTTCATTTACCAATATTAAAATCAACATTATAATATCACACAAGATGAAAATTGGTACTCACCAATCTCTTCTATCTGCTCCAAATAATTGTTGTACTCATTGAGACTTGAGAAGTCATGCTCTCTTTTATTATATCTTCATACAAAAAAGAAATATAAAATATATGTTTTAGCTAACCTGGAAATTAGCAGCTTATTCTTCTATAGTTACAAAATTATGTATTGCACCTACAGTTTATCAAAAAAAAAAAAAAAAAATTTAGGAACAGTTTTAAGACAAGCATAAAATAAAGGGATCACTTTTAAAGCAAAAGCAAATTTATTTTCCAGATGCTCACTATAATTTAATCATAACAAATATTATTTTAAATTAGAGTGTAGCAAGTAAACACTTGAAATTATTTTACCAGTCTATACTGATTAATAGTATTCATCGGCATAAAACTGCATTTTACAAGTATATGGAATCCTTAATGTACTCACATCTAAGTAAAAGTAAATACATTTAATTAAAAGATTCTAAACTTATTTTTATACTTTACAGTTATAGACAAATCAATGAAAAATACATTTATACTAAAACTAACAATTCACAAAATAATCCTGAAAGTATAACTGTGTACAATATTATATAATTTAATATTGGTATAAGTATTCACAATATAGAGCAATATTAAACATGGTAAAACTGTCAAACTTAATATTGTGCTTATTAGATTAATTCGTTTGGAAATTCCAAATGAAAAAACGTTAAAACATGTTTAATGGTTTTTATAATATTTTTACAAAATTGGCATTAACTTTTACCCTCTGAAAAAGATCAATATATTCAATATATACAAAATACATTTTGTTATGGTGGGAACAATAGGTAGAAAAATGTTTGTTCAAAAAAAAAGCTGCATCTATAACTGCATTTTGCTCAACCCATTTGTAGCATTCTGAAGTGTGGAGATTTAAACAAAAATATGTTTGTGTCGATTATTCTCTTTTGAATAGGAGACACTGCTTACACAAAAGCTGGCTAAATTCATTCTTTTTAATGTCACTGTAAGACAATAACCTGCTTTAAACATTGCCATCAAACCAGCGTGCAGCACCACATGAAGAGAAATATGTACAACACTGATTATAAAGTATTCTGAGGACTAAAGTACTACCTTAAAATAAGAGCACATAGTAAGTGTGTTTAATGCATTATTACAATTTGCTTTACAAAAAAAAGAATTTTATTAGTGATGCAGTACAATTTGTGTTGTCTCACAGAAGCAGACACCTAGGTTTGAATTTCAGCCTAGACATGGACTGTGAGGCATTTAAACATTTTCACTGCACAGGAGTAGATATTTTAGTGCACTACAGTTTGCTTCCAAATACTTAAATTTTAGCTGAACTGGTGATTCTAATCTGAACAGATATTAATGATTGTTTCATGTAAATGGATTAGGAGTATCGTCCAGAATTTCAGTTCTACAATCGAACAGGTGGATTCAGGAAGTAGAGAGAAGGATTTTAACAAAAAAGTGAACTACTTTGAAAAAGCATGATATTCACGATTTCAATAGTATTCTCTCTCTCCCCAACTTCAACACAGACAGACACAGGCACAAGTCCAGCAACACACTCGGGCTTTTATTTTGCTGTGGGAAAATCTTCCCTAAGTGTTTCCCACCACCAAAGCACAGTATAGCAAATAACACAATAAAAGTCTTTTTTCTTCTTCTATCATCGTTCTTTCTCTTTGTCTCCATTCCTTCCAGCAAGCTTTGTCTCCTTCCTCCCGACTCTGGCTTCTGGAACTGTGGCAGCAGGATTTTTTTATTTAATACCTGGGAGTACTTTCAGTGGCCTGTTATGTGGTCCAGAAACACTTCTGGGTGAGGTGGCAGCCCAACAAAGAAGGACTCTGCAGTCCCTGCAGCACTCCTTGGTGTCACCAATGGGACCTAACAAGGCTTAAGAGCAGGATGCCATGTCCCGTGAAGCCCTGAGGGAATCCATGAAACTGCAGCAACCCAAGGAGGCTGCTATTAAGCATTCCAGGGAAGATAATGCTCTGTGCACACTCTCTCCCCAGGTCCTTCCAATATATAGGCGTCCCAACCAGGTAAGTGTGCCAGCCATCCACCACAATATGTACTCCATATTTGAGATGGGGGGGAAAGAAATCTATATGGTTCAGTAATGTAATATCTCTCCATATAATATTGATATACTAGAAGCTTGTTGATCTTTTTCTTTTGGAAAAATACATTTTAAAATGAAGTTGTGTATTTTGAAACATTTCTGTTTATAACAGTGTTACAGATTAACATCATGTTGCCTGCTAGTCAGATATGCAAATAAGAATTTTAATGCACTCTGTTCTTGCGACAATAATAACACTACTATTACTATTTTTATTAAAGCATTTTAGCACCCTATATTAAAAAAAAATTTCTTACAAAATCCCTTAAGCTGGAGTCACATTACACCTCTAGTCAAGGGGATATCAAACTTGGTAACTGTAGTTGGTAATCTTATTGCCAGAAAATGTCGAATTACACTAATAAGAATCAGAGGGGATAACAAACTATACAACTCATGAAATTGCTCCCTTTGTCAGGAAATAACGTCCTACCTACCTGGTCACACTGGTGTTGTGCAAATCCTTTCCAGAAACAATGTGTGTTCAGCCAAAATTTAGGCTCTTCCCCTCATAGACTTGCTAAACCAAAATGCATTAGCCACAACCATAACATGAATTTCGAGAACAGATCTTTAATAAGATGGATAGACATACATTCACTTCACATTGAAAAAGACATAGAAGCTTTGCTTTTGACAGCCATGAGGAAATGCAAGAAAAGAAAATGGATACTACTGAATTTGTTTAAAGTACTGTATATAGGATACGTCAATAGCATGTGTAATATTAACACAATCACATAAGACTGAAAAGCTACCAGAAGACAGTGATACATCACAGAACTGTTGTCACTTTCACACTCACACTATACCACAACATTAAGGATTGCAGAGCAAGGTTCAGAGTTTCTTTCCACAACAGTAAGTGACATGAACAGGTAAAGCACACTGATTTTCAATAAAGACTAGAAATTAAAACGTCAAACTTACACACAACTTATTATTAACTGAAGTGTGGTTGCACAGTACGGTAATTTTCCTTTGTTTCTTGTTACTTCTAACACTGTGTATTGGTTGGCAGCAAGTTACTTTTTATATTTATTTCCTCTTATACTTGATAGTAAGAGAACAAACATAATAAACAACTCGGAGGTACTGGTGAAATGTAATAAATGAGTCCAAAATGTAAGTGGAGGAATGCTTAAAAGAATAAATTCATCTTGAATGTGAATTTGTTATACAGTTACAGATCACCGGTTCTTCTACACTCTCTTTGCCGAGTGTAAATCACATGTATACTTTCAATTCAAAATCCTACATGTAAGCTACAAAGCTAGGAATGGTTTAATCCATTTCATCTACAGAATTTGTAATTAAAGATTATATATATTAAAAATTCTTTAAATCAACAGTAACAGTCCCAATATTTAACCCTTAGGAATAGATGTTTACATTCTGTATAACCTAAATTATAGCCACATGATTGGCCTTTTAGAAGAAAAGGCTATTCCCATTAAATCACAGATGCACCTAATAAAAAAAAAACACTGCATTTATATAAATAGAGAGAAAAATCAATAGTTATTACCAATTTAAACTAATCTGGAAAAAATTTCCAAAGGTTTCAAGAGAATGTATTTAATTGATATTGTAACAAGAAGTGATAAATAGACCATTCAATATCCAAAAGAATTTTTGAACTCTTTGGATATTCCAGGGTTGCTGAATTAAAAAGTTCATAATCTATTACAGTCATGTGAAAAAAGTAGGACACCCTTTGAAAGCATGTGGTTTTTTGTAACATTTTTAATAAATGGTTATTTCATCTCCGTTTCAACAATACAGAGAGATTAAAGTAATCCAACTAAACAAAGAAAACTGAAGAAAAGTCTTTTCAAGATCTTCTGTAAATGTCATTCTACAAAAATGCCTATTCTAACTGAGGAAAAAGATAGGACACCCTTGCCCCTAATAGCGAGTGTTACCTCCTTTGGCTGAAATAACTGCAGTGAGACGGTTCTTGTAGCCATCTACCAGTCTTCGACATCGGTCTGAGGAAATTTTACCCCTCTCCTCAATGCAGAACTTTTTCAGCTGTGAGATGTTTGAGGGGTTTCTTGCACGTACAGCCCTTTTCAAGTCACCCCACAGCATCTCAATGGGATTCAAATCTGGACTTTGACTTGGCCATTCCAGGACTCTCCATTTCTTCTTTTTCAGCCAATCTTTGGTTGATTTACTAGTATGTTTTGGGTCATTGTCATGTTGCATGGTCCAGTTCCGCTTCAGCTTTAATTTTCTAACTGATGGTCTCACATGTTCTTCAAGCACCTTCTGATACACAGTAGAATTCATCGTGGATTCTATGATGGTGAGCTGACCAGGTCCTGCTGCAGCAAAGCAGCCCCAAACCATGACACTTCCACCTCCATGCTTCACAGTTGGTATGAGGTTCTTTTCTTGGAATGCTGTGTTTGGTTTACGCCAAACATGTCCTCTGCTGTTGTGTCCAAATAATTCAATTTTGGACTCATCTGTCCAAAGAACATTATTCCAGAAGTCCTGGTCTTTGTCAACTTTATCTCTGGCAAATGTCAGTCTGGCCTCGATGTTTCTCTTGGAAAGCAAAGGTTTCCTCCTTGCACACCTCCCATGCAAGTTAAACTTGTACAGTCTCTTTCTGATTGTAGAGGCATGTACTTCTACATCAACAGTAGCCAGAGCCTGCTGTAGTTCTCGAGATGACACTTTAGGGTTTTTGGAGACCTCTTTTAGCATCTTGCGGTCTGCTCTTGGGGTGAACTTGCTGGGGCGACCAGTCCTGGGCATGTTGGCAGTTGTTTTGAAAGCCCTCCACTTGTAGACTATCTTCCGGACAGTGGAATGGCTGATTTCAAAATCTTTTGAGATCTTTTTAAATCCCTTCCCAGACTCATAGGCTGCTACAGTCTTTTTTCTGAAGTCCTCTGACAGCTCTTTTGTTCTCACCATGGTGCTCACTCTCACTTCAACAGTCAGGAGCACACCAAACTAAATGTCTGAGGTTTAAATAGGGCAAGCCTCATTCAACATGCAGAGTAACGATCTACTAATTATGTGCACCTGGTGTGATATACCTGTGTGAGATCTGAGCCAATTTAAGAGGGAATACATGTGAGGGTGTCCTATCTTTTTCCTCAGTTAGAATAGGCATTTTTGTAGAATGACATTTACAGAAGATCTTGAAAAGACTTTTCTTCAGTTTTCTTTGTTTAGTTGGATTACTTTAATCTCTCTGTATTGTTGAAACGGAGATGAAATAACCATTTATTAAAAATGTTACAAAAAACCACATGCTTTCAAAGGGTGTCCTACTTTTTTCACATGACTGTATATGGTATGTACAGTATATAATATTTAAATGTCTCACTATTATATAATAGAACAAGAGTAATACTCTCTATACTTATTTTACTTAGGTAACTTTGTTTAGTGAGATATATATATACATATATATATATATATATATATATGTTAAAACAAACAAAACTTTAAACTAGTCATATGCTTTGCTGGTCTAGAACTTAATAAATTTCTGGCAGCAGGAAGGAATAGCTACATAAAAAAATTACTAACTGTGGCAAATCTGTTCAATCCTATCTCTAAAACATATCTGCTGTGGAAGAAGTCTCAAAGATGTCGAAATGGTATGAGACCTCCAAAAAAGTACCACAAAAAGCATGCCAGGACCTTATCTGAACAAGGAAAGGCTCACTCCAATCCACCTTGCCCCAGCAACTACTTAACAGTTCGAGCCTGGTTAAGCCTCAAAAGGGGAAAACTGGGTTTATTGCTCAAAGATCTTAAAACTGAGAAGCAAGAAAACCTCCAGCTTGTCTAAAGACAAGTGTCACCCAAATCTTTATAAATAAAGGATTTATTAAAAAAAAAAGTAACAAGAAATGCTCGAAAAGAGCACAAGGATTTGCTTAAAGGGCAATCCAAAGCAACTAAGTTTCAAAAGCACACTCCTGAGGCAGAATCCAATAAACAGGGCAAAAAATAGCCAGAAAAGCCTGGAAATCCCAACAAAATGTAACACTTATAAAGACTCATTTCAGATGCAATGCACTACTCCTGAGCTCCCTTTTTCCTGGGCTTAAATAGCCAGGGGTAAGTTTCAGCAGTGGCAATGTCAAGGTTGCCACACCTCTTGGGGTACCACCAACAGAACACAATGGACATAAGGAAACACCACATTATACAATAGAAATTAAGTAATAAATATATGAATAGAACACTATTAACATAAATTGCATAATTACAATTCACACATTAAAAAAAAAATTAGAAATAGACCAGGAAGACATTAAAAAGGCCAAACACTCCCTGGCTGGCATATAAAAATATCAGACAAATATCAACTCATCCTTCCACTTTCTAACTTTATTAGCCAGTTCAGACTCATGGGCAGCCAAGTGCCTATCTTTGCTGAATATGCTGCAGTTTTGGCGTCAGATCTGGAAAAAGAAATCAGTCTGCTGCAGAGAAAACTCACACCAATGAAAAGTTGCTAATTAACAGATCATGCATATTCTTTGGGATGTGTGGGGAAAACTAGAATAACTGTGAAAAAACACAGAGGGGGAACAAAGAAACTCAACACAAGCTTAAGGATCGGTGAATGAAAATTGTATTTTGTATTTAGCATCACACGTATGTTGCACAGTTTAGGATTAACAATAAAATTTCTGTCTCCTGTATGCATCTTGTATGGTCAATGGGAAAGCAAAAATAGTTAGATGCAAGCACCATACAAGAGAAATAGTTAAGCATCACAGTTGCAAGTAAACATGCAAGCACTAAAAGAGAAAGCTAATTGAAATACTGTTTAATTCAACAGATGAAATGAATCACAGTGAAGACCATGTTTAAACATTTTTCAGGTACTTATTACAGTAATTACGTTTTATTTTCCTATAGCTTGAAGATGAAAAGTCAACTTTCCAAAAACTTTCAAAACTACATTACAGTGTTGCCACCATAACTTTTTTTAAAGAGAAATCTTCATGAGCTTGCTGAAGAAACAGTTAAAACTGCCAGCATTTATAAAAGAGGAACAGGGCTCACAAATGAATCTGAAGACACAACAAAAAACAAAGAGAAAAAATAACTGCGAAAAATATCTTGAATCACATTTTTAGGCATGCCTGCACAACCAAATCACAAGCCTTATCTCCTTCTTTGAATGCTTTTGTCTTGCCACCTATCAAATTGATTCACACTCTTATAGAGAATTCCATAATGGGCCTATATTTAATTATAGTGCTGAGATTTTCACAGAACATTTGTTGACATATGTTACAATGAAACTACTAAAATAGCCTTTCGGACTATTAAGATTGGCAAAATTGCTAATCCAAAAGGAAATCCTGTGGGATCACAGAAGTGGAACATTGTCAAATTCATATTAACTGGTTTCAATTTCAAGTTTAAAAGACTGTAAATCCTAATTAAATTAAGTTTTAAAAATTACATAAAGCAAGGTCAGGGTCAAACATTAAATTCATCAGCAACAGACCTGAAGAATACATAACCTTCCTCAAGGACAATTATATGTGGGTTAATGTGTAGCAGAAAACCAACATTCACTTGTATTTTTTGAATGCATGAATTGACAAACATTGAACATACAAAAAAAAGAACAAAAAAAGACATATGACATAATTTCATCATTTCTGCTACATTTTTTTAGGTGCATTTGCATATAATGTGATAAGCACCTACTGTTGTCCCTTCTGTCTGTCCATCCATCTATCCATGTGAAACAACTCCACTCCCAGGGGACCAATTTTGGAGAAACCTGGCACACTTCTTCATGGAAATTCGCAGGATAATGTTCAATTTTCGTTGAGATACTGTATCTCGAATAAAGCACACCGTACAAATGTTTGAAATTTCAAATTTTCAGAATGAAAAGCATTTAGGATTTCTCAAACTCCTCTTTTAAAGCATAGGAAAATTATGCGCAACTTTAATTACAGATTAGTTTGCTGTTTCAACTTTATCTTGAGGTAGGTTACTTCATTTTATGTATTTTTTATATTTCCCTCTTTCGCTTGTCTGACAGCTGCTCCAGGCAGCAATAATGATCTACAAGACAAATTAGTTAAAAGCCGCGAGAAAGAGAGAAACACAAAAACCTCTGCAGCACCATCTCACTTCTCCTGCTGTTCAGGCAGAGGCAGATTTTTAAATACTCATAGTAAGCCCAAAAGTAAGGTCCTCCCAGAACAGAGAACAACTTCACCAAACTTTTAAAAATGGAAAGAAAAAAAAAAAAAAAAAAAAAAAGTGGTTTACGTACCTTTTAGGCCTGTACTGTCTGATTCTGAAACAGATTTTAAGCTTACACACTTGCATGTAATTATCATGCAGATGTCTACTGTGTTCACAGTAGAAAAGTTAAATCCTAGTTCAGCCCATGGTGATTCAGGAATACAAATGTACTGTTCTGTCAGTAAACTTGATTGTTTGAGATTCATAGCACTGAGCTGCTAAGAAAACCCATTAACTCTTCTTAAAACTTTCATTATAAAAAAATGTAACATGAAATATTAATATTCATTGTAAAGTGAAAAACGGATTAAGAACAGAGGAGTACATAACAAATCGATTGTTTTAAAGCAACTGATGAGCAAATTTCAAAAAGCACCTTCAAAAGCTAAACCCTTAATCTTTTAGTATAAAAACACATGAGACAGTCCATTACCTATATCAAATGCAACTGGTGAATGGTCATTCAGCATACTCACAGTAAAAGAATCAAAAACTACTTACGTTTCACCGTAACTTACACACATTTAACAAGCTCGGAGATTTTAGCAAACAAATACGCTTCAAAATATATGTTTTGACAAAAGTAGTGGGCAGTTTTGTCCAACAGGAATAAAAAGGGTGCATGTTGTGTATATTATTTCTCTACGTGTATCATATTGCATGAGACTGGAAAGAAACAAACGCTGCATAGTTAAAATAATTCACATTTATAATTACACCTCGCGTGTTAGAATTGACTATTTAGTTCTCTGGAGAAAAAAAAAAAAAGGTAGAAATAAAATACACAGTATTTTTAATTTAACAGTAAAACAGTACAAATAATGGTTAAACAAAAATGATTTAACACAAATGCATGCATGTATATTTACTTTTACGGAGTGTTTTTGCTTATACATTTTAAATATGAAAATATTGTAGCACTATGTTTTCTTTAAAATTCTTGATCTACTTAATTTATTTTTTCTTAAATTATATTCCTAAACTATAAAATTATAACACTAAACACTTTTCTATATTTTAATGAATGGATCTATAAATAAAAGAACATTGTTATAAATTGTTTATCAGTACTTTATATTAAGCTAAATGTAATGGCTACTAAGCCAATTTAAGTAACTTAGACAAATATTGATCTTTAATTAGTTCAATCTAATGCTAATGATGATAGAATTTTAAAATTGTTTAATGCATTATGTTACAAATATAAACAGTGGATTATCATTTGGACTGTATTTTGATTTCTGAATGATTGGCAGCTCACTGTCAGTCATCTAATTTTTCAGTTACAGTCACCTTTTTCAATTCTATTAAAATGAACTCTATTTTTGGGTAATAACAGGTCCCCAACAAGGTCTGCTCGTATGCTCCTGTAAAGTAGGCTTGAGGTAAATGAGCCATTAAAAAAGTCATTTATCAATTTATCTAGCAATGAATTTAAGAGGAAAGGAATTACATAAGGGTTGCTCTGTAAGCACAGAGTCAACAAATATGTACTTGGTATTTATGTTACGCTAAAAGCAACATCCATGGCACATTATAACGATTCAATATTTCTTTGACATTACAATTTGTTGACAAAGCTCAAATCCTTCTCTCAATCTTGGTCCAAAGCAGACAAAAATTTTACCTTGAGACTTGCACAAAAAAAATTAACTCGCCATCGACTACTGAGTTCAAAAATGTTCTGTTTAAGAAATCTGAACTACAGTTAGTCATAGACTCTTTCAAACCAACAACTAAGAACAGCACATCACATCAATGCCATTTTGACAACACTTCAGTTGGAAACTGCTGTATATGAAAACAACTGATGTACTTACAAGACTATATTGGCTACATTTCTAACATCATAATATTGTAAAGTATTGTTAAAAGGGATGTCTGAAATATAGTATACTAACTAATTTAATTGCATCCTGTTACCAATGTTATTTTTATATATGACTTATTGTTATAGTTGTGGTAACTAACTCTTGGCAGAACCAACTATGATGAGTAGCTTCTTGTGCAGTAACTACTTCTTTCAGCATTTTAAAAATAACACACTTTTGTCTTTTCTGTTTCATTTATGCCAAATTTCCCTCTAGGGACAAATAAAGTTTTATCTATCTATTTCTCATTTTTAGCGGGCACATTACTCTTATTATCTGAGCTTCAGACATCAGAGATGGTACAGAACACCTTCTCTGTACTCATGTTGAATGACTCTACAGACATGGTGGTGTGTATGTGTAAGCTTTGGTAGTGCCCCTTTGTCTTACTAATAGTATGACTTTTAGACACTACCAGATAATATAGAACCCTAAGTTCGTTAAATTTGGTTTGCAAAGGTTTTTACAAAATTCCCACTATGAGAAGAACAGAAGATATTGTTTTTAACTTTCTGCTTTCAGCAATCCTTAGGTACAACAAAGTATTCTTTTGATGTTAGTATTACTGCTGTGAAACTTTCCTGGTATATCTTTGTGGAACTCTTTTTACTTTCATTTTCTTCAAAGCTACCTCTAAACTCATGAGTGCTCAAAATCTTAAAATCTGCATCTCCAGAGATATATGTTGAAATATTCATTGAAAAGCTTAATGCATGTTTGAGGAGACAAATCATTTTGCATGCTTTGCATACAAATAAACTGCAAACTAGAAGGGCATCTAAATAAACTACTAGGATTTCTAAAACTGATCAAGATTATTCAACATTGCAGAAAGCTATACTCTAAACAAATGTTTTTCATTACAATGAGCATTTTCATCACAAATGAAACAGGTCATTCTTATGAACATAAAAAAGACAAAAAATTTAGCTCAACAAATATATAAAAAAGAACTTTGGAACCCATTTTCTAAAATTAGCAAAACACTGGAACTAAAGTTAACAAACAAAAAGGAATAATTAATTTATTTAATGAATACAATGAAGTTATATACAGGATATCAAATAAACAGAAATGCCACATACACTGTGCATAGAGAAACTGGACAAGCTGCTGAGGTGCTCCAAAATCCAAGATGGTAAACACATCCTACAGAGCACGAATGTGGCAAGTCGAAATGGCTATTTAGTGTAATTTCATTACAATCCATCTGCTGAATTAGATTTGTTAATGTGAGCTTTGTGTGTTCCAGGGAAGATACCATTTTACCCAAAACTCTACACTAAGCAACAATTACAGTTTTTGAAAAGAAGAATTTATACGCCTCCAATTGTGGCTTTCATAGACCAATCTCCTTTCTATGATCAAACTGGATTTGTTAAATGCAGGCATTTATTATCAAATCTTTGATGACTGTTAAGTGTAATATACACTATGGAAATATTTGTTTACTGCATTACACACATTTTGGTTTAGACCCAGCGTATGTACCTGAATCAGATTATTATATTCCAACACAGAAACCATGATTTACATAAATAGTGCAAATTTTGACTATTTCACACTAATCACCAAAGCTATATAATGCTGAATTTAAAACTACTCCCAACAGCTTAATAACATTATTTGGAGGAACCTAACACAGGGTATGAATACATCATGAAAATTGTTTGTTTTACACTACTGTACTCACAAGTCAACTGACTCCACTGGGACAATTCTAACCCACCCTCCATAAGTAAGTGCTGTAGTGATGTTTCACTTTATGTAAAATTTGAAACAAAAAATTATTTTCTCTGTGAGGAACAGTTCAAAGATTTGTCACAGTTTGGACAAGACTTCATTAATGCCGTTCTTAAATAAACACACTAGGTCTCTGGTTAATCTGTTTCATGAAACTAAATATCTGTATAAAAGAATGTACTTTATATTGGACTTTCGGTTCACATAGATCTCTTCAATGGGTAGAGAACAGGGTGGAGATTTTGACTTAATTTAAATTTGAAACATAAATGTTTAAAATATAAAATTGATTATATAGTCAACCAAACTATTTTACCCAATGCAATATGATTTATAAAGTTAATAAAATAAAACAATTAATGTATGCCTCTGGATTGGCAGACCGGGGTGGTGGTCCCCCACTTTAAAAAGGGGAACCGGAGGGTGTGTTCCAACTACAGAGGGATCACACTCCTCAGCCTCCCTGGAAAAGTCTATTCGGGGGTTCTGGAGAGGAGGGTCCGTCGGATAGTCGAACCTCGGATTCAGGAGGAACAGTGTGGTTTTCGTCCTGGTCGCGGAACAGTGGACCAGCTCTACACCCTTAGCAGAATCCTGGAGGGTGCATGGGAGTTTGTCCAACCAGTGTACATGTGTTTTGTGGACTTGGAAAAGGCGTTTGACCGTGTCCCTCGGGGAATCCTGTGGGGGGTGCTCCGGGAGTATGGGGTACCAGACCCCCTGATAAGGGCTGTTCGGTCCCTGTACAACCGGTGTCAGAGCTTGGTCCGCATTGCCGGCAGTAAGTCGAGCCTGTTTCCAGTGAGAGTTGGACTCCGTCAGGGCTGCCCTTTGTCACTGATTCTGTTCATAACTTTTATGGACAGAATTTCTAGGCGCAGCCAGGGTGTTGAAGGGGTCCGGTTTGGTGGACTCAGGATTGGATCACTGCTTTTTGCAGATGATGTTGTCCTGTTTGCTTCATCAGGCCGTGATCTTCAGCTCTCTCTGGAGCGGTTCGCAGCTGAGTGTGAAGTGGCTGGGATGAGAATCAGCACCTCCAAATCGGAGACCATGGTCCTCAGCCGGAAAAGGGTGGAGTACCCTCTCAGGGTTGGGGGTGAGATCCTGCCCCAAGTGGAGGAGTTCAAGTATCTCGGGGTCTTGTTCACGAGTGAGGGAAGAATGGACCGTGAGATTGACAGGCGGATCGGTGCGGCATCCGCAGTGATGCGGGCTCTGCATCGGTCTGTCGTGGCGAAAAAAGAGCTGAGCCTTAAGGCAAAACTCTCAATTTACCAGTCGATCTACGTTCCTACCCTCACCTATGGTCATGAGCTATGGGTAGTGACCGAAAGAACGAGATCGCGAATACAAGCAGCTGAAATGAGTTTCCTCCGCAGGGTGTCTGCGCTTTCCCTTAAAGATAGGGCGAGAAGCTCAGTCATCTGGCAGGGGCTCAGAGTAGAGCCGCTGCTCCTCCGCATCGAGAGGAGTCAGATGAGGTGGCTCGGGCATCTGATCAGGATGCCTCCTGGACGCCTCCCTGGTGAGGTGTTCCGGGCACGTCCAACCGGGAGGAGGCCCCGGGGAAGACCCAGGACACATTGGAAGGACTATGTCTCCTGGCTGGCCTGGGAACACCTTGGGATTCTCCCGGAAGAGCTGGAAGAAGTGGCCGGGGAGAGGGAAGTCTGGGCCTCTCTGCTTAAGCTGCTACCCCCGCCACCCAACCCCGGATAAGCGGAAGAGGATGGATGGATGGATGGATAATGTATTGTAATTGGTGAATTTTTGCACATTGCAATGAATAACGATGTTCAATAACTTGGAAAAATAATTTAATTTGCTCTCCTTGATTATGCTTTGCATTGAACTTCAACTACCTAGTATTTCATTCAAGGGGAGGGTGAAATACTTTTGATAAAGTATTCATCAAGGACTAATTATCAAATAATGAGGCACTGCAAAGTGTGCAGATTGAGCATAGTCAACACAAACACTGAAAACAAAAGGTTAAGACATGAGAAAATATTACGATTTACACAAGCTTAAAAGTGCAGTTCAGTAGAAATAGCAATGGGTCTGCTTTTCTTGTTAATTTACACAAACCATTTAGGAGAAAAAATAAGTTACTTCAATTTGCAACTGTTTCAAATCTAACTGAGTTAACATATACAGTACCTGAGAGAGAGGGTTGGGAGCATGCATAGATTATAGCACATTCCCGCACCCACCACACGACAAACCACCCGGATTGAGATCCAAGTAGAACCATGCAACGGGTGACACCTCAACACCACACTGAAGAGTGTGAGGTTTTTACAGTTGCTGGAATGCCAATCCTGCCACCAACCCCCAGGTTTTCCTTGCAAGTTGGAGGACCTGCTTGTAGGGCTGGATGCAAATTAACATCATACACAAGACAGAGAAATTGCAGGTTAAGGGCCTTGCTCAATAAAATTTAACATAAATGTAAAGTTTTACACATACAAAGGCAAAATAATAAATATAACCTAGACAGTCCTTTGTGACATTATCAATAACAAGCTAATGTACGAAAACCATTAAACATGCCTATAGGACATTAGATTATATATCTAAAACACTGCCATGTTAAACAGCTGCAGATATATTCAGCTGTTTTCCATCTCGTGTCTACCTTCAACACCATCCAGCCTCTGCTCCTTAGGGACAAGCTGACAGAGATGGGAGTAGATTCATACCTGGTGGCATGGATCGTGAACTCTCTTACAGACAGACCTCAGTATGTGCGTCTCGGGAACTGCAGGTCTGATATTGTGGTCAGCAGCACAGGAGTGCTGCAGGGGACTGTGCTTTCTCTGGTCCTGTTCAGCCTATATACATTGAACTTCCAATACAACTTGGAGTCCTGCCACGTGCAAAAGTTTGCTGACGACAGTGCTATCGTGGGCTGTATCAGGAGTGGGCAGGAGGAGGAGTATAGGAACCTAATCAAGGACTTTGTTAAATGGTGCGACTCAAACCACCTACATTTGATCACCAGCAAAACCAAAGAGCTGGTGGTAGATTTTAGGAGGCCCAGGCCCCCCATGGATCCTGTGATTGTCAGAGGTGACTGTGTGAAGACAGTGCAGACCTATAAATACCTGGGAGTGCAGCTGGATAATAAATTGGACTGGACCGCCAATACTGATCCTCTGTGCAAGAGAGGACAGAGCCGACTATACTTCCTTAGAAGACTGGCGTCCTTCAACATCTGCAATAAGATGCTGCAGATGTTCTATCAGACGGTTGTGGCGAGCGCCCTCTTCTACATGGTGGTGTGCTGGGGAGGCAGCATAAAGAAGAGGGACACCTCACGCCTGGACAAACTGGTGAAAAAGGCTGTGTGATATGAAGAAGCCTCAGACAACGTTAAAGAGTTGGGGATTTAGCCCCGTATATTGTTTGATGATCTTAGTTAGTCAAATTGAGCATAAATTCATTCAATATTTGACATTTTATTGGTGTTCTGCAATGGCTTTTATATCCTGAGAAAATGGTTGCAGGAAATGAGTTGTCACGGAAATTACGTCATCTGGATGGGACCGGAAGCGATGTCATCAGGAAGAGCCGTCAGTGACGTCATCGGGATGGGACCGAAAGTGACGTCATCTGGATGGGACCGGAAGCGATGTCATCAGGAAGAGCCTGAAGTGACGTCATCTGGATGGGACCAGAAGTGATATTGTGAAGGAAGTTGATGAGTCGCCATTTTCATAATTACGAACTGGTGCAGGTAGAGTTATTTGTTTTTTATCAGTATGCTGCTGCTGGAGTATGTGAATTTCCCCTTGGGGATTAATAAAGTATCTATCTACCTAGTCCATACCATACTTAAGGTTTTCCATTGTTTTAACCTTTTAATGTTATTCTGGACCACAGTGAATCACAAATCTTCAATGAGAAATTAAGTATGAGATATAACGTTATTCCATGTAAGTATTTGTCAGTAAAAAATGTAATCAAGATGCATTTTTTTTTCTTTCACCTTCACAGAGAATTGAAAAGATATACTGGATAGTAAAGTATAATAAGAAGGTAGACCACTATTTTTACACTTAATACCATAAAACAGATGAAAAGTGTTTGATGAAAATTGAACAAAAATGTTAAAAAAAGTGTAATTTATTTTGCCTGAAAGTTCTACAGTCACATCAAAGGAACATTTGGTCTTTTGTTTATTTTTATCTTTCAAGGAAAAGCTGTGTTCTGATGAGAGAGGGTTCTTAAAGTGTTCTTAGTTTTCTTCTCTAAGTATTTAAACTGCTTTAAATAAAAAGGATTACAAATAATAATTGATCTCTGAAAAAGACTATATAATTTTATTTATACCACTGAATCTTACATTTTTAAAATCTTCTTCCGAATTTCAACCTCTTTGTCTATTGTAGGATCTTCAAAAAGTTGAATTCGAAAATTGCTTTTTCTGAGTGGTGTGTCACATTCCTGACAGTTTCCAGAGCCTCGAACAAATAGCATTTCCACACAGTTTTCACATCTGAAAGAGAGGAGTAGGACAGTATAATTAGGAAAGGTCACGTTTCACTGTCAGTGTCTTCTTGGGTTTATTTACCAAAAATTGCTTCTGTAATCAGAACCACTTAAAAACAGAATAAGATAAACTTTATTCAATCTATTTTTTAACTCTCTGTTTTAAGTGCTGGGTTATGGAAGGCATGGGCTCCACAAAGCTATGTGTGAACTTTATGTTTAACAAAATGTACCAAAACAAATTCAGTGCAATTAATTTTATTCTCCTATAACACCCTTTCACCTATAAATTCAAAATACCACACACTAATTACAAATATAGCCTAGTTGAAAAAAAATACTACATTTTCAGATACAAATATAAATGAATGAACTTTTGTTGAGACCTCCTAAACAATATCATACTTCAGTTTTTCATGGACCTTGTGTATTCTTGCATTTATCATCAATAGAAGACATCCACCATTGTAACAGCATACTCATAGGACCAATTAATCTGTACAGTCTAAAGCCCATTCAAGTGAGAGCTTCTGTCTTGCACATGTTGCTGCCAGGATAGGGGCCTACTCCTGTAAGGCCAACAGCAATAAAGCTAATAAAGAACATACATGGATAGATGTCCAATTTGTTTAACATGTCAAAGTATTAGTTTTCTAAATGCACTTGACAGAATTAAACAATATTTTAAAAAAAAGCAGTTGAGTGCGCTTGACATTCCAAGTTATTACCCATTTAAAACATAAGTGGAAAACATCTGTGACTTTTATTTTTGACCAGGCTATTTTTTTGTGCAAGATTTCTATTTCTGCAGTGCTTTTGTTCGGTATCAAAGTTCTTCCTTCTTACTGACCACCGCCATTAGCATCTTTACTCCTTACTTCTGAAGATGCGACAAACAATTGCCCACGAGTAAAATATTCCTGGATTCTCACTTTTCCTTGTGACTGACCTTGGCTTTTGTTGGCAGTCATTGAAAAACACAATTTCACATGAAACTGTATTTGTTTTTTTTTTTCAAACTGGGAATTAGGAAGTAAAATGTCAATTTTGGTATAAATACAATTTATTTTGTACCATATCCTGTAAAACTGTTAGCTTTAATCAAATTTGAATTTGGTGTTTTTGCCTGTTAAATTCCCCTCTTCAATTTTAGGCATTGTACAGAAAAGAACAGGTGAAAAGAAAGAACACCATGAATGTCCACCCCCTTGTATGTTGTGTCTATGGGGGGACCTCTTTACTAAGCTGCTCAAGTATTTAAACTAACCAAAGCATGCCTTCTCTACTGGCTTTTGTTCCATCCAGGATTTGAAGTTCTGCTTTTTGAACCAAAAGCACAGCAGCACATTTAGTTTAACCTCCAAAGGGACAACCTAGTTCTTTGCATAATTGCATGTACTGTATGTGTATATTATTTTATATATATATATCCTTAGGCATGGCATCCTTTTTTTCAACTCAGCACTAAGAATGAATTACACTGAGAAATGGGGCTACAACTTTATACAAATGAAAGACCTTAGCACAAGCTACGTGGAAAGATGTTAGCTTGTCGACACACTATAAAATTCGAGTGTGGGTGCCAGGCAGGTTGTGAGGGTAGTTGTTGCATTGTGAGAAGCAAAAAAATGGAGAGATACAGAGATGTACAGGAGAAAGTAGCATCCTTGGGTACATGCAGTATGCGCTATTCTGTTGGACTCTTCTTAGTCTTCGTGATGTGATATGACTTTCATTCAAATGCGAGTTGCATTGTCACTTTGGAAAACAACATTGTTGAAGCAGTACCATTTGTTGGTAAAATACAGTACAGTATACACACTGGGTAAATATATTATATACACATACATACATACATAAATGCATATATAAAATTTCAAAGAAACATTTGTCAAACTTTTAAGAAGCTTATAATATCAGTCCTAGTAAACATCAACTCCACTTTTCTTCTTACAAAAAAAACAAACAGCAAATGCGGACAGCTGTCTGGTTTTCCACACTGTAAGAATCACTGAATGATCAAGACATTCCAGACACCAATTCCTTTACATTTTTCAACCGAGAGTGACTGACTGACACTAATAACTTAAATACAATGGGGACCTAAAATAACTGCCATATGGAACATACAACTGTGAATAATTTTAAAGTAAAAAGTAGGCCAAGAGATGAGTTACATAAGACAAAGTGTTAGAAGTGTTAATTGGTTTGTTAAAAAATACCTGTGGGGTAACAAAATGTTTATGGACTCCTTGTGTGTGTCCAAGTACCCAACCATTCTTAAACCTTTTTTATTAAGTAAAATTGTTAAAGTTGCAAACACTTCCTGCCTTTTTAGGAGATCCATGCCCAGACTTCCAGATGGTGTTTCTCCATTTTTCTCTTCAAACCATAAATTAATAATAAAGTAAAAAAATGGTTCGAAATTCAACACAAAAATAAAATATTTGGTAGGAGATCAGTTATATTTTAAAATGTTTTACATACTTTCACTGTCAATTTAACGTTCATTTCGCAATTCAACTGCTTGTCACTGAAGACCAGTAAAATGAGATACTGTTTGAGAATTATACTGTATGTTTCCTCCATAAAACAATGAAGTGACAAAAAATATTCAGACAGAAGTGTATGCACATTAAACAAACTGGAACAGATTAAGTGCTGTGATTCAAAATATAACAATGTGAAAAATGATTTGAGAAGCTCAAAGTTGGGAACAAGCTGCCCTTGAGATCAGTTCATAAACTAAATCAAACATTAGTGGCACATGTACAACAGACAAATCAAACTGAAGGTAGTTTTTCTTGTGGCAAAGTCAGACTGAGCCTCCATAAGTACAATTAATGTGGCAGGAAAATGCAATAAATTAAGTTAATACTTTGTCAAGTGTTAGGGACAAGCTAGCAGACAATACATTTTCACAAATTGTTAACTCTTTGCTTAAGTAGTAAAAGATATTAATCCAAATTTGTACTTCTACAGTGTAAAGTATGATTTACAGCTACTCACAAAACAATATTTCATTATTGTGTACAGTAGACTTGTAAAACAAAAAAAACAACCCTTGTATAATTAAAAATGTCAGTGAACCAAAATATGTTCAAGACTTTCTTCTGTATGAATTTTATTAGTTTTGTGTATGTACTATGGAAATTTCGATTCCATGACCCTGCTCTTGACAAGTGGGTTTAGAAAATGAATGGATGGAAGGATGAATGAATTGCAGTCTGATATTAACCAGCACAGTGAGCCTCAGTAAAAGTACAAGAAAGACTGTCTAACCAGGATTAGGTTAGGTACACCCTCATAATTTACAGCATCACAGCCGCTGTTGCTTCAGTACATAATCACTGACAGCCATACATAAACTGGGAAGCAAGCCTTTGCCTCCTCAAATGTAAATTCCCACATCAATCAAGAATCAAAGCGGCTTTACAAAAAATATGCCCCGAAGAGTTCTAGCCTGCAGGTGATTATTCAATCTAATGCCATTGGAAGTACTTAACTATACATGTGTGTTGCTAACCCACATAACAGATATTTAATTGGTTCTGATTTATGCAATGTATTGTATCCGTATCTTTCTGAAATGCAGATAGGGAGATATTTTTTGAAGTTTGTACACTGCACTACATTACAGCAAGTCTTTACCCAATTCTATCATTGTTATTTAATAACTGGAACACATAATGCAATTAGTGGGTCATTCTGGGGGTGGGGGGGAATGCAAAATTTTTAAAACAACTAATTTGTCTTTAAGAAGTTAATACAAATCGTTTTATTTTTAATAAAAAAATTAAGTAATAATAAAAAAAGCTAAATTTATGTGCTACTGTATTAGAGGAATATTCTTATATAAGGGTGAAGATAGAACCAAGCCAACTTAAACTGTACCATTTGTGCAATTTGAGGCAATCAATGCACACAAGCATTCTCCAACTAAAGAAAGATTTTCTGATGGAAGGCTATTTTATTATTCCTCTTTTCTATGTTTCATCAATGCTGTATAGCATTTTTCTTACTCTCCTGTTTTTATAAATAAAACCTCAATGTATAAAAATTGGCACGGTGGCACAGTGGGTAGCGCTGCTGCCTCGTAGTAAGGAGACCAGGGTTCGCTTCCCGGGTCCTCCCTGCGTGGAGTTTGCATGTTATACTCGTGTCTGCATGGGTTTCCTCCGGGTGCTCCGGTTTCCTCCCACATTCCAAAGACATGCAGGTTAGGTGCATTGGTGATTCTAAATTGTGTGCTTGGGGTGTGGGAGTGTGTGTGTGTGTATGTGCGCGTCCTGCGGTGGGCTGGCGCCCTGCCTGGGGTTTGTTTCCTGCCTTGCGCCCTGTGTTGGCTGGGATTGGCTCCAGCAGACCCCCCATGACCCTATAGTAAGGATATAGTGGGTTGGATAATGGATGGATGGATGTATAAAAATTGCAGTCTGAGATTTACTTTAAAAGCCAAAGTTTTCACATTCTAATCTCCTTTGTAAGATATTTTTTTATATTTTGAGACAAACTTTTTTTTTTTTTAACTTTAAAAGCCAGCTGTCCATTCTGGGGCCTGCTTAGGCTGTAACCTGCCCGATAGGTTTTTGGAGCAAGCTGGTCTGAGGTGAGCCTTTTCTGAGTTGGCCTGTGAAGGTTCTAGCCTGCATTTTGGAGGCCTTTCCATGTTTGGAAGTCAAAATCATAACAGTTTTTAAACACTAACATTTACATATATTCAAGTACACCTTTTTACAAGGACTATGGAAAGTGAATCACATAGTATGAAACGGAGTAAAAAGACTATAGGTGACATACAAGACCTCCATCAAGTTGCGTACTAAGAAGCAGTAAACAATAAGAAAATGTAAAACATTGTTGATTGTAACCTACTGTAGTAATGTTCACACGCTATTAATGTAGAAGTGGGGAAACTCGATCCTGCAGGTTTAGCAGGGTTTTTGTTACGGCCATGATTATATCTCATGAGCAGAAGCTTATTTATATCTGAAAATAAATCTCTTGCTTAACTGGACCCCTTGATTAATGAGAGTTTGGTTTTTGCTTTCATCTTTTAACAATTATTCACACTGGTTCATATTCTTATTGAAATCACTGGGTTGTTTTAAGTCTCCCTCAAAGTATTCCAATAGCTGAATGAACATATGATGAATACATAGTGATTTCAGCACTGAAGTTTTAATTAGCGTCTGTGATTGAGATCAGTTTTTGTTAAATCACAAAAAAAAAAACAACACACTTTTATAAAAATAAAGGATATATCCAAAGTAAACCAAGTAAATACACTAATAGTCATAAAATTCTTCCTTAAAAAAAAAAAACAAAAAAAAAAACAAACACTCGCCACATTATGTTAAAAATAACAATAATACATTTTATTTATTGGGTGCCTTTCTAAACACGCAAGGTCACCTTACAAAGAATTAAACAATATAAGCAGGAACCAGATAAAAATAAAATTATCAGCAATACAGCAAGAAAGTAAACTTCAGCAACAAATTCATTGACAAATAAAATCATATTTGATATGCCAGTTTGAAGAAGTGTGTCTTAAGAATAGTTTTAAATTTTGTAACTGAATCTAGCTGATGAATATGAGCAGCGAAAGAATTCCAGACTTGCGGAGCACTGAAAGAGAAAGCTTTCCCATAGAACAAAGTTTTAATGTGTGGCACAGAAAGTAAAGATGAGGATCTGAGAGTGCGGGAAGGGGCATAAGTCTGTAAAAGACCACTAATATACGGAGGAGTAAGACTGTGGAGAGCTTTAAGTATTAAGAGCGGTATTTTAAAAATTGTATACGGTAGTAGACAGGGAGCCAATGAAGTTGGAAAAGACCAGGTGTAATATGTTCAGTGGACTTAGAACAAGTGATTATCCTAGAAGCAGAATTTTGTATAACTTTCAAACGATGGACAAGTTTTTTAGCGACGCCAGATAAAATGGCATTACAGTAGCCTATACGTGAGTTGATTAACGCATTAACCAAAACTTCAGTACTATGTTTTGTCAAAACTGGACAAAGTCTAGATATAGAGTATTTTGAAGATGAAAAAAAGCAATCACTTATTTAAATGAGATGAAAAAGAAGTGTACTATACATATACATACACACACACACACACACACACACACACACACACACACACACACACATGCATGCATGCACTACCAGTCAAAAGTTTGGAGACATGGGACAGACTGCCAAGAAAAGGACAAACTGGAACTAATCTAGATGGAAAAAATGAAGGGAAGAACTAGATGCACAACAACATACGAGGATAAGTACAGTGCCCTCCATAATGTTTGGGTCATTATACATAGGTAAAGTATCTTATCCCTGAACTAATGCAGTAATGAAAACACACCTGAGTAATCACAAACACCTGCAACGCCAACTGTCTCAAGCATTATGGTACCCTGAAATGGGGGGGGGGGGACCACAAATAAAAAGCGTTGTAATTTCTACATGTTGTGACTGAAATGTATGCAAATACCCTTAAACTGTGCAATCTGCACTGTAATCACAACAAAATGTAAGATTTGTAATCTTAAACTGTGGAGCAGAGGGGTAAACCAAGGAAACATGTGTCTTTGTCCCAAACATTATGGAGGACATTGTATATCAGAGTCTGAAGTTTGAGAAACAAATGCCTTACAGGTCATTAAATGACTTATTTTTTAAATACATTGCAAATACCAGCATCATCTGCAACATTGAAAAGACAGGTCTGGGATGTTGGCCTAAAGAGGCAGAGTTTCAAAGGAAAAAAGCTATATCTGAAACTGGCAAATAAAAAAAAAAAAGATTAAAGTGTGCAAAAGAACACAGACATTGGACAGCAGAGTGTATTATGGTGAGCATCCTGGAGTCATTTTTTCCCTGCTGCAGACGACACCGCTATTTATCTTCAGCCACCCGAGGAAAACAAGGTTCTTGGAACAATGAACATAACCAAAAACTGATAATCATTTCTAAGGAGAATGCTGGAGATGAGTGAACCAACATCTTCTCTTGGGATTCATATTTGAGTGTGTACAGGTATTTTTCCTACCCCAACGAAAATGATCCTGGTGATTTCTAAACAAAGCAGACAGACCTAACCTAACAGAGAAATAAAAAATACATAAATATTCTGTATAGTTTATAGAGTATTTTTCAAATCACCAATTTATTTTTACATCACACTCAAATTAAAGTGAAACTATAGTGTCTAATACTTTAATTGTAAGAAACAACTAACTGTCTTGGAAATGTTTTATATTTCCACTACAAATGTAGTCTCCTGTCCTAAGATTAATAAGAACAGAAAATCCAATTGCATGCCTAAGATATCAGCTGACACTGCACATGTCAATATACGTAACTTTTTTTTTTATATATATAATGGGGCATTTTAACTTAATGTTCTTTCCAATCAAATCATACTGTGCCACATTTGAAAAGCCTGACACAAGAAAGTGGAAGTTCCTTACTGATAGAAGACTTGGCAAATCCAACAAAACATGTATAAAGTAGGAGTGAATTATATGTTGTTTGATCTAATATATCAGATGCAATTTTTCTGTCAGTACAGATTTCTAAAAATATTTTACTGGTAGGGTAGAAATTTGTAGAAATCTTGCAACATGTTTAAACATAAAACACGCTCTCTGGGGCATTAGCATCTTCAATGTAATGTTACTGTACATCGAATTGTTTCTAAAAGTATCTAGTAAGTGAGCATACTATTTAAGAACAACCTCCTGATTGGTGAGTCGATCCTGCTTCCGCTCCCCCTGAACTCAGAATTAGATTATGTGGAATTGTTTTTATTTTTAAAATCACAGCAATTTGAATCAGGGAGGAAGGACATGAAAAAGCATTGTCTTGTGCTGTATTTGCATGGCAGCAGCTCATGTACCGGTAAGTGAAAAAGAAGCTGCACTTTTATTGGTTCAAGCCAGAGAGGTGAACATCTGCTATTACATTCCTTTGAGTAGGAAGCTGACAGACAAGAGGTTAATTTGAGGTTGAAAAACATACATTAATACATCAAAAACCATGAGAATGTTTATTAATTATACTGTGAAATGGAAATTTTGCCATATTGCTCAATCCTAGATACTGTAAAGATATCATATTAATAGATAATTTCTGAATATTAAAAAAAAATAATTAGTTCACTTTTAATAATCACCAGAGTTAGTCCATTTAGTCTGAAAAATAATAAAGGGGATGGCATGCACAGTAGCTTTGTCACAAAACAATGAAAATGTGGCCATTAAATGCTCTTTTTTTAAATTCTAACTTTTTTAAACCTATGCTTGCCCATATGAATATTGTTTACACCATTGGAATTCTGCACAAATGTTTTACTAAAAATAATAAAGTACTCAAAACCCATGAAAGAAAAAAAAAACAAACAATATGATCATAAAAGTTTAGCCAGATGAGGGAAAACCTTGATATTTATGAATATGTGCAGAATTGAAGACGGATTTTGCTGTACACAACCCTAGAGTAATTAAAAAACTATAAATGTGTAAACAATCAAAAGACAGGTTTGGTTGAATTGTAAGTAAATCCCTTTAGAGTCTTATTATTATTACTACTAATAATAATGATGATAAACAAATTGCCATTTTGATTATCTATATCCCATAAAATTAAATGGCAAAGGACATCTCCTTGCATGTTCACATAATGGTGATAAATAACTATGTAGCTATAAATGTGAAAAGAAATGGACTGCAAGTTTAATTTTAGAACATGGCCATTCCATTTTTCCCTCCAGCTGGGCATGAATTCAAGAAACACATCAACTGTCAGTGTACGCGGCTAACAGTTTTGCTGAAGGTTGCGCTCATTTGCCTTTGGTTCAATAACCATAAAGAAGCCAAGAAAATTACTGGCTGGTAGTAAAATTTTATTTTAAGCAGATACCCTACAACAAGGAAAATCGAAGTTTAGAATTATAAACCGTTCTTCTGTTTACTGAACATGGCAAAGTATCTTTACTCATCCTTATGGAACTGCAGAGATGCAGCTCAGTGGTAAATAATGGTTTTCTGTTCGCAGCTACTAAAGCACATATGCAAATAAGGTTTAAATTTCAATGTCTTCAGAAAAAGTTT
This sequence comes from Polypterus bichir lapradei, assembly GCA_026402145.1. Classification (NCBI taxonomy): domain Eukaryota; kingdom Metazoa; phylum Chordata; class Cladistia; order Polypteriformes; family Polypteridae; genus Polypterus; species Polypterus bichir. The sequence continues at coordinate 32,036,151 of JANRMT010062797.1, read as the reverse complement.
GAAATCAAATGAGATATCCAAAAAGGAGAAGGAAAAAAAAAATTACATCAAAGAAAAAAACTGAGGGGAAAAATTTCTGAGATAAAGAAATACTTAACAGTTTGGACCTGCTCAGAATTTCATCAACTGCAAAAAATATCAGTATGAGAGGTGGAGTTCTATTTTCTAAAGGCTGAGCAATTTCATTTATTGTTTATGTTCCAATATATATGTTGGTTTGTAGTAAGGTTTATTTCTAGAATAAACCCCAGTACTCGTATCCTAAAGAATCACAGTAACAACGCAAACATGTATGCCCTTATGTATTATTAAATGATCCTAATGGCATAGATCTCCTCCTTTTATATAATGCATGCTCCAGAGAGCAAACCACATTCATATTAGTTTACTCTGCTCTGAACATTACCACATTTTATTGCAGTTATTAATAAACACAAAAAATAAAGGCCAGTAGGACAAGAGATAGCAATTATGGGAGTGAAGAAGTATGTTTTTTTATTTATTTTAACAATTTTTGTATATTAAACACATTTAGCATACAACACATATGCATGATTATCAGGAAAAGCCTTAAGAAAACAGAAAATGAATACTAATTCTAAAGAAATAATCCACCAGTCTATGTAAAAGACCTGCGGAGTTTAAGCAAATGTAGAAAGTAAACCACACACTTGTACACACAGTATTGTTAATGGAACGGTCTCCTTATATAAGGGTTAAAGACAGAGAAATGAATTTTAGAAATCTGCTGAAACATAAACCAGCAGCCAGAGTACAATGCCCAGGCCTGATTTTAAATCTCCCACTTCAAGAATTTCAACAGTAATTTGCTACATTTATTGATAGCACATTAAGAGAACCCTACAGAGATTATTAGCTGCTTTATTTTATTTGAGAGGTTTCATTAATATTGCTTTTAGGTTTCATATTACAAATATTTGGCTATGTAAGAACACTAAAAAATTACAAGTAAGCATTACAATTACAATCAAGTCTTCCAACATTATATTTGGCTCACATTTACAATATAGGAAAATTAAATATTACCTTGATCATTTTCAAAATCCCAATGAAGAACAACAGGAAATAATCAAGTTCTTAAATCCGTTTAGAATCCTTGCACAAAAAAGTTACTGCAAATAATTTTTGATTTCTCAGTTGCCTACTAACCAAACTAACTAGTTCACACTACAAGTGTTTGGCATAATTTAGATATTTTTTCCTAACAAGAGGTCATTGCACCATTCAAAAGACACAAATTATTTTGTGTACAAAATAAAATGCTTGACTTATGTTTTTAAAAGGAAAATGTGGCTGCATGTCCAATTTATCACTATCATAAATTTATGTAAAATAAGTATATAATAAAAAAATATCAAGAAATCTCAAACCCAGTACACGTTCATAATTTCCAAACTGAGGTTTGACAAGATGCTCTGTATTCTTCAGTCAAAAAATGATAAATAATCCTATTGTGAATAATAAAATATTCTACTGTATGAACTTTTACAAATTTTTGTAATCATGTCATTAATAAAACTTGTCTATTCAATTCTTATTTTAAATACAATAAATTCCCATTTTCCACAGCCAACAGATTGCTTCCATATTATATTTTAATTATTATTAATATCAATCAATTTACTTTTGTTGTAGAATTAGTTTAGAGCACTGTAAAAAAACAAATAGTGATCTTAAAATATTTTGAGAAACTTTAAATAAAATGAAAGAATACATTTGTTATAACTGGCATTGAACTTATCAAACTATGGGTGTTCTATATTATGGTTTGGGGCCAAGATATTTTTACAACTGAAACAAAGCACCCAGTGCTGTGGAGTTCTTTACATTGGAATAGCCATCCAAATCCATTGTTATGTACATCCAACAATTTCAAAATAATGTTTCTCAATGTAAGATTGTGAAGGCTTTGAATATTTTATCATCTACAGTATATAATATCATCAAAATTTTCTAAAAATCTGAAGAAATCTCTGTGCGCAAGGGACAAGGCCAAAAACCAGTACTGGATGGCCGTGATTTTCAGGCCCTCAGATGGCACTGCATTAAAAACAGGGATGATTGTGTCATAGAATTAATTGCATGGGCTCAGGAACACTTCCAGAAATCATTGCCATCTACAAACACAGGTTTCAGCTCTTACATGCAATGAAGAAATATGTGAAAGTGATTCAGAAACACCACAATCTTCTCAGGTCCAAAGCTCATTAAAAATGGACTGAGGCAGAGTTCTGTTCTGTTGTCAGACAAATCAAAGTTTGAAATTCTTTTTGGAAAACATGGATGCCACATCTTCTGTGCTAAAATGAGGACAGGGACCATCTGGCTTGTTATCAGTGCTCAGTTCAAAAGTCTGCATCTCTGATGATATGGGGGTGCATTAGTGCCTATGGAACTGGCAGCTTGCACATCTGGAAAGAAACCATCAATGCTGAGAGGTACATACAGGTTTTAGAGTCACATATGCTCCCATCCAGACAACATTTTTCAGGGAAGGCCTTGCATACTGCAGCAAGACAATGTTAAACTTCCTACTGCATCTATTACAATAGCATGTCTTTGTTGTAGAAGAGTCCAGATGCTGAACTGGCCTGCCTGTAGTCCACACCTTACACCAACTGAAAACATTTGTTGCATCGTGAAACGAAATATACAACGAAGATAACCCAGGACTATTCAGCAGCTAGAATCCTGTATCAGACAAGAATGGGGCAACATTCATCTACCAAAAGTCCAGTAACTGATCTCCTCAGTTCTTAGTTGTTTACAGACTGTTGTTAAAAGAAGAGAAAATGCTACACAGTGTTAAATATGGCCCTGTCCCAACTTTTTTGAGACATGTTGTAAATCAAATTCAAAAGGACCCAATTCTTTTCTTAAAATAGTACATTTTCTCAGTTGAAACATTTGATACATTTTCTATGTTCTATTGTGAATAAAATATGGTTTTATGTGATTTGCAAATCATTGCATTCTGTTTTTATTTACATTTTACACAGTGTTCCAACTTTTTTGGAATTGGGGTTGTATAAGGTGGTCCAGATCTAATTATGCAATTTTCATTACGCTATAACTTATTAAGTTTATTACATAGAAAATCACCTGAAAAATCCCGGACCATCGAGAAGTGTGCGAACTGACGACATGAAGAATCGTCTTCGCGCTGAACTGGAATCGTCCCACATAAATCAAAGTCATCCAGATGATCTGGATCTGCATAATTAGATCTGGACCACCCTGTATTTTTTACAGTTGTGCTTGAAAGTTTGTGAACCCTTTAGAATTTTCCATATTTCTGCATAAATATGACCAAAAACATCATCAGATTTTCACTCAAGTCCTAAAAGTACATAAAGAGAAACCAGTTAAACAAATGAGACAAAAATATTATACTTGGTCATTTATTTATTAAGTAAAATGATCGAATATTACATATTTGTGAGTGGCAAAAGTATGTGAACCTTTGCTTTTAGTATCTGGTGTGATCCCCCTTTGCAGCAATAACTGCAACTAAACGCTTCCGGTAACTTCTGATCATTCCTGCACTCCGGCTTGGAGGAATTTTAGCCCATTCCTCCGTACAGAACAGCTTCAACTTTGGGATGCTGGTGGGTTTCCTCACATTAACTGCTCGCTTCAGGTCCTTCCACAACATTTTGATTGGATTAAGGTCAGGACTTTGACTTGCCATTCCAAAACATTAACTTTATTCTTCTTTAACCATTCTTTGGTAGAACAACTTGGGTGCTTAGGGTCGTTGTCTTGCTGCATGACCCACCTTCTCTTGAGATTCAGTTCATGGACTCAAGCACTTTGAGCTACTTTTTGTATGAAAATGTGCTATATAAATAAATGTTGTTGTTGTTGATGGACAGATGTCCTGACATTTTCCTTTGGAATTCTCTGATATAATTCAGAATTTATTGTTCTATTAATAAAGGCAAATCATCCTAGCCCAGATGCAGCAAAACAGGCCCAAACCATGATATTACCACCACCATGTTTCACAGATGGGATAAGGTTCTTATGCTGGAATGCAGTGTTTTCCTTTCTCCAAACATAACGCTTTTCATTTAAACCAAAAAGTTCTATTTTGGTCTCATCCGTCCACAAAACATTCTTCCAGTATCCTTCTGGTTTGTCCACGTGATCGTTAGCAAACTGCAGAAGAGCAGCAATGTTTTTTTTTTGGAGAGCAGTGGCTTTCTCCTTGCAACCCTGCCATGGACATCATTGTTGTTCAGTGTTCTCCTGATAGTGGATTCATGAACATGAACATTAGCCAATGTGAGAGAGGCCTTCAGTTGCTTAGAAGTTACCATGGGGTCCTTTGTGACCTCGCCGACTATTACTCGCCTTGGTCTTGGAGTGATCTTTGTTGGTTGACCACTCCTGGGGAGGGTAACAATGGTCTTGAATTTCCTCCATTTGTACACAATCTGTCTGACTGTGGACTGGTGGAGTCCAAACTCTTTAGAGATGGTTTTGTAACCTTTTCCAGCCTGATGAGTATCAACAACTCTTTTTCTGAGGTCCTCATAAATCTCCTTTGTTCATGCCATGATACACTTCCACAAACGTGTTGTGAAGAGCAAACTTTGATAGATCCCTGTTCTTTAAATAACACAGGGTGCCCACTCACACCTGATTGTCATTCCATTGATTGAAAACACCCGACTCCAATTTCACCTTCAAACTAACTGCTAATCCTAGAGATTCACATACTTTTGCCACTCACAAATATATAATATTCGATCATTTTCCTCAATAAATAAATGACCAAGTATAATATTTTTGTCTCATTTGTTTAACTGGTTTCTCTTTATCTACTTTTAGGACTTGAGTGAAAATCTGATGATGTTTTAGGTCATATTTATGCAGAAATCTAGAAAATTCTAAAGGGTTCACAAACTTTCAAGCACAACTGTAATAAGGAAAACTAGCTGGGTTACCAACCTCATCTAGATTCAGGAGAAACCACAACAAAGTCACAAAACTTTCTGCTGTACTCAGTACACACAGTATGATCTCAAGCTTGTGATTTATAAATATTTTTGGTTGTCAAAGTAAAGAATAGCACTTCTGCTTTACCACCTAATAAAGCCCCCCTAATGATTCATCACATCCACCCTCGCAAAGGCTTTTAATTAAGCTCCCGAGGCTAAGATTAAATTGGTCTTACAATTATTTAATAATTAGACAGTAGGACACTGCACTAGTGTTCATAGGTATATAAGTAACTCTGGAATGTTGTTTTGAACTAAGCAATATTTTGGGATTCTATATATTGCTAACATTCAATAACATGACCCATATTCTGTCTGACAAAAATGGACAAAATATATTAATTATAAAACATTAGTTAGTGCCAATTTGGCATATTATACCAGAAATATCAAATGCAAGCTTTAAATACTTTTGATTTCCAAATCCAAACACCTCTCAACAGTTTAATCAGTCTAAATAACTAAGCAAGTGAAGGGAACTCTAAACCTGGCAGACCACAGCATGTTAAGTCATTTGTAGCAGTGTTTATCCCCATAAAATATTAACTTCATCATAACCTTCTAAAACACGCTATCTGAAATAACAACAATTTTAAGTAGAATTAAAAAAACACCATAATCCCTGTATTGCAGAATTTTCATGCAACACCAAGAATAAGAACAGACCAGCACAAAAGGCTAGTTTCTTAGGTACAAAATCTACTTTACCCATTTTGATTAGTCTGCAGTTAAGAGTTATGCCCACCAAAATAAAAAGTGGAACACACAGCACCTATGGTTTTCACTGATGTACGCTAAACGTATATCTAAAAATGATTTTTTTTTTTATGAAATACTGGATCCATTTCAAAATGACACCATGATATACATAATGGAATTATCAAAATATTTCTGAGAATGCATGTGTGTAGTACTGTAACATGTAGCTTCATCTATCACCTCACATCTGAATGAAAAGTGACATCAGTGCAAGACAAAGGCAGCCAAGGAAATATTTTACAACAACATGCAGTTTTACGCAAACTAAGCACACTTAACAGAGATCTCTGTATAGGCACTAGCAGTGTCAGATGTTGCGTAGGCAACGCAGACAATGCTGATCAGGCCCAAAGTGGTTACCCAACATAAAGAAAATAAAAGAATTGATTAGATGACAATAGAGCATCAACTTGTGACAATCAGAGAAATGGCACAAACATAAATAGGGCACCACATATCCAGCAATTTATACACCACTGGAACAGACTTTCACTGCAAAGAGATCTTCAGTGTTCTAAAACTATAACTGAAATGCATCCGTCTACAAGGGAATTGTGACAGAAGCAAACAAGTAGATCTGATTGATCTATACCAATTTTGAATTCATATCTTCACTCAATTATAAAATTGAATACACGCTCGTTGATTTGGTGGGTGTTCGTACTGGAACCATGTTAGGGACATAATTAAAAACAAATGACAACTTCAAATGTCAAAAAACAAAAAGTGCAAACTTATAATCAGCTATAGGTATCCCAAACACTACTACATTATTAAAACACAGTTTTTAAACATAATTTAGGTTGTCAGTTTCTTTAACTACCTCAACAGTTAAGGAAGGACAGAAAACTGCCAATACAAAAGGGTTTATTTAACATCACAGTGCTCTGGAGTAAATTAAATACTGCTCTTCTTCAACAGGTGAGTAGATAAGATCAGGGGAGGGCAATCTCTGCAGGTGTGGTCAAGAAACTGCAGTTCATTAATGTGTCTTTTGTGTCCTCTTTAAGCCTTTGACCACTAGAGCTGTTATTTGGGACTTTTATTTTTCTTGAATGTCGCTTATATTTTAAAACAGGAAAATACAAAATTCATCTTTAATTGAAAGTAATATACCTGTATCTTTTTAACCCTGGTAAAAAAAAAAAACCCTGGTAAGAAGATCTGGTGATGAAGTGAACATGGTAGCAAAAATGGGATTTTATATATAATTAAACAAAAAATTAACCCAATTCTGAAAATGCAATAAGCAGAACTGGTCTATAACTATTATCTAAAAATGTGTACTTTTTTTGATCATTTAATCTAATGTAAGCACTAAATTATTATTTAATTACTGGAATTAATGCTACTCGTTTACTTGTTTGGAAGAGTATTTTTTGTTTTTATAAATATACGAAATGAAGAGAGAGACCGAGTTCTACCAGTCCATCGCAGCCAGCGTTCTATCCCACACTATAGCCTGCCGAGAGAGTAACAGCAGCAAAGGGGATGTCGAACTCCAAAACTGTCAGCTGTGTTTCAGGACCAATCCTGGACTCACTGGAGACAGTGTCACAAAACAGAATGTCGGTAAGTTACAAGCTTCATGTCTAAAGTTACCCATCTTCCCCATGGTGTATTGTCCTGGAGTAACTGTAATCACTGGGCCAAACTACCACAGTTTGGAAGATGCACTACTGGATTTTTTTTGTTTTTGTGCATGTGTCTGCATCCATCAGATTGCCTCCTTCTTTTGAACGCTCCTTTGGCCTTGCCAATTATAATAAACGATTGAAAAAAGAAAAAATATTTCCTAAAATTATGATGACATGTGTATAGTACTGGGTCTTTCACGTATGTATAATTTGCACTTTTTTAGTGTTTTGCACTAAGATTTCTGTTGGGCCTAGAGCAATGAATATCCCTTCAGATAGCAGTAAAGTAGTAACTAACTAATTACCTATTCATGCACACAGTCTTGTGAGGCATGATACACTAAGCATTATCATTTCATATCATTCCCACAAGAATAACACAATTGGTATATACTGAGCAGTCTAGTATTTTTTTAATCAGTCATGTACAGATGCACAATAACACAGATTACAGGTTACCACCATCATGAGTTTTTCTACATTGGAAACATTAAACTAATCCATACATACTTCCAACTTAAACCAACTGTCACTTTTAGTACAAATGATTACTCACACATGGACATTTGTTCAGCATGTGCAGATAAAGGCAATTAATGCACTTGCCATTAATTAAATGGAGTATCATTATCACAGATTAAACCACTGATAATAAATCTAGAAAACCAGCCAATAGTCTTTGCAGGTAACAACAGGTCCATGAGCATGGCATTTATAAACGCTATGAATTCTATAGTGTTGTAACAAACCAATCTCTAATCACCTGAGTAAATATTTCAAATCTACCAGTGCATTTACCAAAACACTAATAAACCACTTCTGAAATCAAAGACTGTGTGACTAGTGAATGGTATTGCTTTGTTTTGAACAGTATTAATCATTTGACAAATTATAAATAGTATAATGGTGTAACGGTATTATTGAGGGACTAGTACAATGCCTTGTGCTGCTGCTACCTCACAGAAAAAAAGAGACTGGATCCGAATCTAAATCTGGATGCTATCTGTGTGGAGTCTACATGTTCTTCCCATGTCCGCAAGTATTTCTTTTCTCTCCCAACATTCCAAAGAAGAATAGATTTAACAGGTGACTATAAATTGGCCTGATATTAAAAAGTGCATGTGTGTGTATTTATGCCTTGAAATTGGCTAGTAAACTATGCAGGACTTCTTCCTGCCTTATTCCCACTCCTGTCTACAGTACTAAATTGAAATAACCTGAATCCAGAAATAGATGGAAGCATCAGTGCCAGCAATCCAGAACAACTTGAGGTTAGGTCTAAGTGACAACCAGATGACAGAATTTTAAATTTCATAAGATTCAGCCGAGATTAAAATTTGACAACGCTGAGAACAATAACGGCACAGAATGTGTTTTGGAAACCTAAAGACTACCCAGCGTCTGGGGCTTTGGAGGATGGTTTTATATATATGATCCATTATAGTCCAGTGAAACCAGCCTTCTAATCAACAGCCATTTGAAACGTCCAAAACCCGAGACTCAGCGGTGCTTGTCCAAAGCCCCATTTTCAGACACCTTGCCCAGCTCTGGAAACAATTCAAGTCTTTTATAATGCATTTTCAGCAGTGCATATAAATTACTGAGCCGTTCAACCATGTGGTTAAAACTGTTAGCTGGTAAGCACAAGATTGAAAACCCAACTGCCACTGCAGGCTCAGTAGCTTAACCTGGCCGAAACTACTCCTGGACAAACATGGATGTACGATACGCCTTTGAATTTTGTCTGGTATAAGAGACCCTTATAAAGCCTGACTGAATCATTATTTTATCACACGTTATTATAATGAATGAACGTCAAGAAAACATGCGTTTATTTAAACGTCAGCTTTAACGGATATGTTCTGTGGGCTCAATCAAGATTATCTGTTGTATGTCAGTTCTCAATAAACAAGCTATAGGGCCACTGCTGAAATCATAAAGATAAACAAGTGTGTATCATACACCGTCTTAGGACAAAAGAGATAAAAAAAAATACATTCCCATACGAACTTATGAAAACCTTTATACAACAACGTAAAAACATTTGATTAAGTATCTATCGCCAGAGAGATATAAATAGCACAATAACCGTACTGCATATTTTATTACCGCATTATTTACTTCGTATACACCATAAAATAGTAAACTACAAAATAAAACGTTAATAAACACAACTTACAGTGTATGCCCGCAAACATTAACCATCAACTTTAAAAAAGGGTTTCTATATTTTGTTGTTTTGCAACGAGGACAGCTCTGGTCATCCATTCTGAAATGGTGCAAATTAGTATTTGGTCGTGAGTATTAATAAATCACCAAAGAACCGCTTTGGCAAACCAAACTTATAACAACGTGTCACCTTCAAATGGATCCGATGCAACAACAAATGAGCTAAACACAAAAGTGTCCGATATAGTCTCGGAAATAAGGTTCAGTAGCAGTATCGTTCAGGTTTTTTTTTTTTTTGAAGGGGTAAAGATCTGTAAAAATGTATCGTGCTAATTCTGGCAATTGTATGAACCACTGTGCCCACTTTTTATCATTTATTTTGTTAATTTTTGTAATCTGTCCATTTATTGGTTATTCCAAGGGGACTCTCAGTCTATCATGGGTGGATTCATTACAAGATAAAAGCCTGCATTGGGTGAGACGCATTCACGTATTCAGCCAAAGAATTGCTAGCCAGTGTGCGTCAGCGTACATCTACAAATGGCAAGAAGTAAATGTTACTTCTACGCTGAATTGCTTGGCTTTTCTCTACATTCATAATGGCTAATACGGTACAACACTCTAGTTCTACTCTGAATAAATTCAAAAGTAGATTAGGAATACAACCTTCTTTTCAGTTGTTTTACAAGATACTTATGTTTACGTGGCGGAGCAGTGACGCTTTGGTTTTAATAACTCGTCTTAAGTGTTACAGTTCTCTTACATTTCAGAGACATGACAGATTCCAGATTTGCACCCGATGCTGTTGCCAGTCTTTTCATCTCCGCTATACTAAACTGAACGAAGCGGCTGCAAAAAAAGTGGTGAATTTACGCAAATCGATACGGTGTTGGTAAGAAAATGTCAATGACATACTATGTGAAATAAAAAGCACATGAAATGTGCTTTGCAAATGAAGTACGTTTTGTTTTCTGTCGTACCCATCAAATTTGTATTAATGAATTCAGAAAAATTGATGGATGGATGCTCTGTCTGTACTGTACAGTAGTTGTTTAACTGTGGTCTCAGGGCGTCACAGTAGCACTCTGTTAGCTCTCCTCTCACGAAACTGCCGAACCCTGGATTCGAATTCCAGACTGTTGAGTTTGAGGGTTGTTTTTTCTCGGTTACTGTCCCTTGCACTGTCCTTACACTGTCCCCTCTGAGCCGTGAGAAAGGACCGCTGTCTAGTTAGTCAGTGTCCTTGCAGCCCAAGCTCCAAAACGTCTTCACATAGTTTATAACGTATAAACTTCAGACAGTAATAATTCATACTGAAACATATAGAATCTTATTTTGCCACTCGGCAAACAACTGAACCATGACCATGATTCGATTTTCAACATAGTGCCATTACTACCGTTGATAACATTTCTATATACAGGTACACGTGTAATGGAGTGTTAAGCAGGAGTCAGACCTCATATAGAGCACACTCCCTCTCATACTAGACATATATATATATATATAAATATATCATATTCACCCTCCTTCTAAAGTGCTTTTTAATTTTTTGCACAACCTGTACCTGTCCCAGCACCATACAAGGGCAAAGGGAATTCAACAATGAGATGAGGCACGGGGACATGGCACTATGTGCTACCACATACAGTGCAGATTTACAGTCACCCAATGGTCTAACTTGAAGATTCACGAATTAAACTGAAACGGGAAAGCTTAGAAACTCCTCAAAGATGATGCCTAGACTGAGATCTGAAACCCGGGCACTAAATTGGTAGGCAGCAACGCCTTTCATATGTAAATGCACAGCCTCAATACTAAAAAAGTGCATAATAGAAGAACCAATAATAAGAGTTTAAACACCTGGATGCGTACGTCTTTTCTGTTGCTTGGTAAGTGATTTTAACTATACACACTATATGTAAATCTTGTTATAATACACGATTGCTCTCTTAAAAATAGATTTCTAAGATGTTATAATCTAATAAGATGAATTTCGGTGGTATATGAAACATAGTTCACCAAAATAGTATATATAAGGTAAACAGCCATAAAAACTACCTCTATTATAGACATCTATTTTGGATCTGTCAATGTAGATGAACTCTTTTTGAATTCATATTTTTATGTTTCAATAATTATATTGAGACTTATGAAAAATAAACTGAATATGGAATCTCATCCTGAATTAACATCAATACAAGTACTAGAAACTACTTTTTATAAGGGCTTCTTCCAGATGTGTATGAATGTATCTTTGTGGGAAGAACTACAATGACAAATGTGTTCTTATATCTAGAGAGAATAGGGTAGTGTATACCTTAATCACTAGTGTTTCACTGAGTGAACACTACAGACAATGGCCTTTTATTGCTAGTTCAGGCAAAATAGAAGATTAAGGTATTTTGTGGCAAAAAATAGTTGTGAGCATGCAGTCAGGGGAGGAGGAGGAAGAAGACAGGGTGGGGAGTGAGGTCAGCATTCTTCCAATGCAAATCATGTTTTAGGTCTGCTTTGGAAAGATAGGATGTTGATCCTTTGAATAAGAAAAATACATGAAGGGCAATACTGAACAGAGGACATCCTATTGTTTGATGAACTGTATATGGTTTGGGGAGTTCAATACACTGAGTAAACAAAACATTTTTTCACCTTTTATTATTTTGTGTTGTGTTTAAGGGACATAATAGGATAGAAGCTGGGTAAATACAGGAGCAGCAACAGTACATTACTGCTTTGATGTTTTTGAATGTATAGCTTCTAGCTTGTATTAATTAATTGTTCCTTCCATGAAACATCACTTAGTTAGCACTTTTTGTAAAAAAAACCCTTGTGTCTCATAATTCTGAGAACATGTGTTCAATTCATGTTCCAGTCACTGAATATTTGGAGTTTCACCATGTGTCTGCAAGACTTTTCACAGGATTTTTTGTTTATTCCCACATCCCAAAAAACATACAGTTCATGTTAAGTTTAATAGATAAATTTTAAATGTTCCTGTTATTACTGATATATGTGTATGGAAGTTTGTCCTGGAATGGATTCAGGTCTCTTCCAATGTTGGTTGCTGTTTTGCAGCCAGAAGACTCAATCCTAATCCAAAGCTGTAATGGAAAAAAAGATTTCAAAAAATGGATGGACATGGATACCAAAGAGTGTTGCACATACACATTCTTTCTGCAAGTGAAGGACAATCACGATTTGCCTAGAGTTAGACACTGAATCAATTGTGTTGACTAAACTGGGAACATTTATGATTTATAGTTTAATTTATGGTTATCCCATAGGAAATACATTATTTAATACATTTTACTCCTACATTGTTCCCATTGCCATATGCCTAAGCTGGTTTTCTCCATATCTCAGTAATCAGCAAACATGCTATTTAATTTGTTTTGTGTGAACATCAATGTGCTGATATTTTAATCCAACTGCTGCTTTTAGGCTCACAAGTTCCAGCAGTTATGAATTGGATAAGCAGGCACATGAAGAAGAATGTTGCTGCCTTTCAGGCATTTTATTAATGTGTTTCTTGTAAACAATATTTTATAATTGCTTTCAAAATAAGTAGCATGTAGTGGTTAGTACTGTTAACTTAAAATTACAGTATCCAGCATTTGAGTCCTTACCTGTGTAGTGTCTTTGTGGAGTTTATATGTTTTGCTACATCTGCATGAATTTTGCTCTGGGCACGCTGAATTTCTGCCCAAATCCCAAAGACTTGTGTGTTATTTTAATTAGTGGCTTGTAGGAGTGGTGGTGTGTGCAGGAGTGTGCACTGTGTTTTGACCGCTGTCTTCTCCAAGACTACATTCTTAAAAATGAACGTGCTAGAATGGCTCTCCAGAGCGAGGTCATAAGGGATCTACTTTTGGATTCCAAAAGACCAGTCCATGTGAAGGTTCCAGAAAGTACTATTTATTTATTTAGGAAAGGAAAGGACAGCTCAACTGCTCACGGAAACCTTAAAAGAACATGGATGAAACATGTAAACCTACTATAGACATCGAGGCTCTGTAGATCTGCAGGCTCCATAGCTGTGAATACATAGTAGCAGATTTGTGAAATACCAATGGGTCCTGATTTTGAAAAGACTCTCACTGCATAGAATAACAAACTGTAAGTACAGGTTTTCTCAGTTTGTTAGTGTCCTGTTAGGTAGCCTACAATACATTACAAATTTCCTTTTTTTCTGCATCTTGCAGAGTAAATCAAAGCACAAAGAACCATCTTCATATTCAAAGAACACTTCCCAGAATGAAATGGTGCTTGTCCAAGTAATAGTTTTACTAGGAAATACACAACCCAGTAAAAAACCATAAAGTGTCATTAAAGAACCAGGATTTTTAGGAGTATACACTCTTAAAAATAAAGGTGCCAGAGTGGTTCTTTAAAGTGATGACACAGGGGAACCATTTTCATCCACATGAAGGTTCAAGAAAGAATCATTTATTTATGTGGCTCTGTAACAGGCTTCACACAGTAAATAATCATAGTTAGGCAGTGATAGATTTGTGAAATACCAATGGCTCATAATTTAAAAAGGACAATTCCTACATACAATAACACAAACTAAGCCCAGGTTTTCTTAATCTGTTTGTGTCCTGCTAGGCAGTTGTCCTTGTATTAAAGGTTTTAACTTCTTTCTACATATTAGGACAGAGGACAAAAAAACAACTTCATATGCACAGAACCCTTCCCAGAATGAAATGGTGCTTAGTCAAGCAATAGTTCAATGAGGATCCACACAACTCAGTAAAGAACTATAAACTGCCATTGAAGAACCAGGATTTTTAAAAGTGTGTGGTTCCTACCTTGAACTCGATGTTGCTGGGATAGACTTCAGCACCATGGCCTTGAAGTATATTATGTGAATTGAATAATGGTTGCCTGCTTTCTAATGAAACTGTTTTATTGTACTTTTTGTAAAGATACTTTTTCATATACACAAATCGTATAGGAGCAGAATTAGAGACACAGTACTTCATTTGAATAAACGCATCTTTGGTGTTTTTCAATATATTTAATCAAATCAAATTGATTGATTTACATTAGGGAATATTACTGAATATTTTTTTTATTTTATATAGCACCTTTTTAAACATGGTCAAAAAGCAAAGTGAAAGACACTGTACTTAATTGTAATATACACACCTTTGGTGATTTTGAAAAATATTTAATCAAAGCAAATCTGCTTCATTTACATTAAGGAATATTTTCAAATAATTTTAATATGATATGGTACTTCATTAAAGGGTGAAACAAACAAATGCATATCATGATTAAATTATATTTACAACATTACTCTATTTCTGAGCCAGAGGATGTCCAAGTCAATCTGCAGGCTTCCTCAGTCACCTACACTCACATGTACAAGGCCAATTTAGAGTTGCCAATGAACCATACTTGCCCTTCTCTGGGATGTAAGAAGAAAACTTGATTGCCTGGGAAAACCTTAAACATACATGGGGGCAGGTGCCACCATTAAGGCAAATTATTTGTCTAGGGTGCATATCATAAGCAGGCCAGCTACCAAACAGTTGATTGGCACATTAATAAGCTTGATCTAGGGCACAAATAACCTAGCAGCAGCAGTGCATAGGGGAAATATGTAAATCTAACATAGACAGTCAGTGTCACAGGATCAGAATCTGAAGGTGTGAATCAGCGGCTGTAACCACTCTGTCACTCTTCAGCCCATAAAACCTGCAGTGTATACTGTATAATCTCAAGTGTACTTTAAGTGCAGACAATATGTTGAGTGTGTAATGTCTATGTTCTATCATAATAGTAAAGAGTCTGCATTTTTGTATTAGCACTGCACAAGGCACATCACAAAATAGTGTATCACAGTGATTAAACAATACTGTCACAGAAAACATTGGACAAAAATTAGAAATGTTTGAAAGTGAAGTGCAAAACCATGTTTCTAGGCTGACTGGCAACAGTCAACTGTCCAAGTATAGATGTTTGTGTGACCAATGATGGTCTGGTGTCCAATCCAAACATGGACAATGCATCCTGCTTAACTCAGATGGGTTAGGCATCTGCTCCGCAACAGTGTGCTGTAGAAGGAGGGCGCAAAAAATGGATGGATGATTGAATGGAGATCCTCGTTTGAAATGAGTCACTTTGTTGCTAGTGGTTTACAAAATAAATATTTATTATTATTAAACGTACTATGAACACAAAATAAGTCCACGATATGTTGTTTACAGTGAAGTCCGACGGAGACAATAAAATGGCATCGGGTATGTACGTGTGAATTTGCCCTGTGGTACTCCGACGTCATGCTCTTTGCTGGAATTCTAAAGTATGGATTTATAACTAATAACAATTTGTATTTTTATGTCGCACTTTCCGAACTGAACACTGACACAATGTCATAGGTTATTCTGAATAAACCAAATATCGCTACAAGCCTGGAAAAATGATATATGTACACGAAAAGAAAGCTTTAATACTGATGTAAATTATGTGATAAGAATAACAAAGTCAAAATACACCTGGTGTGTATGTAAGGCAGATTTTTTTCTTTTTTTTTGGATTTGCTTACTGTCGCTTCGCGGTTCGTTGATCAAACGACAATGCCTGCACAGATGCTTCCTTGTAGTAGCAACGTAAAGACACGCAGGTAGTTTCGAGCTGCTATCACCTTGCGCAGGTAGGGGCATTGTTCAACGACGAGTGATTGACAGATTGCTGCGAATCTGCCCGCGTTCCAATCCCTTCACCCCGCCCCTCTTGCCTGTCTGAACTAATCAGGAATCCTTGAGCCGAAACAGGGCCCGCCCACCACCCACCGCTACAGTTTGCTAAGTAGAAGTCACGTTGAGTCAGAGGAGCAGCGGAGAGCGCTATCCTTTTACAGCAACAACAAGACATCTGATAGTGGTGAATGTGCGTGTTTTTTTTCGCATGGCGAACGGAAACCTGATCGGCTAAAGCCTGTCGAAACCAGGAGGAGTGACTAGCAGGAAGCATTGAAAAAATGTCTTCTTCCTCAAACGAAGTCAGAAGTGCAGGCGAGATCAAGAAAGAGAATGTGTCCTCGGGAGAGGAGCCGGAGCTGCTAGCGCTGAATCCTGCGCTGCTGCCTATGGAGCATGCCGACCAGGTGCACACTGAACTCCTGCTCTCTGCTTCCTCCGCCTTGGCTTTTTCCCCTGAGCAAGTGGCGTGTGTGTGTGAAGCTCTGCAGCAGGGGGGTAACCTGGACCGCTTGGCCAGGTTTCTGTGGTCATTGCCCCAGAGCGACCTTCTACGTGGCAATGAAAGCATCCTGAAGGCACAAGCCTTAGTTGCCTTTCACCAGGGACGGTACCCGGAGCTTTACAGCATTTTGGAGACCCACAACTTTAGCCCGTGCAACCACTCGTGTCTTCAGGATCTGTGGTACAAGGCTCGTTACACAGAGGCGGAGAAAGCGCGTGGTAGACCACTTGGAGCCGTGGACAAGTACAGACTGAGGAGAAAATACCCGCTGCCCCGGACGATCTGGGACGGGGAGGAAACTGTCTACTGTTTTAAAGAGAGGTCCAGAAACGCTTTAAAGGAACTGTATAAACAGAACCGTTACCCGTCCCCAGCCGAGAAAAGAAACCTAGCCAAAATCACGGGGCTGTCCCTTACCCAGGTCAGTAACTGGTTCAAGAACAGGCGACAGAGGGACCGGAACCCATCCGAAGCGCAGTCCAAAAGGTAAGCTGGGGGTTGAGGCACATGCAGCCAAAATTAAAGACAGCTGGATAAGTATACCATGCATGTTAGGGATCAAAAAGATCCAGTGCCCTGTACGTATTTACGGTTTCGGCGTGACATAGTGACGGTCAAAACTTTGTCTTTTTGTTAACAGTAGTACTTTATTTGACAGAGTTAATCATTGATTACGAATATGTTCCCCTGGAGAAGCATGGCAGCCACGACACTGCTGTGTTTTGAAACCTGATTCTGTTCCCATTCAGATCGGATTTCAGTATAAATCTGGATAGAGGAAGGCAACATGCTTTACTGAACCGCTTTATGCTATCAGAGCTACGTAGGATCAGTTAAGTTTAATAACTATCATTATTATTATTTTAACAATTATCGTCCGATTACATTGCAGTTTGAAATTTAAAAAAAAACAATCAGCTGATGGGAATTATAATTTCATAAATAAAAAGAACCGGTTTGGTTATTAATGAATTCGGTAGTAGCGTCTTACTTCGTGCCCGCCAAGATAAATGGCAACATCGAAAATACTTTTGTGAGTGGGATAATAGCAGGCAACAGGATTACGTTTACTCTGTCGACTACAATTTAAAGATTGCCTCTTGACAATAAAAATGAAATTCCACAAGCGCAAAACGGGGTTTCTTTCAGAAAATAAAGAAGCGGTCGATTCATTGCTTAGATACCTCTCCCATTCTCTAGACGGAGCTTAATTCTAAAAGTACTTGGTCACAATCATCGTAGCCACAAAGTTTTGTTTACTTCAGTTACAAGAGACGCAGAATATTCTCTCTTCCCATGGAAAGTTGTCCGTAATGCCCCTGTCCTGGGGCGTGGGTTACTTAAAAGAACGCCCGCCATTGTGCGATTCCTGGGTTCATTTGCTCTTCCAAAAAGAAGCAAAAAAAAAAAAAAAACACACACACACACAGTCACCAAGCACCTGGTGGAGGTGACCTCTGCTGCGGGACCGAATCCATTTTCTTTTCGAAGCTGATGTCATAAATTGCCTCCGGCCTCTTGGGTAAAGAGGACGCTTTTGTAGCCACCCGTAACTCTTCACAAATGGGAAAGTCAAAAATTCCCCTTTAATGAAGCCTAAAGTGAATCTCCCGTGTGTGTATGTGTGTGTTTTTAAGCACAATATGCTCCCGTCACTTATTTTGTTATTAGCGGTAACATTTGGCAGTCCATAATTGTGTGGTGGGGGGCAGAGGGCATGGGGTGTTACGGGGCAGAGAACTTTTTCAGGCATACTTAAAAGTGTAATTGGGGGTGGGTATCCGTTTGTTGGACTACATTACCAGCCCCTCAATAGATCTCTTTGTATATTTTGGTTTTTATTCTCCAGTAGTACTAGAAACGCATCTGCTCCACTCCCTGCAGCAAATGGCCGTGTCCTTGTCCAATTCTTTTACACTGTACAGAAGACCTCTTCAAAAGACATTCTTATAGTTACATGAGCAATAATTCTAATTTCAGGTAATTAAAAAAAAATAAAATTAGGTAATATTACAATTTGTACCATTTTGGTTTTAGTTAAGTTAAAAAGGAATAGTCTCTGACTGAAATTTGGTTAAGGATGTTTTAAGAACACTTTAGTTAAAAATCCTAATTTATTACAATAATGCGTACAATGCATCTGATTTTCTACTTTTCATAGGTATTTATAAGTGTACAGTTCATACGTTTGTCTTTAATTGAGAATTTAGCTGTAATTGTTTGCTAACTAATTTTTTATGATGTGTTCAATGAGACGTATTTTAAATTTGAAGTCTTTAATTCCTAAGCGCACACTTTTTCACCCATATTATTGTAAATGGTCTGCGCTTTCACATTTTTCTGGGTAATGACGAACTGTACCACCGAACTTTTGCACGATTCACAGATTCCATGTCCAGTTTTAAAATGACGGAAATACACTGCGCTTAGAGGCCATTGTCGGCGACCATTTGTGACTTGGCGCAGATGTGCCATTTGCTGCGGAATTCTTTATTACGCCAAATGGTCGCAGGAAAAAAAAAAAAAGATTTATTGCCCTTTTAAAATCCCGTTAAGGGAGCTGAAGCCTCACGAGTTGAACTTTTTTTTCATTTGTTATATGAATGTATTTTTGGGATTTAGGCGCCAGGTGAGGCGAGCATGCTTTTACGTTATTAATAATTACTATGGAATGTAGTCACATCAGCGGTGCAGAGGCATTTGGTCCAAGTAAAGTTTATATAAAATAATCAGAGAGATGGAAGTAAATTGAACACTCACATTTTAATAACTTCGATTATTTGACTGTTCTTTGTCAAATAGTTCAGCTATTGGAACAAAAGAAAAACAAACAAATGCAGCAAGACTTACAAGTCCTTAAGTTATAAATTGCACAAGGTGTCATTTTGACACAGTAAAATAAAGGGTATAAAAATAATTTCCGAAGCACTTAAACCCCACCCCCGTTACCTCCACCGGGCATAACTTATTATCGCATCATACCAAGCAGGGGTCTTAAACTTACTGCCTGGACTGCCCCTCTGGTCTTCTGATTTTCACTCTGTCTAAGCTCTCATTTACTTACCAGAAATGAGTCGAATTTAATGAGTAATCAGACACAGTTTCGAAAATTCTGCAGAGCCATATATTTAATGTCAGTGTATATTTTAAAGTGTCTTTTTATTTTTTGAGATAGTAAAAATGTATTACATATCAATTGGAGGTATTAACCTCAACTGTATACAGGAATAACCCATTATCATTAAAGCATTTCAAGAATAGTTTGAGATTTTTCATGGGTAATGGATTTGGAGATTAATTAAAATATTACTTTAAACAAAACAAAAGAGCTTCTGAAAACTTTTTTTTTTAAATAAATCCAAAACGACCTAGCATTGCTTTATCACCCAGACATGGCATCATGGTATCTGTATATGTGACTTAAACAGGATACCTCCTTGTTTCACTGATATTTACTCTTAAATAAAAATAAAAAAAAATATATATATATATAATATATTTATAATATTTATATATACGTATATGTATGTGTATGTATGTATGTATATATATATATATATATATATATATATATATATATATATATATAT
>JANRMT010062797.1:31994835-32015744 GCA_026402145.1 Polypterus bichir lapradei | reverse complement strand
TATATATATATATATATATATATATATATATATATATATATATATATGTATATATATATATATGTGTATATTTTATATATATATATATACACATACACACACACACACATATATATAATATACACACACACTATATATATATATATATATATATATACATAGATATATACGTGTGTATATACTGTATTTATTTTTCTCAAAATGCGGTTTAAGATTTCTTTTAATTACAGTAAAAATTACATCATGTGCTGAAATTCTTTAAACCGATTTCCCCTATCCTTTAAAAATCAAAATTAATTTTAACATTCCAAGCATCTTGAATAGCCAATTCTCTCTCTCTTCTTTTTTTATTTTTTATTTTTTAAATATACTTACTTTTGTTATTGCTGCACTAAGGCACTACTAATGAAAGTATAGATTATTATATACATTTTTTGGAAAGCGTTCAGATTTAAAATTTGTGGCTTTGTAAAGTAAGAAGCATGTCGTTTGTGTGTGTTTTTTTTTTCCTACCAGTTTTAGGTCACTGTATGACAAGGATGGGGTATTTAATTGGTGTCTTACCACTCTCTATTGCCTGTACCTAGATGTACATAACACATCAGCACTGACTGAGTGACTAAATTAAGTGAAGATAAACTAAAAATGCTCTATATGCTTTACACAGTAATAACAATAATGTAAGTTAATGTGAGAGAAGAAATCCGGTTCTGTATTACATCGCATACCTAACTGTATGCCAGAAACAATCAACTGGACAGTGTTAAATATAGGAATTGGATGATTTTTTTTTTTTTTTGCTAATTGACCTATTTATTTACATTTTCTTTATTTTGTGGGTTTTAAGGTACAGTATCAATACTGCCGACACAATGCAGTACTTCAGGTGCTATATCTGGCAGACATATGCAAAAGTCTCTCCTCCATTTTTGTTTTATATCCCCAAGAAGATATCAATTATTTGATTGATTTAAATCGTTAGTTTCAATGTTTTCACTTTGTATATAGTGTAACTATTAAACCTCAGCCCTATCTTATTGTAAAACTCAGCAAGCCACTTCACCGTCAAGAGGCTCCAATTGCAGAAGTACCTCAACAACTTCACTTTTTTTGTAGGCTGCTTTGGATCTAGTTCAATAAATATATACCTGATATAAACACTGTTACATTGTCATATTAGTAAAGATGACTCTGTGTTGTGGTCCTGGACAGAGGCTTTGGAAAACAAAACAAAAAAAAATAGGTAAAATGGTTAGCCAGGAAAGGCTGGTTTGCCAGCTGGAACATGTATTAAATAAGCTATGTCGACTTTGTTCTGGAGCTTAAAGAACAAGCTGCGGTGGATTTGAGCAGGCTTGTGCTGTAATGAGTTGCAGAGACCATAGAAATGCTTACTCTGCATTTGTATCTTGACGTCGTACACGCCAGTACAATGCTGCTGTTGTTTGCTGTCCTTTGGGTATCCTCTTTGGTTAGTGTTTAGTCTTTCCTGCTTCTTCTTGCAAATTGTCTTATGATGTGATACAATGTTATAAAAAATATTTGTTATGGAAGACACTATATAAAGAATCAGACATCTTCTCTTTCAAATTCCTATCTATGTATTTATTTACCTGTTTTTTGTTTTATTTGTTTCAGTGAATCTGATGGCAACCACAGCACTGAAGATGAGTCCAGTAAGGGGCAAGATGATCCTTCTCCTCGGCCCTTGTCTAGCTCTTCTGATGGGCTAGCCAGTCACAGCAGCATCCAGCTATCAAGTGACTCGGAGGGCCTGATCATCCAACAACTAGGGGATGCAAAGCTGCCATCCACCTCCCCTGGTGCAATGTTCAATGGGGGTCTGGTGACGGCCAGTACACCCACTGTATTCCTTAATGGCAGCTCTTATATTCAGACCCCCGGGAATGTTCTCTTCAATGGACTGAACATGGGAGGGACACAAGCTGTGGCACTAAACCCCCTTAGAAACAGCAACCCAATTGTAAACAGCAGGGCAGAGAATGGTGAGCTGGTGTTACAAGACAAAGACATGAAAATTCACGGGCCGAATTCGATCATGTCCTACAACGTCAGTTTACCAGGTGCCCCCTTTCCAGTGAGTGTTAGCTCCAGTGAGATTAAAATTGGAAGCACACAAACTGTATCATCTCAGGATGGGGCGTCAGTGCTTACTTTTACAACATGTAATGGGCCTCTTCAAGTCAATCAGTACAGTGTGGTTCAGCTTCCTACCTGTGACACAAATGGGCAGCAAGTTAATGGACTTCCTTCTTTTCTTATGCCATCTGTCACAACAGCACCTCCACAAGGTATAGTAGCTTAATTTCCCTAAAAAAACATTTTCCTAATCAAAGACTCAGAAACAGAATAGAGATGGGAGAAATGGCAGTGAGGGTGGTGAAGATACAGGATACTCTTACCATTCTCCCCCAGTTACTGTGACTAGATTAGTGGATATGTTCATCCAACTTTTGACATATCTGTTATGGCCATGTCCTCCATTATGCCTCTTCTGGTGACTTAAAGATATCCATGTAACAGCCCAGGCCTAAATGACTAGCATGTTTTTCTTCTTGTGTGTATTCAGCTCTGTAATATACTGCATGGTTGGGCTATGCCCGAATCGGAGCAAGTTGCCAATGAATGAGGCAAGTACTGAAGATAATTAGTCCATTTCTCACCCCTCAACACTGAAGCAGATGTTTACAGAAACACAAATACTGTACTGTTTAACTACTCAAATTTTAAAGAAAAAGAAGTTCTTTTAGAGGCACCACATTGTATTAGAATATTTGACAAAAGGAAAAAAAAACATCCTCCCAATTTTTCAACTTGCTTTTTAATGACAAGACCATGACGAGAGGGAATTGTATTTAGTGCTCTGATTGACACACCAGTCCATGACTAGGTAGACACACTCACCCCAACAATTGTACTCGTATACAACATCAGACCTATTTAGATTTTCTGTGCATGTCACTGAGGTGTGGCTGGAAAATGGAATACAGGATAATCCAAGTGGACAAGAGGAGAGCACACAAACTCCACAGTATGAATTTACATTCCCCAAGCCAGATTATGGGGGCAGGAGCCTATCGCAGCAGTAGGCAAGAAGCAGCTCTAAACATGGAGGCAGTTCATGACAGGACTCACTCCCACATGCACCCAGTCATACTCGCACAGTTTTGTCCAAACCTCATTTCTTAAAAAGAACAACGAAAATGAACAGCCAAATGTGATTCTTCCCAGAGATTTAACCAAACCTTGCAGTTTGAGCTGCAAGAGGTAAATCTATATTTATCTTTGTCTTGGCAGTGCAGTACAGCCTGGTGGCTAAGGCACAAGAACTGAAAACCACAATGTTCCTTACTCAATCCCTGCCACTAACGTCCAGTATGATCCTGCAGTGATCACATTTTAGCAATGTAAAATATGTTTTAATGAGATCCTTTGATCTGTTTGTTGGAACAGATAACATTGTAAGCTAAATTATAAAGAGATGCAATTATCTAAGGGTCTGCACCATACTTCCACTGTGCACTATAATGCACAGAGCGTCCTCCCTCATTTTCACTGCTTTGGTGACCCGGTATATCTTGTTTGTTCTTGCAAACCCTGGGCGGGCAATCATGTGATGCTCTGGTCTTGTTTTACCGGACTTGGTAATGCTGCATGCTTTCTAAACCTCCAGCTTCCTGGATTCTTCCTGAGTCGATGCCAGACTTTCAATTTGTGCATTCTTGCTTTCATTGACTCTTTGCAATGTGAGGAATGGAGGAGCTTTAATCAGGATGCTGCTGCCTTGTCAGTTTTCATTTTCCAAGTATTAAGAGTCAATACTTTCAAAGGGAGAGGATTTATTGATTTATTTATTGGTGTTTGTCGAATGTGTAACGTTCCACTAGGCCCTGTGATTGTGACAGCCGGGTTCTGTTTAGCCTTGATCTTTGTAAGCAGGTATGGGTTCATTTCTTCCTGTCTGAATTTAGTTCTGTTAGAATGTCAGCCTTTTGATTGTACTCGGTGGCGTTCTCACATTTACTATTATGGGTTTCCGTTCTTATTCACAATATCCAAAAATAAGGGAAAAAAAAATAAGAGTACAGTACACCTAGGTTTCTTCATTATTTCAACAAAGTCTCCGACATTTCCAGTTTTGCCTTAATTCAACCTTGGTCATTGTTACTTTCATTTCCATTATGTACAAGTCAAATTCTACATTAAATCACAAGTGGTAATTGAAGAGCAATTTAGGTTTAAGTGGGAGAGAACACAAGACGACCATGTTTATTAAAAAAAAAAAAAACTAAGAAAAACAAAACACTTATACACCATCAAAATCATCTGTTGTATTGGCTTTGTACCATGTCTTTGTGTATCTCTCCGTCTGTCTCCTCAAGACTTGCTGATGATAACCTCAGAAACCTATTTTAAATGAAATAATTTTTACGTTAATTAGTAAAACATCTGCTTGTTCCTTTTTAAACGTTTTGCATTTTTGTTAATAATCGTTAACCTTTTATCATTTATATGTATGGACTATATGTATTTTTGTCTAAAATATTATACTGTTGGTTTTATAATCTACAGTATCTAATTAATCTAATTTGTAATCTAATGTACAGAATAGGTATATTTGCTACCTACTGTATATGTGTAACATACATACAAAGCCCTTATTTTGTAGAAGTCCTTTCATCAGTACACTGCTCCTGAAGGCTCTTCTCTTGCCCACTACAGTGCACTTGATTTTATATTTCTCTGGCAGGTTAACACATTGAGTAGCTGGGACTTCAATCAGCATCCAATCCAGAGCCTTAAGCACTAGGCTGTACCTCTGCAGGAGTCATTTTTAATGATAGAAAATCTGTTTATTCATTTTTACCTGAATGTCTGTTTTATTTTTAACTGCAAGCTTGCTTTAGCATTGTTTATGTAGAAATGACAGAGGTGGCACAAGGCTTCAAAAGGTTTCATTGCCATCTCAGTTTTCTGGGCTGCAAGCCATACTGTGTGGAGTTTGCATTTTCTCTTAGTGTTCATGTCTGTTTTTAACTGTTGGCCTTCTAAAGGAGACAAAATTATTCAAGTCATCCAGGAAATCCAAATTGGCCTAGTGTCAAGGGGTATGTGAGTGGCCCATTCAACAGATTGGTGTTCTACCAGATTGTGGAATGTGGAGAAACATTTAAGAAAACCGTTTGATTTGTGCATTTATAATATTGTAAAGGTTTTATCTTTACAGTATTAATAACATGATGTATTTGTTAATACGTATAATAGATTGGAAAGGTAAGGTGGCAAAGTGTTTGGTTCTGCTGTCTCATACCTACGTTGCTGTGGGCTTGAATCACAGTCTGGTTAGTGGCAGTTGGGCCTCTTCATGTGTTCATCTTATCCATAGGACTTTTCCCAGAGTTCTACATGTTTTACACGCTGCATGAAATAAATTTGGTGTTTCCAAATTGGCCTGGAACAAGTGAAAATGACAGTGAGAGTATGAGTGCTTATGTGTGACTTGTGCTGGACTAGCCTCCCATCCATTGGTTTATACCTTGTCCCAGTTACTACCAGGATCAGCTCCGTGTTTCTCAAAATGAAAAAGTTAAATGTAAATGGCTACAAATGACAGACTTGGACCTTTGCATACTCTTCATTATTACAGAAGTCATGTTTGTATCCTTACATTAATTTACAAGTATTCATCTACAATTATCGTGTAAAAGAACTGATTCTGCAGATGTTTTATCTATTTGTACAGTGGTAGATGATGCACTTTTTTGAAATGCTTTGTTTTATTTTTTAATACCTGTATTATTAGTATTTATGAAAGCTTTGTTCTTTTACATTAAGGAAAGTCTGCAGTTGTGAAATAAGATATGTTCAAAAATATAAAAGAGCAGTGTTTTTAATAGATACTCGCAGGTGGCATTTGAACCCCTGCCTTCCTGAGTATACATTAAAGGTTAAGATATTGGTATGAGAAAACCGACATACCTTTTTCTTGTAGGAAAAGCAATGCAGGTAATTTATACTTTGAAAAATATACTAACTGTTTACTCCGACCACTTAAAATGACTTATGAAGAAAAGTGAGATTACAGATGGCATATCTATGCAGACTCCTTATTGCATGTGTGTATGTGTTGGCTGATCCTGGCACCACGCCATCACTGAGCAGCTCCTGCATGGTCTCTCTGCTCCAGGCTTGGCTGTTCGGTGCATTGTGATGCAGACCCTATGCAGCTTGCTGCAGTGCACCATTTCAAGGTGAGCTCGTTCAAGCTGAGCATCTAAAGAAAGTCTAACAGATGAGAAGGTGCTAGTTGTTGTTCTGACTGGTAGCCAGTGACATTTGGGCCTGCATGGGGAAAGGATGGAAGCATTGGTGACATCCACTGCAGTTAACCTTGAAATAAATAATGATTGATTTTTTTTTTTTTTATTATTTCTAAGGGCAGTGTCACTGTGGGACAAGAGAGGCATGGTGGTAAAGTGGTTAGGACTGCTGCCTCACAGAACTGAAGATCTTGCTTCAGTGGCTTTGCAGTGTCCATGTGGAGTTTTTACATCCTCTTGGTGTCTTTAGGGGAGTTTCTTTACGTACTGCGGTTTTCTTGCACATTCCAAAGTTGTGCTTTGTAGTTAGTCTAATTCTTTTATGCCTTATTATGAGTGACAGTGGTTGTGTGTCAGACATGCAGCGTTTGATCATCAGGTGTCCCAGCCAAGATAAGTTCCTCCCTTCCCTCATGCCCAGGGCTGTTGGTATAGACAGTCACTACCCATGGACCTGTAATAAAGAAATGGGACTCAGTAATTGTATAAATACTTTAACTTGTTGACTTGTTTAATATAATTTGTTAATTAACTTGTTCAGGGTGATTTAATTAATTTATGTAGTCTGCATAGTTCTGCCTCTTATAACAATCTCTCTAATTTAAAACTTTCACTTGTCTGAGTGTGTATTTCCATCCACAATAGTAGGATGTGAAGGGAAGAAACCGCTCAGTAAATCGTGTCACTGTTTGTCTTTCAGGTAACCCTTTAATGAACTCCACACACCCTGAGCAGACAGAGGCCTTCTCCAGCGGACAGTCATCCACTCCAAATTTACAGCACGGAAAATTACTCCTCAGTCCTCTGCAGCCCAGCCCAGTGCTGTACTCCCCACCCAGTATGCAACAGATGGTGGCATCCATTAAGCAGGAGCCACCCGAGGGAGGTTTCACCTTCTCTCATCTAATGCCTGTTGACCAAAATGGCCAAATTAGTGTGAGCACATCCGCTATGAATGTTTCTGGGTTGGCGATAGACACATTGAGTCCTAGCTTCTCGGTCATCTCCACTCCTGGACTTGGTTCGTCTGGCTCTTTGAACTCTAGCAGCTCAGGCAGCATGTCTTCTACTCAAAGTAGCCAGCCTACGTCTCCAGCAGACAGCAGCCCCTCCAGCGAGACAGCAGGTAGCAGCAATGGTTATGCAGCTCTGCACGATACTCCATTGACAACCACAGCTGGCCAGGGGACGTTTACCGTGTTCTCCACCCAGCAGGGATTAGCTGGAGAAAGTGGAAGAAGATCTGATGATGACAGAACAAACCAGCACCTTCCTCATGACTACAGCCACCAGCAGAGCACCATCCAACAGCTACTGCCAGCTTTGAAGGGGAACTTCTTGTCCATCTCAGAGGGCAGATCCAGTGAAGACATGATAATTCTGGAGTCCAAGTCCAAATGTGCAGTTAGTGAAATGGTGAGGGTCATCTGTGGACAAATGGAAAATGATGACAAGCAGCTGGCCAAACTTCAGAATGTGCAGATGGAAGAAGACATTAGTGAGATATAATAACACTTATGGGGAGGGGTGGGGGGATTGGGTAGAACATCAACTTTCATTAGAAAATGCTAAATTATTCATGAGGAAACACTTCG
The DNA here is from genome assembly GCA_026402145.1 of Polypterus bichir lapradei. Taxonomy (NCBI): domain Eukaryota; kingdom Metazoa; phylum Chordata; class Cladistia; order Polypteriformes; family Polypteridae; genus Polypterus; species Polypterus bichir. Next base: position 32,007,808 of record JANRMT010062797.1, on the reverse strand, counting down.
AATCAGACTGCAATGGTCACACCACAGCCTTGGGTCTTCCAATGCAATAAGGATGGCTTCCAAGAGCATTTCTTTTTTTGTCAATTCTTAAAAAAACCTTGATGACTCTGATGTTTATTAATTATATTTAAACAAAAAGAACATACAGAAAAAAACCTGATGTATCAGCAGGCCGAGGAAGAAGGGAGGGAGGGTGGATCCACATTAACAGTGTGCCAGTTTCGCAGAATGTGGGGAGAGAATAAAGGAAACTGAAAGGCTTCTTACAGCACCATCTCCTTCTGGAGCATCTTCCCAGCTTCTCCTTGGCTCTGGTACCTGGGATCCTTTAGACCTGAGTTAGCTTTGTCGACCATGAGGACAGTTTTTTTTTTTTTTTACTTTTTTTATGGGCTGCTTTTCTTTTGAACTGTTTTTATATTTATTATTATTCATGATTTTATTTATTTAAGTTCACAAACCTGGGAGTATAGTGGCAGTCTTTTACTTGGAAGAGTAGGGAGGCAACATCGGAAGGTGCCCACAGATAAAACTCTCCATCTGCAAGAATTAGGAATGGGAATTGGGCGGGGGGGCAGAGACAGTTGGTGATCCATGTGCAGTGGGATGGCAATACAACTTGGGGGAAAAAAAATAATAATAATAAGACCGCACATGCAGCCCTTTTAGCTGCTGAGACTCACTGATGCACTCTTGTTTTGCATTTTTGTCTGGGTTTATTTTTACATTGGGAAATGTGAAACAAAAAATTTGAATATTCTAACCGGCAGAAGGATTGTTATTCTGCATTGTTAGGATGGGTACATAGTGGATTCCCTTTTTATTTATTTATTTGTATGCGTAACCTGTGTAGGTGCCTTTCTCTACATCCAAACTTTGCACTCGGAGAGCTGCTTTAATGCAGCAGAATGTAATAGTGCTGACCTTCTAATGGCTGTGAAGACAATTTTCGTATATCCTTTTACACATCACATTATTGACAGAACTGGCCATTAAAAGTCTCTCTTTCAGCGGCAGTAATAGTGCATCCTCTTTAATGCTTAGCCTTTAAACCGCTTTAAAAAGCTCAATAATATGCAACTAGTGGGGAGGGGGAGTTGGGGTTCTTATTTGTTTGACTTTTCAATACCCACCTCGCTTGTTAATTGACCAGTATGCGCTACCCATCATGCAAATGTCACTTTGGAAAGAGTCTTGTCGGCAAGATTTCAGGGCAAACAAGATGAAAGTAAACACTAAAGCTTCAGTGATATCTGCACCCAACCTCCTCTTCCCCCATCCCACCCTTTTTAGTTGAGCACTGACCCCCCCCTTTTTTAAATTTTTTAAAATTTTTTTTTTTTTTTTTTTTTTGCATTTAGTGCGTAGTTTCTTTTTTTTTTCTTATCATGTGCATGGTTACCTGAATTTAATAACTCATGCATCTGTACTCCAGTTAACGTGCCTTATGTCTCTTTACAAATGAAGTGATACGTTTGACCACTTTTGTAGAAACCCAAGTATCATGCTGCACTATTTGGTGATGGTACAATGAGTATGTCAGGCAAAGTTTCACATGCTCAACTGTTAAACCAAAGATCCGTTTCCTACAGATTTGTTTGTTATGTACTGTAATAGATTTTATGAGTGAAATGATAGGGTTTTTTTGTTTGTATTCTGAAATGTTGTGAACTTATTTTTCTAAACACTATACTCAATAAAACTTTATATTTATACGTATCACACGATTGCTGAATTGGTTGCATTCTTCCCTACATCTTACAGAAAAAGTTAGATGTTAAGCCATAAAAGAGAAGAGATAAAGTAAGTATATCCTCTATTATTTATATGGTTTATGTATTGAGAAAAAGGTAACAATCATGTAGTTCACCTAAAATTGGATAAATGTGGCCTCAGTTGACCATTAAAAATGGGTTTAAACGTCTAATTATCAAGTCAACAAAAAGGAGTCAGCCTACAGATTGTCTGATTTTACTGCTTCCACATCAGTTTAGAAGATCGGTTGAGCCAGGTGATCTTATTATTAGATCATTATAAAATTCTGCCACCCTGATAAAACCGTAATATGATCTGGAGCTTTCAGGCCAAACCACACCAAGTTAGAAGCAGTTCCGGAACAGGATGCCAGCCCACTGCACAGCAAACACACTCAACAGGGGGCAATTTTGCCCCCCCCAGCCATTCTACATCACCTGCATGTCTTTGGGAGGAAACCCATGTGGACATGAGGAAGACCTGGGATGTGAACTTTGGCAGCAGCACTAACACTGCGCCACCATGCCACATGATAAAAGACATCTGAAGTGACATCAGATATAATTATTTCTGCTAATTAGTCTGGGAAGATGTACAAATTCTGTCCCATCGATCTGAGGGACATCTTTCTGTTTTAGAACTGGAGAACATTCAAAACATTCGCCAGTCTTCCCTGGCTTAGGTGTCTCAACAAATCTGCAACAAGATCAGAATGAAATACTCTGAGAAACTACAAAGGTAGGTAAACTACAAAATAGTGAATGTTACAGTTCATGACTCTACCTCCAGCAAAAAAAAGACTGAATATTTAAAGAGTATCACTGAGGGACATGTGTAGTGATTGAAAATTCTCAAATGAATGTTAATTGGTACAACTCTTTCTATCCCTGTTTGAAGTTTCAAGGTAAGGCAGTTATTTCAGAAAAGGTAGACAGAAGTTTTTCAAGACATGGGTAGTTATAATCACTTGTCACAGCACCAGAGACTGGTGAGATGTTGCATTGATTAGCACATGTAAGTAACATGTACCCTGTACATGTGACCGTGATGACAATGATGTCTTCTACTCATTTTTCTTTGTCCCTATTTTTTCTTCTCTCCTTTTCACTCTCATTTTCCCCTGCTGTCCTATTTCTCCTTCTCTCAAGTCCTTTGTCTCTTTTTTTATATAATATGTAAGATAATGTGGAGCATTTAGGAAAAAGGTGTGAGAAACATTCTGTGTCTTTTTCATTTTGTATTGTTTTACACTATGAGTGAAGAAATTCTGCAATGGACTGGCATCTCATGTAGGGTTTGTTCCTACACTTGCAATTAATACCATCAGAATAAGCTTAAACCGTCCATCCCATTCCAAACTGGAATAAACCCAATCAGAAAATGAATGAACAAATATGTTTACATGGTTGACCCTTTCATAGCAAACCACCTGCTTTTATTACATTTACTTGATTAATAGAAGCGTTGTTTATAATGATGTCGTCATTTATTTTCTTTATTTAGTGTGATTGCTGATTTAACTCCTTCCAAGGTTTTTATCTAGTATGCAAGGTTTTCAAAAGTCCATTCTTCCTTTCACTATTTTTCTTTATTCAGTCCATGTTTCTCAGTTTTTTTTCTTCCCCTCACCCGGTATTTGTTTTTTGTCTTCTATTATTTGTTTCATCTAGTAGTGCTTGCTTTTCCTTTTTCACTCTTTAAAACATTACACTTTCCCATCCATGCGTAGCCTCCATATTTGACTTTTGATCCTTTCTTTCATTTTTCACCTGTTCCTCTTGTAACTCTCTGGCCTCAGTGCTCCTTGCTTTCTATCTCATTTCATCAACTGCCTTACTAAATGATTCCTGGTTTATCTGTGACTGCTATTTTTCCATGCAGTTTCTAAGTCATGAAAATTTCTTGTCATTAAAGATATGTATATGTTGATAGTTACAGTTTAAAGAAGTTCTAGTAGTAGAAAAGAAGCATACTTTTTGTTCAATTGCAAAGTATTCTTGATTTTTTTCACTCTCTTTTTTTAAGTCAGTGGTCAATTATGAGTACACAGTCACAGGCAATGATGATTATTCAGGAGCTTTTAAATCTGATTTTCTTCATAAGGAAAGAGCTAGCACATCCTTATTAAAATATTTAAAATAAAAATCAAGTTGTCTATTTACTAAACAATTTACTTAAACAATTACAAGGTGGTTGGGAGATCATGTCTACCCCTGGCAGGTTTGAGCACAAGGCTGGAACCAGCTCTGGAGGTGCTTCATGTCTATTTTATGGCACAATCATTCACACAGCTAAGACTTTAACATCAATACCTTACACGTCTTTAGGATTTTCTAAATTGTTTTAAAAATAAGGGAAAGTGAAAACAACAAGGGTAGCCAATCACCTCTTTTCTATGATAAGCACAAGCACCTTAATTGAAACAAAATTCTCAATGTAGACTTTTTCTGGAGCTGGAGGCTGACATCAGCAACAACATGTCTAACCTAATGACCTGTTAGCTAATAGCAGCATTTAGCTTTTAAATAATAAATTGGTTGAAATGAAACCCAGTAGGCTTATGAAAGCCTTAGGACCAAATTTAAAAATGAACATTCTTATTCTTTCCCATCTTTCCTTGTCTCTCTGTCATGTTTTTTTTTATATATATATTTTTTGACTTGCTCTTACTTCATTTGACACCCAAAACCAATTTATGCCATATTCTCTCCAGGCAGTCTAAAGATGCTTGTGAACAATAGCCCTGATGAGTGTGTAACGGCGAGTAGTAATGCATTCTCGTAAAAGCTCTTACTCCTGCAAAGCCCGCAGGAGTTTCAAGGTCAATGCTCAAATTGTTCTTGAACAGTGCCTTTCATGAGGAGTCAAGCCCATGCAATTTCATTTGAAGAGCACAGCAGCGTTGTTCTTTGCCTATGTCTATGCTTTCTGATAACATTTATTATCACTTCTCGCCTTGAACGCAGCTTTGCTCATGCCAGGGTAGCAGCCCTGCTTTGTTCTATCCACATCTCATCTTGCCATTAGGTCAACTTACATACCACTTGCCATTTCCAGGAGGAAAATAAGTAGCTTTGTCTTTCACACTAAACTAAGGAAAATATTTGAATTAAAATAAACAGAATATGTGAACTCCTAAGGATCATGTGTATTATCAAATAAGTGTTCCAAGGAATAAGCAGGACTGATATGGAAGGAACTGCAATGCAGCAATTTGTCTGAGCTTATGTAGTTGAGATGTATCCTATGAGGTCTAGAATGTCTGATGTGGTCCCGGAGACTCTTTGCTGGAGCTTATTTCATTAATATCAATTTCACATAATCATGATATACAGTAATTGTGGCTTTGTAAACAAATTATCATTTCTTTTTACTTATCTTGTCTCTGTTCACAATTTCAAAAATTACCAATGGACAATAATATGTCGCTGTTACTCTACAAAGTGTGTAGGATATATGACAGAGAAGCAGTGCTAGGTTATTTTGTGAACATAGGCCAAATTTAGTAGTACACCAACCGACTGGTTTTACCCACCCTCATGATGTGCGTCCTAGGTGAATGCCTAATTCGCCTTAATGGTGGCATCAGCTCAGCAGAGAAGATGAGATTAGTAAAGCAAGGCAAACACTTAGTCTTTATCTTTAAATGTTTGGGTTCAGTTGCCAGTTCGCCTGTGTTCCCTTGGAGGAACTTTAGTTTCTTCCTACATCTTGTATGCTTCAAGTAATTGTAGGCTGAAAATTAGCCCATTCTGAAAAACCAGGGTTTGTGTTCATGAGCTTGATCTGGGGTGGACTGGTGTTCCTTCCAAAGTTGGTTCCTGTCTTGCATCCTTTGTATAGAAGGAGGCACCTGTACATACTCTAATTAAACACTGATAAGTCTGATACTCAGTAAATAAATAAATATACATATAATCACCAGAATGACTAAAAATAAAGAAAGCTAAATAGAAATAAATTTCTTATTTGGTAATCACGGTTACAGTGAGGCATTATGCAGGCGTAATGCTATTTGTATAAAGTAGCCCTAGTAACATTTCTTGACACACTTTTGTTGAACTTCTTGGCTCTTTCGTGGGCTTCTGCAAACCTCAAGTTCAGAATCTTGGGGTTATTTTTGACAGTAACCTTTCTTTTGAGAAACAGATTAATTATGTGGTCAAGATTTGCTTTTTCCAGCTTCATCTTTTAGCCAAGGTTAAGCCTTCTTTTATCTCCTAGTGATCTTGAGAAACTTACTCATGCCTTTATCTTTACTCAGCATGATTACTGTAACTCATTGTTTTCTGGGATCAGTAAATCCTAAATATGCAGGTTGCAGTTGGTTCAGAATGCTGCTCCTCGTTTTTTGGTTGGGGCAAGAAAGTTTGCCTCTGTGTCTCCAATGTTAGCCTTTTTACACTGGATGCCAGTTAGTTTTAGAACTGATTTTAAAATTTTGCTACTGGTTTTTAATTCACTACATAGGTATGATCCTGCTTATTTATCTGAATTGTGTGTTATACACTAACATCCAGAGAGCTTAGATCTACTGCTCACTTGTCTCTTGTTGTCCCTCATACTAAGTGCAAAATTAAGGGAGACATTGTTTTTTGCAGCTGCTGCACCTTATCTGTGGAATTCTTTACTTAATTACATTAAGGGGTTACCATCAATTGAACTCTTTCAAACTAGATTGAAGACTCATTTCTATTCTCTAGGTTTCTGTGACCTTTAATGTTACTGATTGTATCCCTCATCTTAGTCATTTGTTTCAATTTACTGCTGGTTGCATTATGTTTTATTGTATTTTATTCTGTTTATTTTATTTATGTTTATTGTATGTTTTTATTGTAGAGCACTTTGGCTACAATATTTCTAATGTTGTTTTAAATGTGCTCTATAAATAACATTGACATTGAATAATTTGTCAGCTGAAAGTCCCCAATGCTAGGGTGTCATTAGAGAAGAAGTGCCGCATTGTTCAAAATGGCACTCAGCTTTGATTTAATTCTCTCCTCCGGGGGTCAAGAGTGTGTTCCAAAACTAAGCCTGCCCTCTTGGTGATTCAATGGGACTCTCTTGAAGTGATGTTACTGGCCCAGCACACCACAGCGTAGAAAATCACACTAGCCATCACAAAGTTGTAGAAGATGTGAAGGATGTCATTACCCACATTGTACGACTGCAAGCTCCTACAAAAAGAGTCTTCTCTCCCCTTTCTTATATAGTTCCTTTGTGTTACTAGACCAGTCCAGCCTGTCATTGATGTGGACCCCCAAGTACTTACAGCAACGCACCACCTCAATATCCACAACCTGAATAGTGACCAGGGATTGAGGCTCTTTGGTGCGGTGAAAGTCAATAACCAGTTCCTTGGTTTTGCTGACGTTAACTTGCAGTTAATTCTTTCTGCACCAAAAAACAAAGTTCTCTCCCTGACTCTTATACTTGGTCTCATTCCCATTATCAATTAATATAGTTGCAGAATCATTAGAAAATTTTGGCAAGTGACCTAACCTGGTGTTAAATTTATAGTCTGAAGTATACAGAAGAAAAGGAGACAGGACTGATCCTTGTGGTGCTCCAGTGTTGCTCACATTTATATCAAAGACATAGTCCTTGAGTCTCACAAACTGCGGTCGGCATGACCACTCCATTATGAAGGACACCACAGGCTCATCCACCTGCATATCTCTGAGCTTAGCACTTAACAGGAATGGCTGGATGGTATTGAAGGCGCTGGAGAAACCAAAAAACATTATCCTTACAGTGCTGCCAGTTATGCCCAGGTAAGAATAACCCTTGTGGAGCAAACAGATACATGCATCCTCCTCTCCATATTTGTCTGATTGACAAACTGCAGTGGGTTCAGGTGGTCTCTCCCAAGAGGAAGCATGTAATCTAGGTCCCACCTTGCAAATGTCTTCATGATGTGAGAAGAAAGTGCTACTGCTCTATAGTTATTAGGTGAAAAGATGGATGTCTTCTTTTAGACAATGCAGGATATCTTCTGCAGCAGCTCCACTTTTTGCAGTTATAATGACAGACTGAACAGGTGACACAGGATACCACAAGGTTGTTCAGCATAGGCATTAAGAACTTGAAGATTGACTAAATCTGCTCCTTCAGCTTTTCCTGTTTGAAGCTGTCTCCTCACTTGGTTATCAGTTGTGGACAACCTGTTCTTAGAGGTGAACTCATCACTGGCCATTCAAGTTGAAGTACAGTAGTAGGCATTGTTGGGGTAGCAAGGATGGTGTGGGGGACTGGTCATTGGAAGAAGGAGGCAATAGACTGGAACATCTATTAAAACATTGATTCAGGGCTTTAGCTTTGTCTACTGCTCCTTGTAATGGGGCCAGATGCCTACAAACCATATTCTGAATACACTTTTTTGGTCTAATGTCAGAATCAGAGGGATGGAATTTGATTTTCATTTTCACACAGGTCATGTGAAACATTTTTCCAAAATATCTGGAAGAATTCTGCATTTCTGCCTCACACTTGAAAGGGAAATAAAATCATAAGTGTAGAGGTGCTTCACTTTCTGAACCGAGTGTAGTTTATCCATACAGCACTGCACTGTGCTTAAGGGGATAAGGGTGAACTTGAAAGTTAAATCAAGATTAGTCTCTAAAATGTGAAATAAGAAAATGTGTAGAATGAATAAGTGGTCAAAGTGGTTGGTGTGATGTACACATGTCCTTTAAAAGTTATGCTCATTACTCTACCAAAATGTTCAAACAACCAAAGTTTATCTAGGCCGCAAGAAAGAGAATCTGAAAATAAAAAAATAAAAAACACCAATCAAAAACTCACCCAAAAACCACACCCAAACACACATACACACATTTCCAAATTAAGCCCAGCCCCCTGTAAATACATTAAAGGAATGCAGTCTTTTCATCAGTAGCTCACACGGGACAATCCTAGAGGGGGGAACTACACCACCACAACGTAACCTCGAGCACACACACAAGCAATTAAAACTTGCCAATCATTCTCTAATCATGTTTTGAATTCCATTGAGGAAAGCCAGTCCAGTATGAGGGGAACTACAAACTGAAGAGCGTGAATCAAACTAGGGTCAAAAGGCTGAGAGGGCACTTGTTCTGTGTTACTATGCTGGCTCTCAGCATTACTTAATCCTCAGAAATATATATCACACACGATGGCACATCTTTCACTGAATATAAGAGCTGGGCAAGTTTACTAAATAAGGAATTTGGGCAGGAAATATCTTCTGAAATAAATCTTGGCTGCAATTAAACCTAGAGCCACAGGGGATTTCCAGAAAAGAATCTGAGGACTATTTGGTTTTTGGGTCAAACAATACTTTTTTTTTATTTCTAAACTTATAAAATGTAATTCTTTTATTATTTAACTTAACCATATTAATACAGTCCTGTACTGCAAAGAGCCAGCAACACATGGGACACAGGTCTGGAACTAGACTTGTCTTAAACTGGCAAATGGAAAACCAGTAGAAAGTACTTGATTTTTGAAAATAACCACTGAGTTTTAAGGTTTACTCACTTATTTTACTCTTTACTGTCTTCACCTGTTTTGCTATCCTTCTTTTCCTGCTCGTGTTATAGCAATTTTAGCCAATGGAACTGCAGAATGAGAAAAAGTCATTATCAAAACAGAACATAAAATATAACAAAGTAAAGCAATGGGAAACACATCTTACATCAGTTCTTCCTAAATTTTACCCACAGGTGTTTTGTCTAAGAAAACAATTACACACAAACACAAATTTCCACATGTAAAGTAACTATGATGCATATGTGGGGGTCTCAAAGCATTCATAAGTAATTCTTTATGAACACATTAAAGGAGATGGTTTCATTTAGTCATTGCGCTGTTTGGTAATTTGTTTTGTGGTTTCATTGTGCCCTAATACTGTACTGTTGCTGGATGCTCTACACAAATACAAAAGATGCAATATTATCAGTTGCACTGTAAGATTAAATGATAGTAAACTGAAGTGAAAATACTCACTTAGCTATTTTTCCTATTCACAGAGAACTCTTGATTATGAGAATTTTGTAACATGTTTTTCAATTGGTATGGAAAGCCAGCGCTTATTGTACTGAATGTTTTCATTAAGCTTAACTTTTTGGTGATTTCCACTTATAAAGCTGCAGTATGGCTCTTGAAAATAATTATTCTAAAATGGGACTTTACTGAGTTATGCAGCTCCTTATAGAGCCATTGCTTGACAGAGAACCATTTCAATCTGGTCAGGGTTCTTTACATATAAAGTTGTTTCTTAGGGCTATGAAATGGTTCCTAATTTCCTGACAGAACAGAAATCTTTAATGTATCCTAGCTGGATAATGACACATCAAGTAAACCTGAACTTAGCCTGTGTTATTTTATGCAACAAGAGCCCATTTAAAATCAGGAACCTACTGGTATTTCACAAATGCATTACTGTCTACTCATGGATCCTGTTATGGATCTAAATAAACAAATGCCCTTTTATGTGGTTGGTTCTTTTTTATGAACCAAAGATGGCTCTGAAGACCCACTCTGGCACCTTTATTGTTAACAGTGTACCAGATGGTTGCAGTGTTATACTGTAAAACTCACGACTACTGATTTAGTCTGCTTGGTTTGTCCCTAAGGGAATCATACCACTTGCCAGTGCACCAAATCTTAGGAAACAGTGGCACTAAGTGAGGGTGTTTTTTGATTCATCTTCATAAATTTAATGGAATGCTGTACAAATATCAGGTGCAGTTCTCTTCCTCAAGATGCACAGGTTAGGACTCCTATCTTCACCAGCAGATTACTCTACCATGTAATAGTGAACATTCACCTTTTGACCCTGTGTCTCATTTCTGAAACTCTACTTCCACCCGTGGGTGAAATTTAATTCCTCCCTTTGTTTTAAATCACACAGATACTTCCATATGATGTCTGTTGGTTTCATCATTAACACATACTTCTTTTTTGCTTACTGGTACAACATATATGTTGGACTTTCCCACATGAGATGTGAGTTCCTTTTCAAAACCCAGAGTATTTAAAAAGCTGACTTTTTAAAACACTTTTAATGATTGTGTGGCTAATTCCACTTTCTGATCAGGCTTTTATCTGACTTCACCAATTGTCTGTCTTTTTTGTTTTATAAAATGCATGGTGGTTCATAGAGTGATGCCTGTCACCGTCTCTATGGAGTTGTCAAGATGCTTTTTCCCCCAGTTTTTCCAGTTTTCCCTAATCACATAGAAGTGCCAGCCATATTAACTGGCAACTTGAAATTGTGCTGGAGCAAGTGATTTTGAGTGTGTGAATGAACGTTTCTGTCATTGATCTAGATTCTCCATTCTGGATCTTAGTATGTGCATGAAAGCTTCCAGTTCACTGTGGGAAAAATGAAATGAAGCAGGTTCAATGAATAGATTAACAGATAGAAGTATTAGTGAAATTAATAATATTTTATGGTTGAGACTCTTGAACTAATTTCTTGATTTTCCGTGTCCACCACAGTCACACTTTGATTTGAAATGATTAATCCTCCTGGGCCGATAAACAATATGAGTGGATGTACGGACAATATGAGAAGGCAAATCTGTCTGGATCTTTTTCAAAATACTCATCTTTGTACCTTACTTAAGATAATCTTAAATAACATCATTTTAACTTTTTGTTATATTTTTAAATTTTGCTTTATCATTTTATAGTATTCATTAATTTTTGCAAATGGTGGGTTAACTCATCTTGGAGATGTATCTCCATCGCAATAGTAATGTTTTTGTTAGCTCAGGCATTGGCAGGGAGCACTTCTACTTATCGTGACTGATTTTAAACCACTAGCCTATCAGTTCAGTGTCGCTATTCTCTCCCAGTGTACCCAAGTGAGATATTTAAGCTACTAGTGTTAGAAATGTATGCTGAATCTGTGACATACCTTTGGAAGATGTTCACTATTGATAAGTGTAATAGTCTAGAAATTCCCACTACATTGTAACAGCAAATGTGTATTAGTTAAATTGCTGTGTGTTTGATTAAACTTATGGTTGATTCAAACATTTGCTGGGTTCAAAGTTATACACTGTGCTTTACTTACAAAGATTTACAGTTACATCCAATCGTGTTACATAGCAAATGAAACTGAACAAAAACCTAATTATCCTGAATTATTTAATATTGTATTAAATTTACATAATTTACAATACACAGTAGTTTACAATGCTACTTTTTAATACAAACACTATGGTTAATAATGGGGTTTCATAGCTACAGAGATCCAGACCTGAAGCCTGACATGGACAATGTCTGTGGGGAGTTTGTGCTTTCTCTTCATGTCTACTTATGTATTCTTTGGGTACTTCAATTTTTGTGACTTATCCCAAAAACGGGTCTATTAGGTCAATTGAAAATGTAAATCTGGACCAGAGAGGACATATGCGTGAGTGCTCTGAGATGGGCCAGCATTGGTGGATGGCTTGTGCGTTGTGCTCAGTGCTGCTGGGATAGAGTCCTGCACTGCTTAATGATGCAGTAGAAAAGATAGTTTAAGATAAATTAATGGATGGACTATGATGAAAAATAGTATACGTTTACTGGATGATTACTGATGTAACACAAAACATAAAATTCAGTAAAGATACAAAATAAAAAAAAATATTTTTTAAAGAACTGTAATTTTCCAAAACCTATTATAATGACTTAGAATCCCAGCACTTGATGATAGGTGCCCCCAAACCCCAGACTCCAGCCAAAATCCCCCCAACCAACTTCTGAAAACAATTCACATTTCTAAGTCAAGATCAGAAGACCAGGTTATTGGCACTTGACTGATGTGCACATCATTCAACAAGACTCCACTAATGGAGATCCCTTTAAATACATTTGTTCAGCTGCATGACAGCATTTGAATCTTGATGGAAAAACATTCTGGGAAAGCAAAAGGAACATTCCAGTTTAGGTTTTCTCTTCTCTAATCCATTTTACACAGCAAAGCATGAAACCAGCTGTCAACCGACCTGCTTTTTGAAGCAGACCTGTAGTGTTTATAGTTTTATTTACTGCAGTGATAGAAAGGCAATTAACAAAACTAAACACTTTGTTCTGTTACATTTTTTAGAATACCCATAAAGTTTTAAAAAGACTTGAGGGACCTTCTCTTAGTATTTGCTTTTGCATATATGGAGATGATAGATAGATAGATAGATAGATAGATAGATAGATAGATAGATAGATAGATAGATAGATAGAT
>JANRMT010062797.1:31974719-31985699 GCA_026402145.1 Polypterus bichir lapradei | reverse complement strand
GATAGATAGATAGATAGATAGATAGATAGATAGATAGATAGATAGATTTTAATAAGGAGATAAGCGGAAAATGATACATCATCAGATGACATCCCTTCTCTTTTATTTTGGTAGGTTATCACTTCTTTCTTTATGGATATGTTCACGTCACCACTCACTAAAAGTGGACAAGTCTTCTGGAGAAGATTATAAATAATGTATTCTTAAAAAAATATATAACCCTCCAGGCTATTGATCAATTCATTATTTATTCATCATTAGAATTAGCGTAATTAAATATTAGCTCACCAAAAATGAGTGGGTCTGTTGCAATGAAAATGGGTTTTAAAAGGTCTGTAATAATTGATTTGTATAGAGACGATCAGCTCCCTCAGGTAACACTTGAGAAGGGGTTCAAGTTTCAGGGCCCTGACGTTTCTCTCCGGAGGAAATGGAGCTGCAAAGAGAGGGCATAGGAGGAGCTCCGAGCCAATCAGAGTCTCCATGCGCACTCTTTAAGGCTGACATAACCAGAAGAGGAACAAATTGTCCTAACAATCACATCTAACACCGCGGAGACTATCGCCACTGGAATACTCCCCCAATAATCGGATTTCCTTTTTTTTTTTTTTTTTTAATCAGCACCACATTGAACCGAGACACAACTTTAGAAGAAAGGTATTCGAGGGCCGTCTTCGAGCACCCCCCTCTGTTTCAGAGGTATTCTTTGGTACTCTTATCTGGCTCTCTTGATCTGTTTCTGTCGTTTAAAGGTGCTTCGCCCATTGACATCATGTCCATGCTGCCCTCGTTTGGGTTTACCCAGGAGCAAGTGGCCTGCGTGTGTGAGGTACTTCAACAGGGGGGCAATTTGGAACGACTGGGTCGCTTTTTGTGGTCCCTGCCAGCATGCGATCACCTGCACAAGAACGAGAGTGTTCTCAAAGCTAAGGCAGTGGTGGCTTTCCACCGGGGAAACTTCCGAGAGCTCTACAAAATATTAGAGAGTCACCAGTTTTCACCGCACAATCATCCCAAACTCCAGCAGCTTTGGCTGAAGGCTCACTACGTGGAGGCGGAAAAGTTGCGAGGCAGACCTTTGGGTGCAGTGGGCAAGTACAGAGTGCGGAGAAAATTCCCGCTGCCCAGGACCATTTGGGACGGGGAGGAAACGAGTTACTGCTTTAAGGAAAAGTCCCGGGGGGTTCTGAGGGAATGGTACACCCACAATCCGTACCCGTCGCCCCGGGAGAAGAGAGAACTGGCCGAGGCCACTGGACTAACAACCACGCAGGTCAGCAACTGGTTCAAGAACAGAAGGCAGCGAGATCGCGCCGCCGAGGCGAAAGAACGGTAAGACTAATGTCATTCAAAAGGGATGCCCGTGATAATTTCACCACTGTTCGGATTTATAAGAAAGCGCGGTTTACTATATGGTGTGAAACAGCCGCAAGGTTTTCAAAGTTAGCCGAAGAAGCGTAACGGAATGTTTCACGAAGTGAGCGAAACGTAATATATTTGGTGAACATTTAGAAATGTCTGCACATAAATGATTTCATCAGCAAAAAAACACTGATATAGCGGTCACGCAAATGATACAACTGACTCAATAAAGCAAATGTTTTGGTTGAAGTGCGAAATTTACATGCCGTCAAAGGGCCTTGTAGTACACTTTAAACAAACGAGCAATCAAAACTTAACTTCACGGCGATTCATAATTCATTACATTTCAATTATGTTCGTGTTACTTTCTAAAGCTAATAAAAGTGTTTATCAGGAGTCTTCTCTAAGAAATAATTTACAAAAAGTAACAGAATGTTTTAACAGAAAAGCAGGATACCCCAGCTGTCACGCAGTAAAAAACAGTCCTCCTCGAATCAACTTATCTGGCGTCATAAGCACGTTTTAAGAATTAAAAATCTTGTTTTTTCTTTAATTTTTGATTTGCTAGTAAAATGTCTGCTCTACCTAGTCATGTGCTATCATAAATGTCAAGTGTTTATTTATAAAAAACGACACGTTCATTACAATTAATGACAACATCCAAAATAACAAAAAAGAAAATGCAAGTGTTAACATTAGTAAGGTGATCAATGCAGGCATTACAACTACTACTACTAATAATAACAATAATCATATATTAAGTCATATTAGCAAACATGAAAGCATAACAAGGTGATTTTAGGGCAATGGACATTACAGGAAATGACAAATGGCAAAAGCCTAAAAATGAACATTTTGGTTATAGTTTGTGTTAAATCAGATAATCTATTAACACTAGTTAAAGGTGACATTATTATTTTGTAATATTTTAAATATCCTATTTTAAATTACAAGTTGCAACTAGCAAAAATAAAAGGTTTAAAACAACAAAATATCCTCATTATAGTTAAAACTTCTGCTAAGGGCATCAAAAATGCAATAATAAAAAAATAACTTTTAAATAACTATTGCAATAAGTATTTTTAATGATTAAAATTATATTTAATTATTTTGAGATTTTAAATTACAATTACTGCCTGTGATAGATTATATTTTTGTTATTTCTCTAGTAGCCATAATTGTATTTCCAATGGTATGGTTTGGTGTCTTATGAATGTGCTCATCTGACAGCTTCACTTCACCACCTTAGAAATGCGACAGTCAAACATATACAGCTTGTGATAAACTTGTATTACTGTGATCAACTCATTCTTCCGGAAAGCTGCATTTTATATAATTATCTTTCAGCGCAAAATTGAACAGAATTGCAAGGTAATTGTGCTGTCTGAGCAGCTGCAAACTTAACAGGAAAAAGTATATAATTGCCACCTACTCTATAATTGCAAATTGTATCATTACTGTTAGATTTATAATAATATTTTATGCACTGCATTTATCAAATCAGTGCTCTACACATGCACACACATACATATTACTGTTATTACAGAAGAATGTGGTTTACCATCTCTAATAAATCTGTGAATCCTATCACAATTCAACATATTAAAAAATCAATTTTTCAGGGCCACATATGATCTATTTTGGGGTGTATCATATTTGGGAATGCCTATTTTTCAGGCTTTATGGCTAAATTTACTTCCAGTGTCTCGCTGTCTTATTTTAGCAGCGGAGGAGAGATACTGGTCATTTTGTGTATGCTGAACTTATCCCCAAGTCTGACGGCTGTTTCCCGGGGTCAACCCCGGTCTGTTTTCTTTCCACAACACACAGGGAGAACAGTGAGAACAATAATTCAGGCGGCAGTAAACAGAACCAGCTGTCCCCTCTGGATGGGGCCAAGTCCCTGATGTCAAGCTCTGAAGATGACTTCTCTCCACCGCAAAGCCCTGATCAGAACTCGGTCCTGCTGCTACAGGGGAACATGAATCACAGTGGGGGCTCCACGTACCCAATGAGCAGCCTTCAAGGACATCCACACCAGCTGCAGGACTCTCTTCTTGGACCCCTCACATCCAGTCTGGTGGATCTTGGCTCCTAAAGAGCCACTAAAATGTTTCTTTTTGTACAGTAAGAGACAGTGACGCTTCTGATGACTCTCATATGAAGACCAGGATAAAAAAAAAATGAGACTTCTCATAAATTACCTTAATGCTCTTCTTCACAAACTGGCTTATCCTCTTTGAGGGTAAATGTGTATGTATGCACACATACACCTCACAAATACAGTACATGCAGACATCTCACCAGAGAGACAGTGCTGATACTTTATTACTGTCAGTATAATTTACATTTAAAAGATCATTGTCATATTAAAATGGTTTTAAATTTACTCTTTTTTCTTAATTTATGATATGTTGGTCTTTCCAGGTAGATAAACATATAAAACAGCCTTAAAAAGGAAACATGGAAACAAATAATCACTTGAACCCCCTTGAAGTTTACATTTTCATATTCGGTTTTAGTGTTTAAGGTTCCAGATAGTTTACAATAAAATATGAACACATAGAGGTGAGTGTTTATGTGTGTGGATTTATTATCATTTATATCGTTTATAATGTATGGTGTATAGAACCCCTCAAGATTAGAACTCCAGAGGGCCTATGGATCGAATAAAATAAGACTTATGGCAACTTTAAATATCATACCTCAAATTAAGATTGATAAAACATATCCTTGTGTTTTAAAAGTGTTAATACCACATTACCCTAATCTTACAACTGACAAAAATCTAAAGGAATCCAAGGTGTGTCATGTCTGTTTACGCTGTATTCAAAAGCAAAGTCGTTTCATGAAGTTTAGGTTGACCAAGAGCTTCTTGAGGTGTGACATCCGGAACATCGTGTACCTAAACATTTTTTTTTTTTGCGAAACGTTTAGTTTTCCTTAAAGCAAAACCACTAATAATATGTCTGTTCGTAAAAACGATCAGTTCCTCTGTCGTGTGTATAAGTAATCCTGCCGTAGCTATAACGACACGCTAGCAATCAGAAAATGAGTGAGTGCAGTAAACCAGCAAATACAGCAAGTGCAAATGGAGCACATTCTCGTCTTAGTACAGGAATTACTTAACTTATTATGTGCCCAAAAATGGCGCGCGATACAAATGTTTCCTGAAAGAATTATACTCAGAGTTTCCTAGTCTTGTTTCTAGCTAGATGACATTTTGTACGGTGGTATTGTCAGTAGAATTAGACTTATCTGGAAATGGAGAAGGAAAAACGTACTGTCTGCTGCCGATTAAGTGTAACCGATTTTTCTCCAAAGCGTTGTGAATAACATACTCTTCGAGAGCAGCTGCTTATTATTTTCACTTTGGTAGCAAACACAGAGACGATTTAAAATTGAAAACTTACTTTTTATATGAGACGCTATTTATAAACTACGCTTATAGCTTCATTTTTGTTGCGTTTTACAGCAATGTAGTTTAACAAAAAAAAAAGAAAGCACCTACATAAAAGTATATATATATTACCGTTCATGTAAACAGACAACTTATTTTAATCATGTAGATCTCTAACGAATCACCCACCAGGACTGTGGCTAAAATGCTCACTCTTTTATATTAATAATCATACAGTCTATGACACAGTTTTTGCGCTCCGTCTGCCGTTCGCTTTGTGGTCTGAAGACCGCAGAGAAATGGTACCACCTGCAGGACTGCCAGGAGATGTGCGCCTGGATCGCGAGCCGCCGCTTTATACGTGTCCACGCGAGTGCTACGCCAGCAATATTTCACAATTTTGAAGCTTTTCAGGAGACAAAAGCAGGAAGACCTGGAATAGCCGATACTTTCAGGTTCAAATGAAAGACTGCTGTGGTTAAAATTAATTTTATCAAAGAGATAATTTTATTAATTAGGCCATTTTTATCTCTGTACAAAGCCTTTAGAGGCAATAGAGTTTACTATACACAGTTGTAACACCCTTTATTTTTCGAAATTCAAACATTCCTTAAATTCTAACAAAATGGCATTGATAATTATGAGCAACTGCTTTTTATTTTTCGGCTGTATCTATTTTTTTCATTAAAATGTTCCCTTTTTTATGCATTATAATTGTTTTTTTCTGTCAGAGAAATTATTTTTTTAGAGAAATGAATTTTTATTTACTTAAATATTTTTTAACTATTAAGACCTCAAAATGTACGTACTTAAACAGCTCTGGTTGTACATATTTAATAACTACCACAATACCTAATTCGTAATGCAAAATTACTCAGAATAGTGTATTATTTCGAGAATATTTTACAGTCTTAAACAATCCCAGAGTTGTAGTTATTTTTAAGTAATTTATTTAGACGTTTATTCAAGTTAGACTTGTTAGTTAAATTCAATTGCCAAAATCTGAGGATTACTCTACTTCTGCACTCAAGGCCATCTAGGCATCTTTGACCCTTTAACTGAATTTTAGAATCCAGTAAACGGATGAGGTTTTATGCATGCACTGATTTATTTAGAAAAAATAATGATAATTTAAACCAGTTCACCACAAGAGTTCTTCTATTTGAAGTCATAGATAGAAGCAGTGTTTATATGTTGCCTATTGTATGACCAGCTAGCCCGCGCACGGTCACCTTCTTAATTCAGCAACTGCGAAATGTCGCCTACTGAGACGTGTCAGATAGCGGGGCTGTAATTGACTTTATGTATTTGCTTGTTGATTTTTCTAATAAGGCCAATTCTCACTGGGTGAGGGTGTGAATAAATTAACATTTTTAACTGATGAAGCAGCACTTAAAACATTCGATACCCTCGTCGATGTTTATACAGTGACGTTTTTCTAAAGGTAATTGTTTATTTTTCTGCCACGAAGTGTAAGCTTATGTTTGATTTTTTTGCCCCCTTTCCTGATTTTAAAACTTTGTAGAAGGTAAAGAGTCACTAGGTTTTGCTTAAAATGGATTAAAGTGGACGGTATGATAGTCCTTCTTTAAATGTATTTTCGAAGTGTAAACGGCATTTTTAAAAATAAGAAAACCTCAACTCTTCATTTGTCAACTTCAAAGGTTGCTATGTGCGCGATGCTGCACGAATCCCTTAAAGGTTTAGCTATTTAATCTGAAACGTTCAGATCATCTTAACTGTTTTGCTTTGGAAATTTTACAACTGCATTTATTCATATTGACCAAACTAAATACTGTAGTCTCATTTGCTCAGAAAATAAGACGTTCTAAAGCCAAAGTTTCACAACGTGACAACTATTATCAGTGACGCTGCTTTCCAAACGCTATAGCTACATTGTAATTTCGTACTTTTTTAAAAAAACTGGTTCACGGTCAAGTAAACTAGAATCCTCCACTATATTACACATATTTTACCCCAAGAATTCAGATTCCGAATTCGCTCCAAATTTGATCCTGAGCAGATCCGCTCCCAGCCCAGTGTTGATCCTAATTTTCGGCCGGCTAAAGCCAGAATGGACTCGCGCTCTCAGTGGCGCCAATCTGAATGAGCGAGTTCAGGAAGTGGATGGAAGGACGGATTTACAAAGAGAGGAGAACCACTCGTATTTTTTCAAAAGGTGAACCCCCATTTTAACTCTAAATTTATTAGGGTCATTTGTAATTTGGAGAATGCAAGAAAGAAAGAAAGCAAGCAAGCAAGCAAGCAACCTCTGGCACTTGGCTCCAGTTATACATGTTAGAATTTGTCAACTTGTCTGTTGATTTTAAGTGACAATAAGCAGAGAAGTCAAAAACAACGCGTTACATGTTAAATTTTATGAATCTGCGAGTCGACTAAATAGCTATATAGACTATATAGCAGTCTTAAAAAAGAAGGTCACATTCTGCCTGGTTTCTGCCATTTTGTTGCTTACATGTCTGTGTCTGTTTTTCTCTGGTATCCTGACTCACTTCTACATCCCAGATTAATTTTTAGGCACCCCGGCAACTGCAAGTTGCCCCAGTATGAAGAGGTTTAAAATGGACTGCCATCCCGTCCTGGATAGGGTTCTACTTTGGGCCTTTTAGTTGCCAGGATTGATATAAGCAAGCCGAAAATCTGCTGCTGAATGTCCCTTTCAGAAAATGAATGAAGGGATAGAGCATCTTAATTTTTTAAATATCTCACACGCATATACAATTTATTAATAAGTTTGACTTTTTTTTAAAAAAAAGAACTCAATTCTTTGCAAATTTGTACCCTATTACGTGTTCAACTTTGTCAAATTAAAAAAAAAAAAATGATAGTAATACGCTGTACAAACGAATCACTTCTGATACTCAAAAGAAATACATTTTTGGTGATGTATTTAACTTGTTTTATTTTAACCATAATTTATTTCTGAATTCATGCGCAATTCAAGATAAATACGTGTTAAATATTTTATTTTAAACTATTAAATATTAATTGTATCTGTGTCATAAATGATTTATATTAATTAAATGACAAGTAAATGGTAACCTTTCGGAAAAATTACAGCGTATGTGTTATTCTGCTTTTATCGTGTGTTTACTTATACTTTGTTGCCGCATAGAACAAAACGTCCTTCACTCTTTTAAGCGGTTAATTAGCTTACAAAACAGCTTAAAATCCAATTATTACCCTAAAGCATTAACAAAACATTTAAATAATACTATAAGAACGCGAGTCTGCATGCCAGAAATAAATACTTCGTTTCTGTATGAGAGCATGAAAATATAAAACCGATTTTCAAAGAGAGCGCGATAATACAGATGCACGATGTGAACTACGTAATCGATGCATTTTATCACAGATTTCTGTATAGAAGCCGAGAATTATATAGGCACTAAAATTTAATATACTGTACTAGGATTTAGCACGAGTCGTATGTTTCTACATCATAACGGGACTGATTTAAGTCGAGTCCGAACAGGTGCTGCGTATCGGGGCATCCAAAGTAAAACCTTACCCTTAACAAAACAGGTGTATATGCAAGTGCGAGATTACTTAACAAAAGTGAAGACTTTGGAAAGGTGGTGGTGTTTAGTTTTGCGAATTAAAAAAAAAAGATCACTGAATGAGTAACTTGTAAAAATACCAGAAACTAATTGATTCTTTGCATTACTTACATGGTTGTGTGATTTTAATTAAGAAATCTGTCAGTATTTACAGCTCGAGGGTTCTTGTGGACTTTCTCTTTCACAGTCATGATCCAGAATAAACGGCGGGGTTTAATTACTGGGCTTGGTTTTCTAAATATGTTTGATTGCTGCCCTGTCTAATAGGAGAGTACAAGGGTAAAGGATAAGAAAGTCTATTTTATATGTATAATAACAACTTCAGAATCTTGGATTGGAATCCCGGCCCGGCACTACCCGAGTGTACATGATCCCCACCGTGAGCGCTTGGATTTTTCAGCATATTAAAGAGTTAGTTTAGTGAGCACCTTTAAAATTAGCCCCGTGTGTCTGCCCACCGTACTGATAAGCAGGATTGGTGGCTGGAACTGTCATCCATCCACTGCCCTTCCGTTAAGCTATGAAATTAGTTTATTAAGCAATTCCGTCACTTTGAGCACAGGAAAGCCGCTATACAAATACAATATATTAATTAACAAACTTAAAATTTGGGCCGAAATAACCAGACAAACTTGTAATTATCAAAATCAACTGACAACACCATGCCAAAGCCCCGACTTTACTTAATCGCCACAAATTCGCTATATGTACATACGTTTCATAAAGTTATATTATAAGCGTTTTTTGGATTGTCGCTAGTCATTCTCAGAGGTTCACTGGATCTCAGTGTTATCTTCTCCGTTGCCGGTATTATTTATTTAGAATTGCCAAATAATGTGTTTTGAAAAGAGCGCGGAATAACGTTTATGGCTTTATTCATTCATTTTATGAACTCTCGTGCCAATACATGGATTTGGGAACGCAGAACAGTTTCATCTCACTGCTTTGACAGCCAGAACGTAAACTAAAATACACCACATTTATCTATTTTTCTGAATATTGCTTCCCATTCATAAGATCTTAAGCTTAGTGTGGCACCAACTCGCACAGCATTAGGGACAAGGGAGAAAACCACCCTTCATAGAGTGCCAGCGTGCACGGGCAGAACCCCACAAACAACGACCGAGACATTTTAGAGTATGGCAGGACTTGATTGTGCAGAGAAAACACAAAAAGAGACTTTGAGAAATTCCAAACTCCATACAGGGGGACTGGACCAAATCCCTGAAGCAGTGAGGGAGCAGCACTAACGAAATATCCTCCCGCATTCTGATGATTTTTTTCTTCTCTATTAAACTTAATTTATATTGATTCAATAGTCAACAACCTTGCAGCAATAATGACGGTGTACGGAATTAAACTGATTTATCATTTGTACAAATTGTCCTGAAAATAAAAACAACTTTTAAATAACTGAAGTACATTATGTGAACGTCTGAGTGCCATTCATTCGTCCAAAATAATGGATAGACTGACAGGTAATGAGGAATCATAATTTGAATTTACCACACCATTTTTATTTCTGTAGCATGCCCAACATACATGTCACTGCTTCATTATTTTACTGTATCTATTTTTTGTTTTTTTCAAATTGACAATGACTGGCTATATTAGAGAAGGGGGTATTGGCACTTCATGTTTCTTGCATTAAAACGTCTCATTGACCAAGCAAAAACGAAGATATTTAGTGATAATAGCATACCAAATGTACCACAAGAATTAGACTTTTACCTCACAGCCTGGATTACATTAAATTTGAAACTTCTCTTCGCCTTCCCGTGTGTTTTCTCGTTATCCCAAATTCTAAACGTGCTCTGCACACATGAGAATAAACGTGTGCGTCAGTGCGCTGCGAGGGGGACTTCATTCGATCATGCTTTGTGTCTCGTCACGTAATTTGCGCGTTCTCTTTTTTTTTTGCATGTATTTCTCTGTTATACTCCAAACATCTCTACTGTTCCTCGACCAGATCAGGGTTGGTTCCTGCTTTGCATCTGATGCTGCCTGATATGCTATAACTTTCGGCTACCTTACAAAAGTTCAAAGCGAGTTCAGGAAGCGTACAGATTGGAATGGACCTGCTGTAGTCCATGTTCGTCACCTGTATGTAACTCAGCTAGCACTGTGGCGAACACATTACGTACCGCCGTTGAGCAGACTAAACATCGGGAGCTAACGTTACACTTACACTGATTACTTGGAAAGTTTTGAAATCAGTTCTGATTTCACGTACTTAGTCCTCTCCAACAGACATTTTGAATAAGACAGAGAAACGGGAAATCTTAGGTATAAAAGAACAAACGATAGATAATTTGCATTTAAATGAATTTTGTTAAAATACAAACATGTAGAGAAGTTATCAGTAACTGTAAAATTGCCAGCAGCTTGAACTTCTCAAAACCAACATTATTTTTAACAGTTATTGCGCAATTACTTAATCAGGCATTTGTCATATACAGAAACATTTTATTTTCCTATTTCCAAAAGATCTCAAATCAGATTTTTCAGCACTTTGTTGCAACAGGTAGTTAAATCTATTTATTTTCCTTTTAACAGTAATTTCTATCTATCTATCTATCTATCTATCTATCTATCTATCTATCTATCTATCTATCTATCTATCTATCTATCTATCTA
>JANRMT010062797.1:31956690-31974709 GCA_026402145.1 Polypterus bichir lapradei | reverse complement strand
CTATCTATCTATCTATCTATCTATCTATCTATCTATCTATCTATCTAGAAGGCATGCTTAATATTGATTCTCATGCATGGAATTGATCGATTTACTCAAAGTCCCTAAATATGTAAAACGAGTAAGAGAAAATGTATGTTTGTGTGAATGGACGGGACTGTTTTCTTAATCTGTAAGAATCCATCAGGAGAATTTCTTGAGTTTTCTAACCCACTGAATCCAAATCATGGCTGCAACATTTCCTTAAAGAACTTCAAGAGGGAATTTTGATTCATGCAATGTAATTCAGTCCTTAGCTACTTAGATAATACTGGATAATGAAAGCTACTTTTTAAGTTAAATCAAGTCATTGTCATATCATTCATACACCATATGCAACATACAGTGGCATAACATAACATTGTCCAGGACTGCAGTGCAACATATAAATAAACATATAGGACAAATCAAGACAGGTAAAGATACTACACTATAAATAGATAAATAAATAATAAATGATAGGTAAGGGAATAGATAACAATCTGTCTATCTAAGAAAACACTAAGATCTGAGTGTCTAGTCTCTTAAGAGCAATCTGATTGATCAGTTTGGCTTTGGTGATGAGATGAAAGAGGAAGTGTGAGTGTTAGACACATGAGCAGGGGTAAAGGTGTAGGAGGCACACTGTGAGTCGCATTCAAAGATGGGAAGTATAAAACCAGACAGGAGGTGAGAAAGGCGCCCTGAAAATAATAACAGTGATTGAGAAAGCAGGCTTTATGGGAGTGCGATTGAGAGAGAGAGCATTGATGGAGACTTCCAGAGACAGGTGAATACAGAAGAAAGACACTAAAGTACATGTAGGGCAAGTGATAATAAATATTTTTAAATTATCTGTCTTTCACAGGTACTGTGGGTAGAAAATCTTTATATATAATACACTACCGTGGCTGTTCATTTGTCTGTCCAGGATTTTAAATCACCCATAGCTCGCAAACCATTTAAACTATTGACCTGAAATTTATATACTACATGATGTCTACTATCTGCTTTCAGGGTGATGATTTTTATTCCTCTTTTTATTTTATTTTATTGTAGAATCAACTCTCGGCAGCCATCAGCAGGGCAGCTGTGCAGCACATGCGTACGGGTGCCGTTCTCATCCCTACCACCTTCCCCATCACTTTCCCTACTTCTTCATATCTTAAATCATTCTTGAGGCAGATTGAAGACTTAAGTGCCAGTTTAAATGAAAAATTAAAGAAAATGTATTAAGTAACTGCAACACAAACACTGACTTAATCAGTTTTAATGCAAAAGATGCCGACAAAAGAAGAGAAGAAGTGGGCCACTAAGGTGGAGAAAAGAAGAGCTGCTCAGGAAGCAGCAAGCGCATCAACCTCTGAGCAATTGAATGCCAAACATACAGAGAAAGAGTATGAAAACTATGAATGCTCAAGTCAAGAGTATTCACTGCATGTTATTGTGCAGTGTGTCGTTGCTGGTAAATAAATAATACCAACAAAACAACAGAAGTAGCAAGTTTAACAAATGTACTGCATATACAGTAAATAGGCAATATTTTGATTGTGAGGTAAGTGAGCAAAACTAAATTCCTTCTGAAATGCTGTATTCAAAGTTTAGATTATAAAGAACCAATGGTAAAAGCTGTCACGTTAATCCCCAGTATCAAATGCCACAAATTTAACATGGCAGATGATATTAATTGTGTTTTAAAATCCTCATTTAGATAATCAATAACTACAAGTACACTTTCTAAAACCACTATACTAAATTCAAATATTGTCAAAGATCTCACTTTGCCAAACTCATCAAGGTTTCTCCACCACCATTACTAATTTTGTACTGGTAATTACTGTTGTTCTCAAGTCTTGCAGGTACAAGATACTCATATTTTGGAACCGTAATCTTAAAGTTACACTGGTACAACATACAACAGGAGATTCGACAGCTGTTAAAAAATGTATAAAATTCATGTCATAAAAAATAAAACCAAAAAATGTTTTTTTATAGATATCTGTAAGAAAACTTTTTTGAGTCAAAAAATCATTTAATTTGTTTTGTAAAATTACAAGCTGAAAGGATGTCAAGACGAATTTAGTGATTTCTATAAAACATTGCTTAATACAGTATTCTAAAAATATTTTTCCTTAAGCAGAATCAATGTTAATGTCATGATATTCTTCTTATGAACAAAAACCAAAAGCTAATAAAGGTTTAGCTCAACAGTATTACATGGAATAGAAGTAGGAGCAAAAGTTAGCAAACATAAAGTAATAAGTAAATTATTTAAGGGATACATACAATGTTATGTAAATCAGAGTGTAAATAAAAGTGAGGTGCATGCTGATGATTTGTTAGATTGCCGCGGCTTGATACAATGCACATAGAGGAGGTGAATAAACTGCCGAGGCTCTCTGAAATCCAAGATGCTATTAATTACTTACAAAGTGGAAAAACCACAGGTCCACATGGCTATCCAGCAGAACTTTATAAAAAGCTACCTGTTCATTTTGTGGAGTTAATTCTAATTAAGTTTAAGAAAGTTGGAGAAGATAATATATTACCAAAAACAGTATGCTGGGCATTAAAAGAATAACATCCTATTAGACTGTAAATCCAGACCAATCTCCCTGCTAAAAACTATTTTAAAGATCCCAGAGAAAGATGTAGCAAAACGAACAAAGGCAATGCTCACTTATATAACATCACAAGATCAAAGTGCATTTGTTAAAGGCAGACATCTCTTATCGAACCGTTAACTATTGTTTAGCATATACCCCTACAGTGTGTGAGGTCTGCAGAGGTTTTCCTATATACAGTGGCACATAAAGCTTTTAATTGTGTTGAATTTAGGTATCTGTTCACTGTATTGTGAAAATTTGTCTTTTGGCCCTAAATATGTGCATCGATTAAATTATTGCACTCGACTCCAGAAACAACTGTAGAAACAATTGTAAACTTTGGTATGAGCTTTTGTTTTCTTTTTTTTTGATACTATACATTGAATAATATTTCTAATTGTTTCATTTTAAGGAAATACTCCACCCAAAAACAATGCTTTTATATGGTTCAAACTCTTGTAGTTTGTAGTGATGGACGAGAAACAGATTATAAAAGTTTCTGACAGAATAGGCATAGTCAACTATGGTGACAAACACTAAACAATTTTAAAAAGTCCATGAAAAAAATCTCATGTTACTAATGTCACTTAATCCACATGTCATCCCATCCAGTCATATGGTCACAACATCTCAAAACACTTGTGTTTTTGCATTTATACTGTTTAATAAATGTCAAAACGCTCTTGTGAACTAAAACAGAACCCACTCAAACACAACCAAGAATTTGAATTGAAATCCTGTCACCTCTCTTACTCATTTCTCATGATGGGTTCAGCCCAGAAACAGCTTATTCATTGATTTAATATTGTACTTCAGGTATATCAACACTGCAAAGTTCAATGAGTGGCATATACAGCTAAAGATTTAAAGTTTAAGAAAACATTATCAGGAAGATAATATGCCTCGAAGGTCTCCAAGATGCTTCAAAAGCTGCACAGGCTGCTACTAAATAGTCCTGAGGTACTCCTGTCGTGGAAATAAGTATAAACGTAACTACAGGAGGTGGGTCTACAATCCACACAGTATGTCCCACCATAGATGACGAGACTGAACAAAAGAGTGATAAGTGTAATTATGGGAAGGAATCTGTAATTCTTCATTGAAGCATTTGTTTTAGGTTAAGTAGTGTAATGTTGTTTATTGATAATTATCAGTGCAATTAATTTTTTTTTTTCAAACATAAACAGACAGTTGTTAGCGTTAATGTAATCACCAAGCTTGGCTTTGTCCTTTCTTTCTTATCCTCACCCCATTGTGATAGCTAGATATTATGAAGCTTTTTTTTCTTATTCACCTTCATTTTGTCAAACATTTTACAGAGGCTGGTCATGAACAAGTAAACTGGAAACGAGTGACTTTGCTGACTTACTTAATGTACTCCAACAGTAAATGAAGCCAGCATAGGTTTGTCAGTATGGAGTCAGTAGTCTTCTTCTTATCAAGAGTTGACCATCTTTTACATATAATTGTATACTAGGTAAGAGATGACAGCATAGCAGCCAGATGATGAGACTACTCATTGATGGGTGGAGTCTGCTACCTAATTGACTGCAAAAGAAGAGAAGAGCGACTAGGCTGATTCTAGGGCTAAAGGGGAGGAATTATGAAGAAAGATTAAAAGAGCTGAACCTTTTCAGTTTAAGCAAAAGAAGATTAAGATATGACATGATTGAAGTGTTTAAAATTATGAAGGGAATTAGTACTGTGGATCAAGACTGTTATTTTAAAATGGGTTCATCAAAAACATGGGGATGCAGTTGGAAACTTGTTGAGGGTAAGTTTTGCACAAATATTAGGAAGATTTTCTTTACAAAGGGAACCATAAATTCTTGGAATAAGCTACCAAACAGCGTGGTAGGCAATTGGACTTTAGGGACTTTCAAAACTAGAGTTGAAGTTTTGGATAGGACTGGCGAGCTTTGTTGAGCTGAATGGCCTGTTCCCATCTAGATTGTCCTAATGTCCTAAAAGACAGCTGCCCAGGGGATGTTCCACAATCGATTTTAAATAGCAGGCACTCTAGCATTTCCAAATGCAGCAGTGGAGGGAATCCTTTAGGGAAATCCTCTGAAAGAATGGAAGGGTTTTACTAGTTTTGAGTAAAGCAATGTATATGTACAGTATGTTTATCTCAAACATTTGCTTATTTAAATTTATGCATCTCTTGTTGCTGATCGAAACATACAGTCCTAAAGAGTATGCCTTCTTGCCTCTACTGTTGATGTCCCTTGCACTATGTTTTGTTGCTGATAGGTCATTTGATTTCATTAAGTTTTGGCATAATTACTGTGTGGCTGTGGAAGGAATTGCAACTACACTCCATAGTGAGGCCATATTGAAGAATAATGAATCATTTATTTTATTTCTTTTTAATAAGGACACAAAAGAATTGTACCAAAATTGAATGCATTGCATTAATATGCTTTGCATTTCAATGTATTTTATGTGTTAGATTACATTTAATTTTCACATGGATGGTCTTCTGATCAAATTCTTCCTTCAATTAGACCTTCTGACAAGCTGGTTTTTATACTGGCTATCATAAAAACAATATACATTGACAATTTTACTCTAAAACGTGGAAGTAGACAAGGATGTACTTTATCAACAATGATTTTGGCAAGAATGTGAGCAAAAATATTTTATGTTGATGACATAGTGTTTTATATAATTGACCCATGCTTTTTATGGCCACATATACTGAAACTATTAGACAAACTTTATAGAATTTATTGTATCAGATCTAATTTGTGTAATAGCCTACTGTTCCCAAGGCATATCAGAATACACTGAATTATTTTTATTTTGATCGCCTCAAATTAGTTACAGTAAAAAAATAAACATCTATTTTGTTTTTGCAAACTGATAGAATGTACAGCATATACAAAGTATTTACAGATACATCATCAATGAAGATATTTGCACCGCAGCAATCAATGCCCAAGCCATAACACCCCCAGCACCATGTTTAACAGATAAGGCGGTCTGCTTTGGGTCTTGGGCAGTTCCTTTTCGTCTCCATACTTGCCATCACTCTGATGCATGCTCATCTTTGTCTCATCTATCCACAAGACCCTTTTCCAGAATGCTACAGGTTCTTTTAAGCACTTTTTCACAAACTGTAATCTAGCCATCCTGTTTTCATGGCTAACTAGTGTTTTTGCATCTTGCATTGTGGACTCTGCATTTCTGTTCTTAAAGTCTTCTGCATGTGCATATTGTCATGTCTGACACATGCACATCTGCCTCCTGAAGACTGTTTCTGATTTGTCAGACAGGTGTTTGGGTTTTTTTCTAAATCATAGTGAGGATTTTTCTGTTATCATCAGTAGAGGTCTTCCTTGGCCTACCAGTCTATTTGTGATTACTGAGCTCACCAGTGCATTCTTTTTTCTTATTGATTTTCCAGACAGTTGAAATAGGTAATCCTAAGATTATTCAGATATCTTGAATGATTTTGTTCTTGTTTTTTGGCCTCATAAAGTTTCTTTGGCTTTCATTGGCACAACTCTTGTGCTCACATTAAACAATGGAAACCAAAGATCCAAAGGTAGTCTGTAGGTAGAAGCAAGCCTAGGCATCTTATACCTGCACTAATGAAGTAATGAAACACACGTGAACAATCACAAACACTTGTGATGCCAATTGTCCCAAACATTATGGTGCCCTGAAATTGGGGGACCATGTTTAAAAAGTCTTCATGGTGAGACCGAAATGTATGCAAATACCCCTAACTTAAATTTTGCAATATGCACTTTAGGGCGGCATGGTGGTGCAGTGGTAGCGCAGCTGCCTTGCAGTTAGGAGACCCGGGTTTGCTTCCTGCGTTCTCCCTGTGTGGAGTTTGCATGTTTTCCATGTGCCTGCATGGGTTTCCTCTGGTCCAAAGACATGCAGGTTTGGTGGATTGGCGATCCTAAATTGTCCCTGGTGTGTGTGCCCTGCGGTGGGCTGGTGCCCTGTCTGGGGGTTGTTTACTGCCTTGCACCCTGCGTTGGCTGGGATTGGCTCCGGCAAACCCCTTTGACCCTGTAGTTAAGATATAGCAGGTTGGATAATGGATGGATGGATGCACTTTAATCATGTCTGAATTGTTTGATTTGTATATATATATTTTTCCAATCTTCTATTATCCAATTTTGCTGAGCCCATGTGAAGTGTAGCCTTTGTTGCCTGTTGTTAGCTGACAGGCATGACACCTGGTGTGTTCTCCTTCTCCTGTAGCCCAACTGCTTCAAGGTTCAACATGTTGTGCATTCAGAGATGCTCTTCCACATACCTCAGTTGTAATGAGTGGTTTTGGACTGTTGTCTTCCTATCAGATAATACCAGTTTGGCCTTTGTCCTCTGACCTTTGGCATCAACAAGGCATTTTCGCCCAGTGAACTGTCGCTCACTGAATATTTTCCCTTTTTTGGACCATTCTCTGTAAACCTTAGAGATAGTTGTGTGTGAAAATCTCAGATCAGCATTTTCTGAAATGCTCAGACCAGCCTGTTTGACACCAACAACCATGCCACATACAAAGTCACTTAAATCACCTTTCTTCACCATTCTGATGCTCAGTTTGAACTTCCGCAGGTTGCTTTGCGTTGAGTTGCTACCATGTGATTGGCTGATTAGATATTTACATTAACAAACAGTTGAGCATGTGTACCTAATAAAGTGCGCCACAGTGGTGGTAACACTGCTGCCTCACAACACGAAGACCAGGGCTTATGTTCTGGGTGCTCCCTGTGTGAAGTTTGCATGTTCTCCACATCTCTGTGTTGGTTTCCTCCAGATGCCCTGATTTCCTTCCACAATCCAAAAATATGCAGGTTAGCTGAACTGGTGTTACTAAAATGGCCAAAGTGCATGTTCACCTTGTGATAGGCTGGGACCTGGTGCTCAGTGCTTGCTGGGATAGACTCCTGTGACTCTCCTTAGGATTAACAGATTTGGAAAACGCGTGTGTGTGTGTGTGTATGTGTGTGCGTGTGGGTGTGTGTATGTGTGTGTGTGTTTGTTCAACCATTAATGGATTGGTGCCCTGTCTAGAGTTTGTTCCTGCCTTACACCCTATACACACACACACACACACACATACAGCAAATACTGTATAATCAATAATTAGCATGTCACTTAACTTAATATTTCCATATTTTCCATATTAATTTAGCCAGTAGACACCATAATGGCAGAACAAAGTCTTTTGAAATGTAAACGCCTAAAGAAAAAGAAAAAATTACAGCTGCAGGCCTACAATTTGCCATGGTATTCTGAATGTTGTAAGCAAGAGAGGAAGGAGTGGGATAAATGCAATTATGTGATTTATTGGACAGATGTTGTAAATAATATTTTAATTGAAATGAATAAATAGGGCCAATGAAATAGTCTTCTGCTGCTATCTATTGCTTCTTCAAGAAACAGAAAAATCCAGCCTTTGGACCTTACATTGTATGGGCATGGTAGATGAACCAAGAAAACTAAATGACAGACAAAACACTGGCCTTAGTCTTAGTGTCTAATGGTATGATATACTAACTTCACAAATTAAATCAGGATTAAGGTAGGATGTCTAAAATTTGCACATTGTGTCCTACTTCTGCAATTTTGAGGCATGTGTAGATGTTTTGCATTAGCTTTAGACCTGTTATGAAATAACCTAGTATTCAGGGCGCTTTTGCCACATAGAAACATATAGACCTGGAGCATGGTGCTACCTATTTTCCAGTTTTATTATTAGGTTGTAAACATGCAATATGAATTTTAAGGAAGCAGAAAGTAATGAAACTGCTCCTGATTTGATATCTAAAGTAAGGAGATCAGTTCAAGCTCTTCATGTGACGCTTTTCTCTGTGCCTCTGCACTCACTATTTATTACCAATTTTCCTGTAATCCAGTGGTACAACACTTACTCAAAAAACTGAACCAATGTAGGAAACACTTTAAAGTCAAAAGGCTATTTTCATTGTTGTCCAGTGAAGGATAATCATGTATTCCAACTATCCTTAAACCATATAAAGTTTAATTCATAGAAGCTGCTAGTATCCAGATCTTTAGGGACATTTTCATCCTTTCATCAGTTATGTTGAAATACAATCTACCACTAGCACACCACTTTTAGTATGTGCATATAAGGAACTTATCGTTCGTCATCATCTATCAATATCTGTTGCTAAAACTATTCTATCTAGTGTTGGTGAAGCTATGGGCAGCATTACTATACTGTACCCTATGTCCAAGTTTTTGGATTCTGTGAGGAAATTATGGTGTGTTAGCTAGTGAGTTAAGGTTATTCATGGATTACTTACTTTTGCCTTTAATTTTTATTTTTGGCTAATGTTTTGGAGTTTGGTGATGCTGGTTTCCTTAAATTTCTTTACTTTTGTCCTCTGCTAGTTTAAGAATAATGTTTTTGGCTCTGCTCCTGGTCATGTTACCATTCTTTCCTCCAGGCCTGTCAATTGCACCACCTTGCAATACAAATTTTGTTGAGAGCAATCTATTCAGCTCTTCAATCTTGTTCACCTCCTTACTCACAATTAACATGATGATGAGTTTTTAAAGCCCACATAGCCATACTGTCTACCACACTCCTTGGTAGCTTATTCTATGTGTCCACTGTTCTCTGTTTGAAGAAAACCTTTTATAACATTACTGCAACATTTACCTTTAATAACATTTGAACTGTTGTCCAATCTTATTGTTAAAGAACTAATGTTTAACTAGCACCTGATTTCTACTTAAACAGTCTTTATATTACTTATGTGATTATCTTGCATTCTGACCTCCATACCATCATCACCACAATAGAGGCCATCCTTATGGACCTACAGACTGGACAGGCTCTGTTTAAGTCCAAACTGATTTTTCACTCCCATAAATCTCCAGCACTACACAATAGCAATAGACATATACAATTTTACCTCTAAATCGACAAAGTTTAGTAGCCATAGGGGTACACTGGAGACACTAAAATATATATTCCTCAAAACAGAAATTTGTTTTCTGAAAGAGACTTCAGAACCTGACCCGGGACAATACAACAGTCTGTTCCACAGTTAATTAATTTTAGTGAATGTTTTTCCTCATTTTGTTCAACATAAGAATTTCAGAAATAAACATGCATCTCAAATGAAAAAGCCAGTTGCCTTTATTGCTGAAATCCGATTCTGATTGATGTGATACCATCTGCTGAAAGATGGGAAGGATAGGTTGCATCAATTTTGATATAGGATACATCATCTTTTTATAGCAAAATTCATATCACGTATTCTTTCTGTTGTGAAGAAATGTAGGTAGTATTGTTTTTCCAGGACTACTCATTATAGACACATTTCATAACCAGCGGCTAATTCTGAAACAAAGAGTCTTTCAAATTATGAGATTAGGAAGGCGAGCAGACGATTCCCTTTCCAGACAGAGAAAAGTGACCCAAATCCCCCTCAAGGTAAACTGCCATTATTGTTTTCAGGTTTCATATTCTTCAATCAAAAATTTGATCTGCTGTCTGTAAAGGAACTGTAATACAGTAAGGAATATGACACTGTGTCCTCATATGCAAATTGCAGTTCACTCCTTTTTAGAGGTTCTGTAAAGCTTTCTACTCCGAGTTTTCTGCTTGTGTGGAACTTTATTAGCAACCCACTAAAGTGGGAGAGTATACAGAAATCTCTGATGGCTACTAGTTGCTTTGTGTTCTCATCCCAAACAAACCGTCTGCACAATGTGTTATGAAAAAGTAGGAACCCTTAAAGGTTAATTAAAATTAAAATATGCAGCCCTTGAGGAACCAGTTTTCCTAAACCTTCTGAAACTCCATTCATTCAATAATTTGTATTTAAAATTGGTTACTTTATTTTGTCAGACACAAATGCAGTTAATACCCAATAATATTAAAAGGCGCCAGGTCTGGGTGAGGTGACATTTATTGCTGACATTTATTACATTTGTGAAAAAAAATGGAACAGCATCAATTGCCATTAAATGTAACATTTATATTCATTCATCATGTGAAGATAACTGCAGTGTACTTTGCATCTGCCAGGTGATTTGTGTATGAAGTTTATTAAAAAACAACATGGGGTAGCAGAGAAAACTGTTATAATTAAACTGAGTGGGATGATTTAACTACAGTAACTGAAAAATCATAATGCCTAAATTTAACTATGTAGAGACACATTTGCGCAAACAGTTACGTTTGCAGCTTGATCCTCATTTGAAACATAAGTCCTATATGATGGTAGAGTTTTTGGAAAATGTCTTTGTCAAAGTCTACGTCCAGAATTCATACATCTGTGAGAGATGCCAGCTTATCCAGCAGTTTGTGCTCACTGAACTTGAGGAGGTTGTGGCTAGCCTGTTAAGAACTGGTAAATCTTGCCCAGATGTTCTTTATGTAAATAAAGTGAAACCCTAAAGTGCTGAGAGATAAGACTCCAGATCATAGAGGAAAAATACGTGAGTCATTGCTGGACATAAGCACAAGGCAAGAGGTGCACACTGTCTGGAGCACCAACCTCAAAGTCTGAAGTTTCCAAGAAACCTGAGGAGCTGGACAGTGATTCTAATAACTCTGAGGTGATACGTATGGATGGGGAGCCACAATAGGTCACCTCAAGACCACTCCCAAGAAAGGGAGAGGTTGAGATAGTGAGGAACACCATCGTTAGGGGAACTGAGTTGCAGGTATAATCCAGGAACATAGAGTCTTATACAGAGTGCTGATTTTAGGGTGTATAGGTAGGAGATCTCTCTGGAAGGGTGGTAAAGCTCTTAGCTGGAGTGGGGGTGGATCCAGTAGTCATAGCCCATGTTGGAAGAAATGAGATATACAAGGGCAGGCTGTCAGTACTGTAATTTAAATACTGTACAAAAGAGTTAGGTGCCAAGTTGAGGAGCAGAACTGACAAGCTGGCCTACTCTGAAGTTCTGCCTGTAGCACACACCAGTCCAGCAAAGATTGAGGAGATTAGAACATCTAACATGTGGCTCAAATATTGGAGTAGGGTGGAGAAACATAGGTTAATGGGACATGGATTGGAACAGATGGGACCAGTTTCACCACGATGGGTTACATTTGAACAGAAGGGGAACCAATGTATTGAGGAGGCATATGGGTAGGTTAGTTGAGGATTGTTGAAATTTTCATATTCCAAAGCTGTATTTCTTTGTTATAGCCTTCCATTCAGTAGTGATATTTTTAATACATTTTTAAAAAATTATACTATTTTCAAAATTCTTGCAAAGGTAGTTCTGGGTCTGTATGTGTTGCGGCTATAGCTTGGGCGAAAGTGGCTTAGAGATAGTACGCCTTACATACATTAATCACACGTTGGTCCATAGGCTGAATGAGTGGAGCTGTGTTTTGCAACAAATAAACAACTTTCACATCTGGATGGAGGTTGTCTAGATGAGGTGGATGGCCAGGTACATTATCTAAAATCAATAAAAGTTTGAAAGGAATTCCTCTCTTGACGCCATATTCATGAGCTTGAGGTATAAAACAATTCAGGAACCAGTCTTCAAACAATGCTTGAGTCATCCAGGCTTCTCGGCTTGAACTGAAAGATATGTGCTTGTTCTCATTCTTGAATGTACGCGGGTTTTCAGAATGATAATTTAATAAAGGCTTCAGCTTAAAACCTGCAATACTCCCACCAAGGAACAAAGTCAGCCCATCTTTAAATGCCTTAAAAC
Source organism: Polypterus bichir lapradei (assembly GCA_026402145.1). Lineage (NCBI taxonomy): Eukaryota > Metazoa > Chordata > Cladistia > Polypteriformes > Polypteridae > Polypterus > Polypterus bichir. Next base: position 31,962,401 of record JANRMT010062797.1, on the reverse strand, counting down.
CAGACATGCTTTTGACTTCTTTGTGAAAGTAGGTGCATTCTGGCATCCTTTTCCAAAGTAATACAGTTTCATCCACATTAAAAAGCTGCTCTGGTTGATACCCTTCTTCTGTAATTATACGCGTATCATCCACACTTTTAACAGACTTTTGAGCTCCTTCTTCATCTGAACTCTTTGCTTCTCCAGTTACTTGACACTATGAATGATGAACCATCCGGCAGTTGCTATAAATTCTTGTGTGTAGTCTTCTCCAGCACATTCCTTCACCTGTTCAGAGTTGGTTCCTGCCTGATTGCAAGTGTTGCACAGATTCACCATGACCATGAACTGGATACCTGGTTAGAAAAACATATGAGTGTTTGGATGGATGTATGAATGGATGCATGCGTGGAGGAATGGGTGGATGGATGGATTGAATGATAATGTCTGATTATGGATAAAGACTACCTATCACTGTTGGGGACATCCAGCTAACATTATAGGCACCTAAAAATGCACTTTGTTTCTCTGCAGTGACATGAACGAGAGCCACAAAATATAATTGATTTTAATGGTTTACCTGCAATATTTAGCTGTGGAAAAAACTAGGCCTTAAGGAAAAACAGTCCTTGCTTTATGCCCAAAGAATTTTCAAAAATCCCCCAAACTTTAGCATCAATTTTGCAAAACTGCATGCAAAAAGAAACTGATATGTTTTGCTCATCACTAGCATAACATCAAAAGCAAGTTTAATTTCCACTAAGATGTTAACAGATTCTCTATATTTGTTGGTACTTGGAATTGTCTTCCCTGTACTCCACATCAACACACAGTCTGATTATTTATAACCTAAGCTGAGTATCAAAACATTCTTTATGGCACTATGTAAGAAAGGCAGAATCATTCAAATTTTCATTGAGCAGTGGGCGTGGCATCGAGAAGCATCTAAGTGCAGCCTGCAATACCGATGACATAAGTCAGGTAATGCCTACAACGTCAGTCACAAAACGCTCAGATAACCCTCCCACAACCCTAATCTTAATCTCATAGTGTAACAGGGTCCTAATGTTAACCATAGTCTAATGTGATGAGTGTTTCCTGACTGACGTTGAAGACATTTCGTGATGTTGGGGCATTACATGACTGACCTCATAGGGACTGTGGTCTGCAGATTAAAGTAGAGTTACTTGTAATTCCTTTATGGCAGAGTTAAATTCAGTTTTTGCAATTCAATATTATATTTAAAGGAGAAATATAAATGTTATGTTTGTTTGTGACTAAGTTTCAACTATTGGCAGGTTCATACATATAACTAAAAGGATAAAATGTCCAGATGCTGATTACTACACTGTTGAACTTGTTATTTAATTGCAGCATGATCTTTTAATAAAAAATACAGAAGATTACCTGCCTGCTGGTCTTCATTCCCTTTGTGATGGTGCAAAGCAAGGCTCCCTGATACATTTGTGTGTTTAGCTGACACGCTGTTGTGAATGGAGCAGCTGGAAATAGCATCCTAAGTGGGGGGTCCTAATTCAAGTGAGTATCCTACCCCACAAACTAGTTAATTAAGGTCACTTTTTAAATGAACTTCTCACAGTCACTTCTGCTCATGAACAATCCTCACAGATTTGATTATTGCATCACTGTTACATGGCTGATTACATTTCTTAGCTGAACCATTAAAGATTACGTTTAAAATGAACAATTGATTGTAGAAGGTAACTTTCATGTAGAATTTTGTTACTTTTACATTTACACCTTCCAATAACAGTCCTGAAATGCACAATCAGAGATGGAGTGATAACCCCTCAAGACATTCCTATAGTGAAGGCAATGAGGAGCTCTGGTTTTCAATAATGTATTACAAGATATGCAGCTACAGTGGATCTTGAAGCCATTAGTTGTTGATGAAAATTCTATGACAATCCAGATGAACTATGATGTGTAAGCATAAGAGGATTCATGAAGTATTTGAGGAACCACAGTTTTAACCACTTCATTTTATGGAGCACAAAAATGACTGTGATAGACAGATGTCTGTTCAGAATGATTCTGGTTTCTCAATTGTGAAGATTGGAAAACAAATAGATGATAACTGACAGAATGCAAAACTTGATACTTCGCTCTTGGAAGTTTCATGCTTGGGTCTAATAAATGGAGCAATATAACGTCTTTTCACTAAAACTAAATTGCTAACCAAATACAAGAAGTCTTAAGTCAACAATGTCAAAGATTTTGTAGTTAGCTGAGTGCCAGGTTAATACAGATCATCTCCTTAAAAACTCTTACTGCTAATACCATTTGTACTCTAAAACATAGTTTTTATGATGTCATGTTTTGAGGTGTTTAGCCAGCATGTAGCCTGAATCACCTTCTGTCAATAAGGTACTGGAGTCTATGAAAAACAATGGCAACATCATGATTACAAAGATATAATTCAAAACTGAAAATGAAAGTCAGTAACGCTCAGAGAACAACAAAAAACAAAGTTCACGTTTCCCCAACACAATTGCTATTTCTGACATGAAGATGAAAGGTCAGGACAAGTTATCAACATGCTCTGATTATTTGTACAATGGCGAATCTCAGAATTTCTTCTTTCTTTGAGTCTCCAATGGCTAACAGGAGCATCATAACTCTTTAATATGTTAGAAAGAGAGTAAAATAAACACAATATTAAATCTGCAACAACAGATGGACAATGCTTTTATAATTTTAAAACAATATAACACAGTCTTAAATTATGTGTCATACTAACTTTTTAAAACCTGTTTCATGTGTAGGCCATCAAGGCATGTCCTGCACCACTGGTAGTGTTTTCGGTGGAGCTTAGCGAGGCATATGTGACAATCTTAATGAGACTGGAAAGGGTGCAACCAGGAAATGAACACATTACGAGAAGAACAGGCATGGGTGATTAAAGAGGGAAAGGAAAATGTGCTGAAAGAACAAAACCAGATACACTAACTAAATCTTGAAGTCTAAAATCATTGCTAAAAAATGGTCCTGTCACTGAATTTTCCTTGGAAGAGTGTTACAATTTCTCCAATGCTAACAAGAAAGGTTTACAGATTTAAGAAGGAGGTCAAATACACTGATGACAATGATTTTTGATGGCTGTTTAGTGCTCTCCCTGTGTGGACTTGCTTGACTAGCTGTGAATGTTCTTCTCAGAAGCAATACAAATGTGGAGCAAGTTACTGCCTGAAGGACTGCTGATTTTCATACGCCTTTGTGTTGTTGTATTTGCTTCTGGGGCATTAATAAAGTCATTTAGCCACTTTGCATTGTGGTCTGCACACCTGTCAATTGCATAGATGACTCAGCAGCACCAGCACTTTCCTTTAATTTCACTGAACTTTCGTTGGATGTGAGTTTTGCACATGGGAACCAGGTGATTTTGTGTTAAACCTTGTTGTTTTGGCTCAACGTCTTTATTTAGTGTTTATAGCTATGCCTAGCTTATATGGTACATAATTCCTGAAATATACTTGTATTGCACTAGTAAGCATTCCAGCTTCTTCATTCATATGAATATATTACCCATTAATTATTCAAATCATGATCTATTTATATATTATGACAGTACTATCAAGCTAATCATGTGCCCAGAATACGACACCAGTGAAGACCAGATTAAGGTTTGGTGGGGTAATAACAAACAAAATAATAAAAAGACAGGAAAAAATCAAAAGGAAAAATAATACAAAAACAAATTGCAAATTAGCAAAGCTACAGTATGCCCCTCTGGGCCTTCTTATTCCCAGCCTTTCTTTTAGAGAATATAATAATACTCTCCTTTGTATTTCCCTCCATACCTCTTCTTAGAAACACTGACCTCCTTTTTCTCCTCATCTGGTAAGACTTTATCTTTGCTCCACTCTTAAGTCCAAGCCTGTCTGACTGAGGAGTTGGAGGAGCTTTTTAAGTTATTCCCAGGAACTTTTTCAGTGCCACTCCAGCCTACTAGATCATCACCATTCCCACAGAGACTCTCTCACACACAGGAGTCTAATTAGGAACCTTAAATATTGCGGCAGGGAAAGACTACTGCCAAGTAGTGGTCAGTTGTAAAACAGCAGCTTTAATGCGTGTGTTATGAAATGCTGCCCCAATAAAGCACAGAAATGGTTGTAGACCACAAAACAATCCATATAAAAGGACAGACCTTCAATATTTTCAGGTCTAGGCTCAATGGATTGCCTACACACCTGCTAGACAATATTCAGCCCAAAGTCTGGAAGAGGACCAGGAGATGAAATGTAGTCAAAATCAGAAACAAGTCAAAACTGAGAAGACAAAACCTAATACACCAAAGCCTAATCACAAATCAGAAATCAAAGTCAGAGGGATAATCAAAAGTTCACAAGCTAGAAATGTGAGAGAGGACTTTGCACTACGTTTGTTTGAGTTTTCATCCAAATCATAGCTACAAATTAGGCCCTGGCCACAGGTGTTCAAATCTTGGTTAAATGAATGTGCTCTGAGTGACCTTGGCCTTTAAGTTGTGTATTGTAGTGTCGCTTAATTGACTTCAATGTAGCATTACATTCTCGTTCGTTTGCCTCTGGTAAATGCAAACATGAATCTCAGATTGTAGTTTTGTGTGTTTACCTTTGGAGGGCAGTTATCAGGCAGTCCAGAGTGTTTTTAACTTGTGGGGTTTGAGGTTCATCTAGGATTTGCGAAATATGGACCAGTTGGCTTTATTAGACCTGAGCCTTGACCTCCTCGTGTTAAAAAACCTCCTGATATGACGACGTAGACAGAGAAAACATCGCCACTGCTACTGAGTTCACCCTCTGACTGCACAGCGTGTGTGTAATCTATGAAGAAAGACAACAATTTCTGCATACGTTCTTCAAATACTGTTGGATGTCAGTTTTGACTTTTGATTGCCTGCTGAAGCAAATGATGTAATCATGGGACATGTCTGGTCCTTCAGAACGTTAAATGAATGACATCTAAACGCAATACGTTTTCTTCACCCTCATCAGGGTTTTGACAGAAATTGATGCCAAGATAAAGTTGCATGCAACATTTTTTGATGCCATCCGAATGCGCATCCAACCGAATGCAAGTGGTGAAAGCCCGTGTAGACAGTCTGATTTGCTGCAATGAGCAGAAAAATGCTTAGCATTCAATCTGATCTCACCTGATGCTACAGATGGCAGAAAAAATGCTATATAACAAGGATAACAAATGCAGTCGTCAAAATCAAAACTCAATGCTGAAGCATCAGTACAAACTGAAGCTTCTCCTTTTTTCAGCTAGGACAATTAGGTGGCCCTTCCTCCTTGGCCTCTACTTTAAGGTGTCAGGGCAGATAAAGGAAACTAAAACTTCCAGTATTACCATCCCAAAAATGGCAAAGTAATTAATATGCACAGTATTACAAAATAATATAAATACAACTAACGAGGCAATAATAAAATATAATTGATAAAAATATAAACAAAATAACATTTATAAGACCAAAAAAAATTAAATAAACAAAAATCATGCTTGAACCAGTGATGAGACCCTGGCTAGCACATAACACTTGCCTCCATGTAAACAAATGTATGGAGGACATCCTGGCTGGGAAAGGAAATCCCCGCTGGGGTGTGTACTGTCATTAATTTTGTGCTGTCTGTTATCCCCTTAATTAATGAATACATAAACTGAATTTAAAGAAAGTATGATAGATAGATAGATAGATAGATAGATAGATAGATAGATAGATAGAT
>JANRMT010062797.1:31925874-31954637 GCA_026402145.1 Polypterus bichir lapradei | reverse complement strand
GATAGATAGATAGATAGATAGATAGATAGATAGATAGATAGATAGATTCCATAGTCACTGATAGTATACTTATCCATTATTGCCTTCTAATGCCTGAAGACAACTGGTGAGTGGAAATTAAAATATAGGTCCATTATTTTTAAGTAGTGGGTTTGCCATCATCATCATTCTGTGCCCACTTTTCCAAGCTGATGCAATTTTGATCAGTTTCTCAAGTCAGGTGGGCAAATGACAAAGATGAACATGTTAGTCTCTCCCATTTCCACAGCACTTTGTGGTAGGCTCAGGTGACAGAGATCAATCACCATTAGGAGGATCTTCTTCCGTCGTCTGACTGCCTTGTTGTTGTTTACTCATTCTCTATCAAAGCAAAGTGTCAGGTATCCCACAAGATGAAGAAGTTGATCCTACAAATACTTCAAGGATGACATCTCAAACCATGCTGAACATTCAAAAACCCCGGGATTCTAATAAAGTAACATGAATCTATAGGTGGAAGAGGGTTACAGTTTTGTTTATGTTGCCTAAATACATAGCGATGACCTTGCATTTACAATGGCCCGCTTCTTCATTTACAGAATCATTCAGAGATAGAGCATTACCTGGCCACAGAATAAAATATTTTAGTGGGTGGAAGAGATATAATGCTATCAAATATTATTGTCTCAGATGGTCACGTACTAGCATTGAGGGTGTGGAGAACTTTGGTGAGGGTTGTCCAGATTAGGTTCATTCGGGCCACGTAGCCTACAGGTTTAAATTTTAACCAATCTGCTGTTCTCTCCATGCACATAAAGCCATTCAAATGTTGGTAAATGATGTCTTTACCAAAGCACTCTTTCCACCTTCAGTTCAACCCAGGAAGTGAACCCAGGTCTCCTAACTGCGAGGCAGCAGTGCTACCACTGCGCTACCCTATAGCAAATAATACAATCAATTAATCAAATAAATAAATAAATGTGTAATGTGCTGAACTTGCATATTAAACATAATGAGTATCAGTATTTAGTTTGGGATGTCAGGAGGAAGGATTGAATTGCCTGATAGTAGTGGGCAGAAAGATCACCAGAGGTGCTTCTTAGCACACCATAGAGCAATGAGCCTGTGGCTAAAAGTGCTCCAAGACAGCACCTCTTGGAGGGAATGCAGGGGATTTTCATGATGACATCCAATTTTAGCACCATCAACTTTTCCATAACAGCCTCCAGTGTGTTCAGGGTTATCCCTGTGTTGGAGGAAGCTTTCCTTATATGTTTATTTGGGTATTGAACTTGTTTTGAGTTCAACAACAACAGTATCGATTTATCAATTTGTATATCCCAAAATCACATGAAAAATGTCGGAATAGGCCTTAATAGGCCCTGTTTTTTTGACAGCCCCCAGCCTTCACTCCCTAAGTACTCAGGTTGCTTCCCCATTAGACCACTGTGTAGAACAACAAACTGGCTACACTTCCAGAAGCTTGTTGTAGCTGCATACACCAAAAGACCCGAGTCTCCTAAGAAAGTGCAGTGTGCTCTGGCCTTTCTTTTACAATGCCACTATGTTGTCAGACCAGTACAGACACTTGTAGCTCCACACCACTTCCACATCCTCCCCTGAATTGTGACTGGTCTCAGAGGCCCTTTAGCACCCTGAAAGTCCACCACCAGCTCTTTTGCCTTGCTGATGTTGAGCTGCAGTGGTTCTCTCTGAACCACAAGATGAAGTCCTCCACAAGCCTCCTGTACTCCAGTTCATCTCCATTATTAATGTAGCCAATGATGGAAGAATCATCTGAACATTTCTCTACGTGGCAAGCTCTGGTATTGTACTGGAAGTTTGTTGTGGTGAGAGTAAGCAGGAAGGGAGACAGGACAGTTCCCTGAGGTGCTCCAGTATTTCACACCTCCTTTGCTGACACACAGTCCCAAACCCTCACAAACAAAGCCTTGAGATTTTTCCACAGTCAATGAGGCAGAATGATGTAAAAGGCAGTGTAAAAAACAAAAAAACTTTATCCTGACTGTGGAGTCGGCTTTGAGCAAGTAGTAGTAAGCTCCGTGGAACATGTAAGTCAGAGAATCCTACACAACTAAATGTGTCTGATAGGAAAACTGAAGAGGATCAAGATGTTCTGAATCCAGCGGTCGCAGCTGTTTCAGGACTAGCTTCTCAAAAGTCTTCATGATGTATGAAGTAAGAGCAACTGTTCTGAAGTCCTTGGGATTACTCTAATGCCCTTTCTTTGGCACTGGAACTACACAGGATGTTTTCTACATTGGATAACCTTCTGCAAACTGAGGAAAAGATAGAACAAGTGCTGAAGGACCTGTTTGACTGTCCATTAGCATTATGTCTTAACTGTGAAGGAGGTCTGAGAAATAGCACTTTGAGTTTTTAATGAAACATGTAGTAACTAAAGGTGCACCTAAAGAACAAATATTTAGTGTCTGAATTGTAGGCATACTTCAAACAGAAATTGCAAAGTTATTTCATGTGTCAAATGGAACAGTCTCAAAAATGTTTACGCTGTACTTCTAACACGGACAAACTACATTGGCAAAAAATCAGTGGTCGCAAGTCAAAACTCACTGAGAGGGACAGACTGACACAAAGTAATTACTAAATGTCACAACCGTTCAGCATTAGAAATGGCCGCATTATCAAATCAGTTCCTCTGTATTGCAGTCTCCAAAAAAAATGTATGTTTCAGGCATCGGAAAGCTGGAAATTGTCATGTGTTTGACATTTAGGAACAACTTGTATCCAAGACTAACATACAAATAAGTACATTCTGGCATAATGAGCACAAAACCTAGACCACTGAGCAGTGGAAAAAGTAGTGTAGTCTAATGAGTCACCCTTCACCCTATTTTCTACATTTAGACAGGTTTGTTTTTGGAGAATGCCAAAGGAAGCCTTCAGCCAAGAATGTCTGTTAACAGCTGTTCAAAGCAGTGGGAAATCCACAATAATAATGTCAGCCACCTTATGGAAGTTAATAGGTCCAATGATTGCTCTGCATGATCTTAGAATGGCCAAGAAAAATAAGGACATTTTATAGGGCTGGGTGCAAACACTGTTCCCTTTTGATATTCAAGGATGATAAACACATTCAAGGCTGGTCTCATCATCACCTGGATTAATTTTAATATGTTTCATTGTCCAGTCACCAGATTTAAACATTATTGAGCCATTATGAGAAGTTCAAGAGCACAGAGTGTAAAGCAGACGTCTGCCTACATCACACCTCAAAGAACTGGAGACTTTTTTTTATGCAATTGAGCAATATCCCATGACATATACAGTAATTCTGGACTTCATTGATGGCATTCTTGGAAGGGCTGAAGCTGGACAGAAAGGCAAATGTAGCCCAACTCCTTATTTGATCCTTTTTACTGTTAGGTGTTTCCATCATTAATAAATTAAAAAAAAATGTTTAGGGAATGGTACATATTGTTCAAATTTCTGTGAAAGCAAAGATTAATCTAAATTGAGCAGATAGAGAGGTTTACTTACCTCAGCAGTGACATTCATGTCTCTGGTGACTCTTCCTATGAATTCAGTAGACAGATTGGGAGAGCATAGGGGGTCATGAGGTCACTGGAAAGGGGTGTGTGGTGGTCCCGAAATCTATGAAAAATGACCAAGGTCCAAATCTTTAGAGTCCTGGTGCTTCCTGCATTGCTATATGGTTGCGAGGCATGGACACTATCCAGTGACCTGAGATGAAGACTGGACTCCTTTGGTACTGTGTCTCTTTGGAAGATCTTTGGGTACCACTGGTTTGACTTTGTGTTGAGTGAGCGGTTGCTCATGGAGTCCTGAATGAGGCACATTACCTGCATTGTGAAGAAGCGTCAGTTACGGCACTACGGCCATGTGGTGTGATTCCCAGAGGGTGATCCGGCTTGTTGAGGACCCAAGTGGCTGGACCAGGCTAAGGGGATGCCCATTTTACACCTGGCTGTTGCAGATAGACGGTCAGACTGGGGCTGGACTGTGTGTCTGCCTGGGGGGTTGCCAACCAGGATCCGAGCTGTTTTATTTTGTGATGGGTGCAGCAACGCCCTGTACCACTGCATGCTCACCAACCTGACCTGACTGACCTGAACAGATAGAAAACTAGAAGCTGAATGCTAGAGCTGTTCTCCATTGAAATCAGGACTCAGCCTTTGCTTAGGAGCTTGATGTCACTGAAATTTTGCATCCAATGCTGTCCTCTGGGACCAGGATGAGATACTCATGAATTAGTTCGTAAGATACATACAATGGTCCAGTCAGCCAGAAGGATATGATACAAACCATAAAGAACAGTTGGGTAAAACTAAAGGTAACATCTCAAAAAATCTATAACTCAGACTCTGCTACTAAGCTGCCATCCTTCTTCCAGATTAAAGGCAGATACATACACTGAAAGTTTCATTTTTTGAGTCGTTTATGCTATAATAACCCCAAGAATGTGAAAATCACAACAGTGTAATAACCACAGGGTTATTCCACAGGGTCTCATGTATTAGGACATCTATAAAACTGCAAACTGCTCAGAGTTAGAATATGAAATAGTGATTGACTGAGTGTGCTTTCATTGACTGCCAGCTCCTCTCTCACAAAGCATTCAGGTTTAGGACTTGCAGTACTCATGGAGCCTTTGTCTATTATGGAGACCTGAGTGGCTGACACTTTGAGTTTCACTTGGACCAACAGCAGCATACAAAGTAGTTATTGATTTCTTATAGTCTTGGCTGACACCTTGTTTAGGATGATCAACTATTATGTTAAGGTTTATTCAGAGATCCCCATTTTGGCAAATTTTCCTAATCTTTTCAGCAGGAAACATTTTTCTATGTTATGTTTACTTACTCTTTCCCACTTTGTTCTCAGCAGTGCATCCCAAAGACTTAGAAGGGATCAAACTACCGAAAGCTTCAAGTCTGGCAGATGCAGCAGTACTCAAGCGATCTTTTAAGTGGAGGTCAAAGCTCTGGGCGTTCAATAGTCAATAACCTTTGACCTGTTCAGTTTGTCAAAAAGACGCTACAGCATGACATTTAATGGTTGGCCTGTGGGTCTCAGATTTCAGCTGATGGAAGCTGTTCTCCCCTGGTGAGACTATCAGGGAGTTGTCCTCCACTTGCTGTGTCGCTGCCAAAATGTAAGTAAAGAGCAAACCACTTACATGGAATGCTGCTGATATTTACAAGGTAAAGGAAGCAGTGTTACAGAAAGGAGTAATAATATGGAAAAAGAATTTTGGAAATGGAAACCTGGCCTTTGTACATGAAGAAACACACAGGCTTTATTGTTATTGAGCGACTCCTGTGCTATCTCAATGAAGATATGAGACATAGGTGAATGCACTTTATTTATATAAAAAAGGCCACTTGCATGTGGATCAGAATACAGCTTGGAAATGTCAACCTAGAGAGCCAAAGAGGTGCTCACATGCACTTGGACAGTGTGTTCCTTGTGGCAAAAAGAAGAATATATTGATTTACTGACCCTGCTTAATCCAGTTCACAGACAAAGAAAAGCCGAAATCAGAAATTAACCCCTGACAGAGGGCCAGGGATCAAACCTGGTCTGGGTGCAAGTCCATCTCTGGGTACATATGGTCTCTCCTACAGGGACAATTTACAGTTACCATATAGAGCAAAATGCATATCTTTGGGAGATATGAAAAAAACTGAAGACAAACCCACATAAACACATGGCAAATGTAAGAAATCCTCATAGAGAATGATCAGGCAAGAATTCCAACCAAATCACTTGGAGCTACGAGGCAGCAAAGCAAAACACTGCCCTGTCAAGATGCCTTTAGAAAAAAGAAGCAAAAATGGAAACAGGAATTTTAAACGAGAACAAGGAACACTGGTTAACAATGTGCCTGTGGCTACCACAGTACAGAGTCCTGGAGTTGTATGTGTCTCCATGGGTTTCCATCCCACATCCTATAGATATGCATGTTATATTATTTTTCAGAAAGCATTTGGCAAGGTCCTTGTATCTGGCAGGGGGTACATGCACCCTGGGAAGAGGTTCATTAGAGATTGCAGCCATTACTAATGCAAACAATACACAGGATAAAGATATATCTTATATCTTTCCTTAGTGGTATAGCGGTGATTCTAAACGGAATAATAAACCAATAACCCCAAAGGAAAATTATACTAGATATAATATACAGGAAGGCTTAACACTCACAAGAATATAATACTCTGAGGAGAGCTACTTGGCCAAAGGATGATAAAGTCGGGGTTTCCTGAGATCGTCCCACATGAGAGGTTGGCTTATTTCTAATTTAAATAAATGACTTGGATAGGAATATAAACAATATGCTGGTTATGTTTGCAGATGATACCAAGATAAGGAGATTGGAAAATAATTCAGAATCTTTTGTATCATTACAGAGGAACTTGGACAGGACAGCATACCAGATTGGGCAGTTTTGTGGCAGATAAAACTTAATGTATGTAAATCTAAAGCATTACATGTAGGAAGAAAAGTGTTAGATTTGATTACAAAATGAGAGGTCTGAAACTTGAAAATACCTCTTATGAGGAGAACCTGAAACTCATAGTGGACCCATCACTGTTAGCATCCAGGCAGTGAACAGAGCATCAGAAGTCATTAAGAAGGCTAACAGAATGTTAGTTTACAGTGTATAGATTGATAGATAGATAGATAGATAGATAGATAGATAGATAGATAGATAGATAGATAGATAGATAGATAGATAGATAGATAGATAGATAGATAGATACTTTATTAATCCCAAGGGGAAATTCACATACTCCAGCAGCAGCATACTGATAAAAAACAATATTACCGGTTAAAGAGTGATAAAAGAGTGATAAAAATGAAGGTATAACAGATAATATCTTTGTATAATATTAACATTTTCAGTTCCACCGTCAACACTGGCACCCCGCAGGGCAGCGTGCTGAGCCCCCTGTTTTACTCTCTCTACACCCATGACTGTGTAGCTAAGTACAGCTCTATCACCATCCTCAAGTTTGCTGCTGATACCACTGTAATAGGTCTGATCAGCGAGGACAATGAGACGGCCTACAGGGAGAAGGTCAGACTCCTGGCGGAATGGTGTCAGGACAACAACCTCATCCTCAACGTTAGCAAAACTAAGGAGATGATTGTGGATTTCCGCAAACAGGCAACAGGCAACAGAGCACAACCCCATCTACACTGGAGGTGAGGCTGTGGAGCAGGTCAGCAGCTTTAGGTAATTTGGAGTCACCCTCACTGATGACCTTAAATGGGCAAGTTACACTACGGCAGTAGTCAAGAAAGCCCAAAAACGCCTCCACAGTACTTCCTCAGGAGACTGAGTAAGGCCCGGATGTCCCCCGCAACCCTGGGCAGATTCTACAGGTGTACTGTGGAATCCATCCTAACAGGATGCATCACATCCTGGTACAGCAACTGCTCAGTTCGGGACTGCACAGCTCTGCAGCATGTGGTGAATACAGCACAGCGGATCACGGGCACACAGCTCCTAGACAAATTAAGTGAGCTGTTAATTCCGAGTTTCTATGTTTTGGAGTCAATGGAGAAATAACAAAACTACGTTTGGTAAATGTTTATTAAAATGTACTAAGCACTTATAAGGGGATAGTTTTTTTAAAACATTTTTACAATTTTCAATGAATGAAGGATACAATGAATGAAATATCCAGTGCGACTTGAACTTTATCGACGGGATGCCTAATTGCTCAAAAGTTCTCTTGGTGTTCCATCCATACACATAACAAAGTACATGAAATTAAACAACACAAATTTATAATACATGACACCATCAGCTGCTAATAACCACCAGGAACTGCCCTCTGCCCTTTAAATCCGGAGGGTCTTCCACAGTTCCTAGCGGTTCATTGTGAATGCGCTCCGCAGTTGGTGAGTTCATTGTGTTTTTGCTATGCTTGTGCTGTTGGCATATTTTGGATTTTTTGAACAGAGAGAAGTCCTGTCCCCCGTGACCCTGAAATGTACAAACGGGATTCAGAAAATTGCTGGAAGAATGGAAGTTACTATAATATATGAGGGGCGTTCAAAAAGTTTCCTCACTTTCATATTTTCGTTGGAAACGGTTAAGACGGGAGGAGTAGTAATTGGGCATCAAAAAGTTGGTATGATGCTGGGAAAATTGCATCGCAAAGGAAGGTGACTATGTAGAAAAGTGATGTAATTTGTTTTTGAAATTCCCTCGTAATAAGTGAAATAATTACACTTAAAATATTTCAGAAGGACATATTTCATTTCAGGACTACTGGAATGAAGCATCTCAATTAGACATCAGCATGTTATAGAAAAAGGAAAATTAAAATGAGTTCTTGGAACATATAAAGGGTAATTATAGGAAGGCAGAGTGGAGTCACTAGGCAGTTCCAGAGTGGGTCTTGTTACACTGCCCTGTATGCACTTCTGACAGTGTGATATCCCAGGAGAAGTGATGATGGCTTGCAAATGCCAAAGTTGGGATTGACTGAAGTACTTGTTTCTTCCGAATGTGAAGAAGCTGGATCAGTGAATGGGAAGTTTTCTCGTCACAGTTTAAAAATACTTTTTCTTTCACTATTTTTAATAAAAAATTATAGAGTATTGGCTAATAAGATACATTTAGCCTTTGTTTAGAATTTATAATATAATCATTTATGGAAATTCTGCTTTGATTTGAAACATAAGAGTAGCTGTGTGGAGCAAGAAGAGAATAAAAACATTTTGATGACTTGTGTACAACCTGCCTGAGGTAAGATTAGTGCCCTCTAGTCCGCCCACGCCAATGGTGGTCCATTGGACAAGACACTCCCAATAACAAGCCCAGTCTCTTGCTGAAACTGGGCCTCCCAAACGTGCCTTGGCAGATTGTCCCAGGTGTTCATTACTTTTTCCATAAAAACTTTCCAGCAGCTTCCAGCTCTCAAATTGCATTTCTTCAATTACCAAACAATGCCTCTGGTTAGGCTGCCTGTCACCTTAGAAAATGATTTATGAACTTCACCCAAGTAGATGCATTAAAAATATTGAAACAAAAAAAGCACTTTTGTTAAGATCTCTCCCCTCTGTTCACGCCAAGGTGAGCGCCCTTTTCCTCCAGAAACTGTTTCCCTTAGTCTGCTCTGTGAGACCAAACAATTTCACACAAGTTCAATTCTAAGATATTCCAATATGTTTCTGTCCTTCAGGCATACAACGGAAACTAATGATCTATCATGACTGTCAAACTAGAAAGCAAAACATGCATATCTAGTGAGTCCACACATGGCTGCAGATATACAGTGCATCCGGAAAGTATTCACAGCGCATCACTTTTTCCACATTTTGTTATGTTACAGCCTTATTCCAAAATGGATTAAATTCATTTTTTTCCTCAGAATTCTACATACAACACTCCATAATGATAACGTGAAAAAAGTTTACTTGAGATTTTTGCAAATTTATTAAAAATAAAAAAATTGAGAAAGCACATGTACATAAGTATTCACAGCCTTTGCCATGAAGCTCAAAATTGAGCTCAGGTGCATCCTGTTTCCCCTGATCATCCTTGAGATGTTTCTGCAGCTTAATTGGAGTCCACCTGTGGTAAATTCAGTTGATTGGACATGATTTGGAAAGGCACACACCTGTCTATATAAGGTCCCACAGTTGACAGTTCATGTCAGAGCACAAACCAAGCATGAAGTCAAAGGAATTGTCTGTAGACCTCCAAGACAGGATTGTTACAGAAAAATTTCTGCCACTTTGAAGGTCCCAATGAGCACAGTGGCCTCCATCATCCGTAAGTGGAAGAGGTTTGAACCCACAAGGACTCTTCCTAGAGCTGGCCGGCCATCTAAATTGAGCTATCGGGGGAGAAGGGCCTTAGTCAGGGAGGTGACCAAGAACCCGATGGTCACTCTGTCAGAGCTCCAGAGGTCCTCTGTGGAGAGAGGAGAACCTTCCAGAAGGATAACCATCTCTGCAGCAATCCACCAATCAGGCCTGTATGGTAGAGTGGCCAGATGGAAGCCACTCCTAAGTAAAAAGCACATGGCAGTCCACCTGGAGTTTGCCAAAAGGCACCTGAAGGACTCTCAGACCATGAGAAACAAAATTCTCTGGTCTGATGAGACAAAGATTGAACTCTTTGGTGTGAATGCCAGGCATCACGTTTGGAGGAAACCAGGCACCGCTCATCACCAGGCCAATACCATCCCTACAGTGAAGCATGGGTGGCAGCATCATGCTGTGGGGATGTTTTTCGGCGGCTGGAACTGGGAGACTAGTCAGGATAAAGGGAAAGATGACTGCAGCAATGTGCAGAGACATCCTGGATGAAAACCTGCTCCAGAGCGCCCAGACTTGAATCCGATTGAACATCTCTGGAGAGATCTTAAAATGGCTGTGCACCGACGCTTCCCATCCAACCTGATGGAGCTTGAGAGGTGCTGTAAAGAGGAATGGGCGAAACTGGCCAAGGATAGGTGTGCCAAGCTTGTGGCATCATATTCAAAAAGACTTGAGGCTGTAATTGCTGCCAAAGGTGCATCGGCAAAGTATTGAGCAAAGGCTGTGAATACTTACGTACATGTGATTTCTAAGTTTTTTATTTTTAATAAATTTGTAAAAACCTCAAGTAAACTTTTTTCATGTTGTCATTATGGGGTGTTGTGTGTAGAAGTCTGAGGAAAAAAATGAATTTAATCCATTTTGGAATAAGGATGTAACATAACAAAATGTGGAAAAAGTGATGCGCTGTGAATACTTTCTGGATGCACTGTATATTCATACAAGCTTCCTTCTGCCAATTGCTCTTTTGTCAAGGACAAGAGGCAGCAGTAGACACAAAACATAATTCAAATGTCCCTGGTTAGGAGATTGAAGACACTGTGCTCTATATAGAATATAAAGTCTTGATTTATGATCATGTGAAAGGTTGCCCAGGTGGAAGCTGGCTGGCCCAGGCATAGGAATCAGAAAGGCAAATGCAAAGGAAAATAGAGGCCACAACATCATACCCATGTGTTAGCTACAGGGTTGATAAATTGCCAAAAGTCCTGTGTAACTACCAGTTCCATAGAATTATAATAGACAGGGACACGTATGTGACAGAGACAGAAAGAGACAGAGAGGGAGAGAGATGGCACCTGGGCAGAGGCATGCCATCCTACACCAGGAGACCAAGCTGACAAGAGGGATGTGTGGCCCTCAACTCTGAGTGTGATTAAGGGTTTATTGGGTGTACAATGCCATACAGTATGTCAAGAAGAATGGGCCCATGTCTGTGCTAAACATTGGGACTGAAAGGAGGCCAATCAGGAACACGCAATCCTGTACATGGCAGCACATGGTTCTGGACTGAAAAGATTGGAAGCAAACTGACTCTTTGAAGAAGGTAGCATGGAGACTGCCTGTAGAGATGTGAAAGATCAAGAATTGTTACGACAACAGTAAAAAACTAACTAGATTTCTGTCCCTTATAGAAAAGTATCAAAAGTAGGACAAGCCCTGAATCCAGTAGTAATATGCAAAGCTTGGAATTCAGTAACATTAGCAAGGATTATGGAATAGAGCGCTGGTTTTATTGGAGTAGTGGGCAGGTGGGGCAGTCACCCCCCCTAGCAGAGGTCATCTGGACAACTTCTCCTTGTAGTTCCAAGATCTCGGCTGAAGTCTAGTGGAGATAGAGCTTTCTCAGTTATTGATCCTAGGCTTTGGAATGACCTGCCTTTCCATATAAGATCTTCATCGTCTATCAAGGTTTTTAAAAGTCGGTTTAAGACCTACTTGTTTTCTTCCGCCTTTCACTGTGTATGATGGAATTATGGGGGATGTTTTAATTGGTTGATTTATGAATCCACTTCTGTATGATTGTTTGTATTGTGTTTATTTTAGTGCTTCATTGTACAGCACTTTGGCACAACTTCTGTTGTTTTAAATGTGCTTTTATATGAGGGACGTTCAAAAAGTTTCCGCACATTTTTTTTTACTCTATTTATTAAGAATTTCAAAAATAAATTACATCACTTTTCTACATAGTCACCTTCCTTTGCGATGCATTTTTCCTAGCGTCATACTAACACTTACATTCAGTTATTTTTCTGTTTTCACGAATCAGTTCCAGGGTTCTTTCTTCATTCCTTATGGTTGTGGCTGTAGCTGGAAGTCCGGAGTGCTCTGCATCTGTCACACTAATACGGCCATTTTCGAACATTTCAATCCACTCATAGATGATGCTACGAGGGAGAACTTTATCCCCATACTGAGCACACATGCAGAGATGAATTTGTGCTCCTGGTACACCTTCTGCCCACAAAAAAATGTATGACAGAATGCTGTTCTTCTTTGGTGCAATTTATAAGTTTCGCAGCCATCTTCACCACAGGGTGAAAACTCTTATATTAAACTGCAAGGGCAGCCAGACAGAACTAGTCACATGACACTCTCAGACACAACAAATATATTCTAACAAAAATATAAAAGTGTGGAAACTTTTTGAACGTCCCTCTTAAATAATTTAATCTAATCTAATCTAATCTAATCTAATCTAATCTAATCTAATCTAATCAGAAAGAGAATTACAGTCACTTAAGGTGGGCCTAGAGAGGAGGTGGGTTGGTTCTTTTGCTTCTATTTATTTTGTACTTTGCATTCTCCCTGCATTCTACAATCTCTTGTCTTATTTAGTTGCATTCATATAAAATGTGGAAGTACCTACTAAAGGCTTGTCTGTCTATCCATCCGTCTATTATGATGAAATAACTTGGATCCCAGTGGACCAACTGTACTGAAATTTGGTACATCTACTCTCAAGAAAATCTGTCAGGAAAGCTCAATTTCCATTTCGATAGTTTGAACAGAGCACACGGTGCGCATTCTTGAGTTTTGAAAAACTCCTTTTTGGAAAGTATTGGTGAATTTTTGAAATTGTGAATCTTAGAACAGAGAAACACTGCTCTCTTCTTCAATTATTAAGCTGACTACAAGTAGCTACAAATTGGAAGCTACAGGCAGGAGGAATCCATATTCAAGAGATGTACCCCAAGGGTGTGATGAAAGAGTTTGTTATGAATATGTCTTGCTTTAATTTTTTGCTGGGTTTTTGTTATGATTCAGGGTGCCTTCCTACCTTATGCCAAGTGCGGAATAAGTAGGCTCTGTGTGCCCATGACTCTGAATCCCATAATCAGATTGGAAAATTATTGAATAGATTGAATGTCTTTATAATAAATAAGCAAAAAATTTAAGCACACATTTTCATTGATTTACTGACATCAAGACAAGACAAAGCAAATCCAAAGTTGTTAACCAAATGAATAATAGTTTCTTTAGAATATATTTGGTTATATATTAGTTGCACATCTTCTACCTAAATGCACACATCTGACAGACTATGCATTTATTTTCATTTTTCAAATAGCATCAAAGCTCTTTCACTTTGTTTAGCTAATGACAATCTTGTCTTAAACAGGTGAATTTAACCTTTACTCCTTCCTTTAACCGAAATTCGTCCATGTCAATGTTGTTATTCTAAAGTTCAAATGTGGATACAGAGTGGTATACAGTAGGCCTCAAGTTTACAGACAATAATAAGAAGGCCAAACTGATCCTGAAAAGAGTGCTTACTGTGGAAAACTCACCCTCTGTCCACAGCAGAGAATTTCTGGTAACCTTTGTGTTCTTTTGGGACCAATAAAGCATTATTATAGAGTGCATTTTTCAACAGAATCATTCAGCTTTCTCTGAGTACATTAAGCCCTACTGTACATCTGCATGGCATAAGTAAATAAAAACCATGCAGAGAAACATCCAGACACACCTGTACAATATGAGTAAACAGCCCCCATCCTTCATATTCAGAGTGAACAATGTCCTGCAGCTGTATAAACTGACAATGTGAAAGCCTAGTACTTTGACTGCTAATAATAGTTGGCTTTATTCATATAGTGCTTTCATATTTAAATGTAAAAAGAGCTTAATAATACACACAACACACAACTTTTACTTCTTGTCATTGCTTTATTCTTTATAACTCTAAAGTACCTGGGTGATTTAGGAGACATCGTTTTGTACCTTTTCAGACAAAATGTGTGCATAGCAGGTAATACATAGACGCGTGGTAGTTTTTATGCCCTCACAAACTGAATTGCTAGTGTAGAGCAACTATATTATAAATATTTTCTAGTATTTATCTATTTTCATTAGATAAACCAAATCAGGTACCCATAAAACCACGACGATGGTGAATAAAAATGTCACTAGGCCTAAAAATGTCTGAAATTAACATCTGAAATTAAATCTTCCAGCTTTGTTGTATGACATTTGATATTGGATTTAAAAAAGTGTTAATGTTAGTGATGCACCATCTGTTGGAATGACAGATACATAAAAAATAGATGGACATACAAATACACAGACACAAATCCTTTCATTGAGCTGGTTTTATATATATAAACATATATATTTTATATTACATATATATGACTGTGCAAAAATCATAGGCACTTGTTAAGAAATGCTATAAAGTAGTTATTAATTAAATTACTTATTAAAATATTTATTAATTAAACCCTTCTAGAAAGTGCAGTAAAAAAAAAAAACAACATAAAAGAAATGGCTGTTTTGTTTGTAATCCCAGACTGGCTCGATGATGTTGAGGCTCTGTGGGTGCCATACTGTCTGTTCCAGGATTCTCTGTTGCTGCAGATCTTTTTTTCATGATTTGGTAGTGTGTTTGTGGTCATTGTCAGGTTGCAGAATGAAGTTGGAATTGATTAGACGTCTCCATAATGGTATATTGCATGATGGAAAAAAATCTGCCTCAGCAATGAGAAGGCTATCAATTCTGATCAACTCACTAACTCAGTTTGTGGAAGTGACAACCTGGCCTACAGAAAACCTCCTCTGTGCTTCACTGTTGTTTACAGACATTCATCCATGTGCTATTCTCCAGCCCATTGGCGGACAAACTGCCCTCTGTTACACACAAAAATGTTAAAGTTTGACTCATCAGTTCAGTTCCAATTTTCTGCACATCAGTCCTTGCATTTTCATGTAGAGGTGTATCATTTGGCTTTATTTCCAAGTTAGAGGAATGACTTTTTTGTGGCTGTTAAGACTTCTCTGAACTGTATATGGGTGTAGCTGGGTCCCAGTGATTTTTCTAATCCTGAGCTAGTAGCAGTACTGGACATCTTGACGTTTCAAAGTGAAGTAAGTTTGATGAATTTGATTTTGGCCATACGTAGTTTTCATGGACAAAAACTGTATTTGTAGTCCTCATCTTTGCCTTTTACGTGTGTTTCTGGAGAAGAGCTCGGACAGCACATCTATCCAACCATTTTTTGCTTGGGGGGGACCTTGATGATTCTAGATGACCATTTTGTGTCTTGTTGCTGTGTTTGCTTTTGCCATGGTGTAAGGTTTGCAGATTAAACCTCCGCATCTACCATTACCTCACCACTTTTTTAGTATGGTTCTCTCTACTCCCTTTCGTCCCCTCTACACAACCATTTCTGTATCAGATAATAACTTTGGATCAACTGATCATTAGTTTATTGTTATAGATTATTCTTATTTTTGCTTAATCAAGTACTGGTTTACATGCCTACAAAGATCTCATATTTTTTCACTGTGGTCCATTGCTATGCTAGTTTCTTTCTTCAAGGACATGTGCTCTTTTCTATTAATAGACTGATCCAGAATATATAAAATAACTTTAAGACAAATATTTTTGTGAACTATCTAGAGTGTCACAGACTTAAGCACAGTATAAGCACTTATACCTACTGTACATGCTACAAAACCTGGTAAATAAAATTCCCCATTTGTGAAACATGGAGGCTCAGGCTAAAGTATACAAACTGACCAAATAAAAAACTTACAAAAGCATAGTCTTCGTGAGTACTTAAATGTACTTAAGTACATAAACTGCATTAAAAAATCATTTACTTTTATAGTTCATTAATGTATTTGGACAACTAAATAAAATGAATAAATAACATCTTAGACTTACTAGGGGCTCTACCCCCTGCTCGCTTTGCTCGCCAACCCCCATACGGACCCTACACGCTAGTCATTTCCTGGATCTGCTGCTTGCGATGAATCGTGCTGTGCTTTTGGATAAACACGAATATCAACTCTGTCTTTGATATCCCCGTCTTTTGAAACTATTATCGCTGACAATTCGTCACATGTTGGTTTATTATATATGTGAGTGTGATCTTTCGGATTCATATAGAAATCCAAGAAACTTCTTTGTCTGTGTTTTTCAGATAAATTTCGTGTAAAGTGTGATACCTTTGGACATATGGATTTGTATCCATTATTGGCTGTAGAATTTCTAATATGTTCCAATCGTTTTATTCTTTCGATTCTATGTTGTATTGCTTCTCCATGAACATAAATATAAACCTGACCGATTTTGTGGTTTCTTTGAAATTAAACTTGTAGTAGCTTTAATTGTTGCAGGACCACAGATTCTCATAGCGTATGGTCCTGAATCATGTAAATCTATGTTTTGAGCATTGAATGATGTGAATGCAAACAGATTATTGTAGATTCTGATATTTTGCCTGTAGTGTTTGTGGATTTCACTTTCACCAAATAACAAATCTTTTATTTATCATGGATACGCCTCTTCACTGGGAAGAAACACTACTTTTAGCAACACAAATTAGGCGATCTACTAGTCTCCAACTTAAACAATATCTACATACTTCTGTCATAACACCTGTGTCCATATATTCAATCTCTTTTTGCTGCTCCATTATTTCACTGAGTAATAATTTCCGTTTGTTAGCACTAATGCGACCTTTACTATCAGTTTTTTGAGACGTGAGAATTTTAGTACTTTCATAATCTCTAACCTGCTCTGCATGTGTATCGCGCCAACATTTTTGAACCTCTTTATGATGTTCTACTTTGTCTTCTACTCTTTGTCTTTTCTTCTTCTACTGTTTATCTTTAGATTCCGCCCCCGCTTGAACCTGTTAGGTTTTCAATTCATCTCTTGGCACAGTCTTGAAATTAGTCTTGAAATTATCTCTCTGAAAATGTCTTGTCTCGTCTCTCTGAAAAAGTCTCATCTTGTGCCAAGATTTTTTTATATAATAGAGAGATATAATAGGAAAAAATAGTGAAATTCAGCTACTGTATACATATGTATAAATAATGGACTACATTAGTACAGACTGAGTGAGTAAAGAAATGTACCTAAAATACACAAAATTTAGGCCACTTACATCTTCTCCATTATAATTCAAATAATCAAATGCATGTATAGCATGTTTAAATAAAATTTTGCTTTTATATAATGCGATTAATGAAATGCAGATGATAGTACTGTATATAAACTAAGAAATGCACACAAAATACACATGCTAACTAAAGTTATTTACCTTAATCGTTAAAATAGTTAAAATTCTCTATCCATGTATTCTAGATAAAAATAAATCTGACCATGGTAACATCTGACCAAATGAGTTTTGTAAATCATGGATGGTGTTTATAGTCTACAAACCAGTTCAATAAACTCTTCAACTGAGTGTTTATACTTTGGATAAAAGAACACAGCATAATGCAAAAATATGGTGTTAGAGGGTACAGCTCTCTATGTTTATTGACACAGTATGTAGCATTATGAAAATGTCTTCCCAGAGACTGTCTAATTGTGCAACTTCAAGTAAAGAAATCATGAGAAAGTTTCATGCAGTCCCTCTATGGAAAAGGTAATTGGAGAGCCGACAGCGTTCCAGTTGGAATGGCTTAGCTAGCAATAAGCCCAGCCTGAGCGCCCTGCAGGCAGCCATGTGAAAGCGATGAGTGACAGAACTTCCTGCAGATAAGAAGGCCCAAGGCCACTGACAGCTTGGGAGCTGAGAAACAGAATTTTAAAAGCAATCCTATCCCTGACTAGCAGCAAGGCAGAGATTAGCTGAAACAAAGGGAATGTGTTGACTTGTTGAAGTTTTTACCCAGGAAGCATCCTAAGGGAACTGACTCGGGGCCTACGTGTCATATAGCTTGACAGAGATGAGTGTGAACTAAAACCTGATCGTAGACTATGCCTGGGAACGAACACCTTGATGGCCTTTGTCTTCTGTGACTGAGAAAGCAGACCATCAGAGAACTGCATTCTGAACAAATCCAATGCCTCCCACTTCTGTTTTGCATTAGCTATATATTGACAAGGAAGTTAAAACGAGTAGCTACTGGCTTGAAACTTTTATTCTCATTAATTTGTGAATGCAAGGTGGTAAAGCTAAAGGAGTAATCAGGTAGAAAAACTGTGAAAGGGATGGAGCAACACAGAGGCAGATGTTCTGCTTACTTTACAGACATTGATCATAGGACCTGTTGCAGATGATTCTCATTTTTATGAGCGTCATATAAATTACTAATCTGTGAAAAATTCTGAACTGCAGTTTTAAAAAATATATACACTTTAGTAAATCTATGGAAAAAGGTATGAAAGGTAAACAGTGTAGAGTTATTCCATTATTGCTTTTCATATTAGATGTCATGGCCTATTGAGCTCCCCAATTAAGATGTGAAAATTAGTTTGTTCTTTCATTGTCACTTATTTTAACATGGGGTCAGTTTGGAGGGGATCACCTGGCAGGCACAATATGAGAATCAACCATGGATGGGATCCCCGTTTATCACAGGACACAGTATCTCTCTCATAAAGGAAGTGTTTAGAGGCACAAGTCCATTGGGTGCACATGCTGGGGTCATGCGTGCAAAGGGGTCTTCACATATGTGGGAGAAAAAATGCCTAATAATGGGAAAAGTCCAAATGTACATCGACAGTACACAAGATCATAAGAAATCTGTCAAACAAGAGGAGGCCATTCAGTCTATTTTTTTGTTCAGCTAATACATGGCAAAGCTGTCCCAAAATATCATCCAGACACTTCATAAAGGTTGTCAAGGTTTCTGTTTCAAGTACATGGCTTGGTAGCTTGTTTCATATTCCCACAACTTTTTGAACAAAGAAATGCTTCCTGGCTTTATTCCTAAATGTGCCAGCTATTCATTTCCACTGATTCTCCATTTAGCTGAAAGAATTCGGGTGTATCTACTTTATCAATGCCTTTGAGAATTTTGAAGACGTGGAGATTAGGCCCCCATGCAGTACAGGCACACACAGCAATCCACCATCTCTACCCCACCTCTACCCGACTTCATACCTCATGAATGTAAACATATCCAACCAGACCTAAATAAAAAGTTTAAAAAAAAAGAGTCCTGGTTGGTTGATATTTGTGGGTCACAATCAGAGCAGGTATCCAATAGGTCTCTTTTATGAGATTGAACTTTTGCCATGTTGCAGAAAATCCCACATGGACAGTCATTCAAAATGAGAGCCCCGTAGTGCAGCAATGAGAAAAATTTGAAAAGATTTAAAAGCAAGATATGTTGTTTTGCTGAACACTATCCTTAACATAAATACATAAATAAATAAATATTTCAACAAGTACTTTGAACATGCCTTAAATATCGCAGTTGAGACTAATGAGAGCAACATCACAGAGAGCCAGGAGAGGTCTGATATCACCACTTCTAGCAACTTCAGCATACATGCAGTTCAATACTGTGGATGCCAACATAGACATAAACAACAAAATGGAAGACAACAAGACCACTGCATCAGAGAAAACATACCAAACAACTTCCAACCTGAATGAAGGATCCCCTTTCCATTGATTTATTTTTTTATGGCCCCAAAATTGCTCAGTTACATATCAACGTTCTGCCACAAAATGAAACAGGTCTTTTAAAAATGTTTTATTGATGTTTATTAATACACTATAAGAAGAAAGTTGATTTCCTGCACTCATCAATTTCTTTTGTTACTTTCATTGCAATACTGAAATGAACAAAAAGGGAAGTTAAGGTTGACCCTAAATAAAGCTTTGGAGATATTTCTGCATCAATTCAGGCTCCTGATAATTTTGTACATGAACGATTTTCATAATGTTTGATAGGCAGTTGAAGAGTCTTTGGTGGAGTGAGGTGAGGTGAGGAGAGAAGTGCCTTTTGAGCTTCGACACCCAGGGACACATGGGGGTCTTAAAGTGGCCTTGCACCAGCCAAACTAACATACCGTAGATGTCTTTGGGATGCAGTAGACACAAAGACAGTGGCCTGGTCAGAACTTGAGCCTAGTCTAATAAAGATGTAAGGCAGCAGCCTGCATGCTGCTCAGCCGTAGGAGTTGTAACAATGAATGCCCCTAAGCACACCCTGATTACTGCAGTGAGAAGCTCTTGAGTGTCTGTAGGGCACACGTGTGTTTTCTGTTTCCCCAGATAGTTCCACTAGAACTATTTATATTGGTCCTGAGTATGATGAACTGCTGTTGCTTCCAGCCTATTTTCTTTGTGTGACTCAGTCTCATTCTGACTTTGCAAAGTAAATTGTACTTAAAAAAATGGAATCTGGAAAGTGACGATCTATATATATGTGGGTTTTAACAGCTATGCGAGTTTGTCTCAAGCAACTGAAGTTGGAGAAATGAAAGTTACCTCACTTGTGACCCTTGTGGCCGATGGAGTATATTGCACTTGATTAGTGGACTGAAGAAGACTTGATCATGGGGTCTGCGTGGGTACATTAAAACACTAACTTCATGAGTACATGTGGTTGCACAGTTCTTTTAGGTTAGATTAGAGATATACTTGTACTTTATCAATCCTCAAGGGAAAATTTCATACTGCAGCATAACAAAAATCATGGAACCATAACATACACAAATATTCACTCGAAGTACAATATAAAACAATAGACTAAAAACACATATACTGTATATAGTTGCTGGTTGGAGAGAAGGAAGGGACATTGGGAAGAAGCACTAAAGTGTCTAATGGCAGCAGGCAGAATAGATCCCCAGAAGAGTTTCTTATTACACTGTGGATGAATGAGCTCATGGCTACAAGTACTCCAAGAAAGCACCCCCTGCAGTAGATAGACAGTATTGTCCGTGATGGCATCCAATTTCAGCACTGTCCTCTGTTCCATAACAGCGTCCAGAGTGGCCAGAGTCAGTCCTGTGGTGGAGGCGACTTTACTGATAAGTTTGCTCAAGCATTTTGCATCTCCTGAACTCAAGTTGCTTCTTCAGGAGACAACCACATAGAATAACACAATGGCTACAACAGACTTGTAAAGCATTTTCAGAAGTTTGCTGCACAAATCAAAAGACACGAGTCTCCTCAGGACGTGCCGTTTACTTTGGCCCTTCTTATACAGTGTCATTGTGATGTCAGACTAGTCCAGTTTGGTTTTCATATGGACCCCATGTACTTGTAGCTCTGCATCACATCCACTTCCTCCCCCTGAGTGGTGACTGGTCTTAGGGACTCCTTACCATGGCAGAAGTCCACCACTAACTCTTTTGTCTTTTTTTTCTAATGAAGCTCCAAATCAACAGTTCATTTTACCATTGAATCAGAATCCTTTCCTCTTTTCTTTATTAACAGTGCCAACTGATAAACAGAGGACTTTGCTCACTTTTCAAAGACATATGATACAGGAGTAAAAAAAAAATCCTGAGGTTGCTTGATAGGCTGTTCTTCAGTTGTCCATCTGCCCATTTTCTGAACATTGTTTTAACTATACAGGGTGACAAAGAGTTGAAGCTTATTCTGGCAATAAAGGAAATAAAGCTGGGAGCAGCCCAGGACTGGATGTCAGTCTATTGACGGGGCCAAAACACAAACATCATGTCAGTTTTCACCAATCTATCTAACTTGCATTTCTTTAGTCTGTAGATGGAAACCCGAGTGTCTACCAAGAACCCACATGCACAATGGGTGAACATACAAAAATGACCACCACAATGTTATGCATTATAGCTTGTTTTGATTTATCTTACTTTGAAGCATTTGCAAGGTGGAAGTCTTCTCTACTGTAGCATTCATAAGCAGTGCCTGATCTTTAACTGAAACTAGAACAAAGGTAGCACACTCTTTAAATAAGCATACATCAGTTGGGACTGCAGTGTAGGAAAAGCTACAACAAAGATGACAATGTAAATATATATATTTATAAAATATAGTGACCTGTGGACAGACTGTGAGAGAGCCAACAAGAAGAGCTAGAGCACCAAGCCAGGTTACTCCATTTAATCGTCAGCGCTGAGCCACAGAAAAATAAACAAAACAATTATTTCAGTGCACAAGAATCAAACATGGCTACTGCCAAAGAGGCCAACTTAAGATAACACAATAGACTTTGTCAATGGGAACTCCATTCACCAGTTGGTTCTGGGGACCACCCATTTTGATTGTGTCCAGGCCAGAAAGGGTGGAGCTGTTTTGGGGCTATAAGCAGTCACTAAGACAATGTTAGTGACAGAGCCCCCTCTTGTCATGGAATGGTACTGTTTACTTCCACAGAGCTAGGAAGGTGACACCCCCCAGACGCACACGCGTGACAATATACTTTTCATTTTATGTTGTGCCCTTCAGGAGTGAACACCATACTAATATATAAAGCTACATTACATTAACGTACGTATACATTTTTATAGATGGAGCAGAAGAAGGCTAAGTGACTCACTCAGTGTCACACAGCGAGTGCGACACAGCAAATGAGCTGGCATCCATGTGGTTTTATAGGACATTCCCTTAGCTGCTATGCCACACCAAGGGTTTGTTTATGACTGCAAACATGGAAAACAGGCCTCCTATTTAACAGAGGACTCACTTTAAGGCAGGAACAGATGACTTGCAGGCCCTGGGATAAACATTTGGATGCACTCAGCTAGAGTGTCACGACCACAGCTTCAGGTCTTGAAAATGACAATGACAGAGCTTCAGTGTGCAGCTTCCTGCACTGTAAAATGATCCCTTCAATATGCTAAACTGGAGGACAAAGCTTCATCTTTATTTGAAACAGAATTTTCTGTTTTGCAGGAGGGACTTTTCACATAATGATGAATATCAGATTGTGCTCTTGTGAAGGTCCTCAGACTGCCAACACATACCAGGGTTAGGAGATGTGACAGAAGGGCAGACCGCGTGAATTGCCTGTATGATACACTCGTTCTTTAAGCCTGTATTGGTGTAGGACAGCTCCCTACAGTGCCTCAGTAATGGAGGGTGAAAACAAAGCCAGAACAGGCTGTCGTGTACTCTCCTGTCATCACAAGTCTCCCCTGACTCAGTCAGTCTCAGATCTCAAAGGTAAGTGAGCCGCCTGCCTTTTCAATGGGTTTGCCCCACAAGCCCGGCTCACATTCCCAGGATGTGCTTTCACAGTTGAAAAAGCTGCCCTGAGGGTTGCTGAGTGGCTCAGCCACAAAAAGTCTCTCAGTCTCATTAAGGGAGAGGACTGCCGCCTGGTCTCTGCTGGCTGACTCTTAGTGGTGGGGAGGGACAAGCTGGGCCGCTCCATATATATCACCCACTGATGAATGCAGGAATGCTATTTTTAAATGTATATTACACTCTTAAAGACAAGAATAAAAAAAATCTAATATCAGTGATGGCTTCTAGTTCATTAAAATCCTGCCTCTGCCTTTTACAAGGCTTTAATACAAGTGAGATAAATGATGGAGTCAATTAAATTGGAAATAGATACAAGCTATTGAATAAATATTTATCTTTGGAAATTTTTTCTTGCCATTCAAAAAAAAAGTGTTACTATGCAAAAGTATTTGGATATTTAAAAAAGGGCGAATTTCACAATAATTATAGCATTACTTCACAAACATATTGGTTGCTACTGTGGGCATCACTGGGCACGTGCGTGCTTCATTTGTCTAATGACAGCTGTTGAGCGAGAGATTAAGCTCATGTGTAGTGTGCAGTAATATTTCTCATTTATAAGTGCTGTGGTGAAAATAACAATCAACTCCAACCTGAACCCCTAAAGATTCGAGGTATGAATACTAGCTGTCGTGCCACCAGATCAAAATAATATCAATAGAGAAATAACAGACTTAAAATGAAACTAATACTTTATTTATAGGTTTCTCTTTCTGGATTGCATGCAGCATACTCTCTTCTGATTGAATGCATGATTGTGCCCTGAAAAGAACTGGTGTATCAACCACCATAAATGATTCATGCCTTACAACCAGTGCTGCAGCGATAATCACAGGCTCCTTGTGACACTAAACTGGATGGATTAAATTTATCCCTCATGACATGTAGGATTAATGGCATATTTGACCGGAAGACAAACGTGAACAAGTTGCTTCAAAATGTCAGGCACCAAAGGGGTGCCCCCGTTTAATAAAGTCAAATGAAACAAAACTAGGCATGAAGATGTCAACAAAAAATGCCATTTTCAGCCCAATAAACAGGTCTGCTTTAAGCTTACAGAAGCTATAGCAACTTGATGGAGCTTGCTCCAGTTTGGGTTCCAGGTCCCATCGCAGACGCCACCCTGACTGTCTGGATTTACAGAGCCTCGACTGAAAGGAGTTCCCCCACTCGAAGCTCAGGATGGAAAAGGAGAGACAGTGTGAGCACGTCCTCTCATCCTGGAGTGGTACCACTTACATGGCAGAGCTGGGAAGGTAAAATAACACCATTTTTTTGAGAAGTGGGAATAAGATTCCAAAATGAGCTTAAATACATCTCAAAACATTTCAAATGAAACTTTCTTAGCCATTGTATACATTGAATTCATGTTTGAGAGCTGCAAACAAAATCATATAATTAGCAAGTGAGGGAAGGATAGGTGAAGGACAGAAACAAGAGCAACAGAATCACAGAAAGCTAGAGATGACCGTGAAATGAAGACTGGGCATAAAGTATAAGTGGAAGAGAAGGAGGGGAATTGTATGAATCTGTATTTTTTATAATGTCTTCTATTGTGAACTCTAAGTCATTAAGCTGTAAAATTATTATGAATATTCAAGTTTAGGAAGGGTTAGAAAAGGCCTGCGTATATGTAGAGGAGTTAATACGTACTGTAAGATCCATTGTTGCTCCAGTACTCACCTCTAGCTGCTAGCTTCTGTTCCAACTAGGTTATCAATCAGAAGACGATTCCTACTGTCAATCACCAGTTTCAGAAATTCAAACACTTGTTTTTGAAACACTGGAGCTAACCTTTTCTTTATATAAACACACACATGTAGTATATAAATACATACATACTGTTTATATCTATACTTAAACATTTTACAAGCTGGTTTCTGTCTCTTCTTAACTAATTGGATTTAATAATGGATGAATCTTATGGACATTCACTTTTCAAACCTGCTTATTAGTTCAGTGTCATGGATTGCTAGGGTCTATCAAAGTAGGAGTCAATCCTGAGTGGTGTGCCGTCCCATAACAGGCTACAGTCATTCACATACCCTATCTCACCCATACTTTGCCAGTTAATAACAACCAATGAACTTAACAAACTCATATTTGAAGTATGAAAAGAAAACTAGAAAAAGTAGGAAAGTAAACTCCACATAGACTTTGGGACAATGCACAAAATCCACAAAGACAATGCCAATATACTGTATATAACATCATTTATCATATCAGGTTCATCAATTTCCGAGTTGTGGAGGGGGTCAAAGGTAGTCCTGGCAGCATGGGAGTAAGATGTGAACCAGTGTTGGACAAGGTGTAAGTCTGTCTCAAGGCCTCCAAATGCACTCACCAGTGCCCAGTCTAGAATCTCACATGTATATTGCCATGTTTCAGCCAAAACACTTGCAGATATTGTCAACCTTGAGTCACATAGTTGCACAGGAGAGTTCAGCAGGTTATTCAAGGAGTAGAAACTTTATTGCTGTTCTGCCAGTTACAAACACAAGTTTCTTACAGAGGCAATTCAGCCTCACAAGGAACAGCTGTCAAACTTGATGCATCGGCCCCGTCTCCTGCTCAAAACAACACAAAGTCTTCTTCATCAAGGGGATCCAGTGGGCCGGTAGCAGTGGCCAGAGCGGAGGGAGTCTGGGAGAAGAGAGACAGGAGAGTGAGAGACCTCAGGATGGCTGAGGTTTGATCTTTTAAATGTTCATAGCCCTCTGCGAGGAGTATGTCGCGTGGCAAGCCAGCAAGCTGGTGCACAAAGGGGTCCCGCAAAGAGGTACTGAAAGAGTGCGTTTCTTTTCAATTAAAAAACTGTTTAAGAGGGGGTTTCTGAATGGCCGCCACATCCCCCTGTGGTAGTGGTCACAATATGAAGAGCATGTGCAAACTGCACATGGACATGTAAAGGCTTTGAGGATTAAGGTGGACACACACAGGTGCACATGAAACCAAACTATCTACTCAAATATCAGACACTTTGTTCTTTGTAGCTATGCATTCATGTTAGTAATGGGCAGCTGGCTGAAATACAGTATCAAGTATTTACAGATTACATTAGTAGTAGGCCTCTATTTAAAGGAAAAGATCAGAAATTAAACCAATCTTCGCTGTGAAATCCGAATTTAACTCATAAAGCAGTGCAGGATGACAAAGCTGGCAATTAGGATTGTGTATGAAACACTCGTGGGCCTCAGGTGAGCTCAGGTCTCTCACACGGCTGCACAGGGTTGGAAGCACAGACGGGCCATGGATGGTCAATGATAGCAAAAAGGAGGTGGGGGTGGGAGAGCGTACATGGCCTCAGGCAGATGAGTTAGATAATGGAGAACAAGGACAGGTTGTCACATAAGAGATGATCTTGAAAGTGTAATGGAAACTTTGGAAAGATGGAAGTGTAAGAAGGATGGAGCCACCCAGAGAATGAGGAAAATGCAACATTATAAGTCTTTATAGAGCATCAACCACTGAAAGAGAATTCAACAGCAGTTACAGTTTTAAAACTGAGCAGTGAGCGATCTATGATCCTGAGCAATTATAAAAAATGGATTTATAACAAGGACCAAGCTACTCCAGGGGTGTACTCCAGGGGAATGTCTTCAACTCAGCTCGGTTGTTCATTCATGGTTGTTGTTCATTAGTCCACACAGACAGAGAATTCTGAGTCTGCTAGGATGCATACAATTTTTATAGATTTGTGTCATATATATAATGTACTTATGCATACACCGTAAATGAGAGATGAAAATCAATCAATGGCAATGCATTTTAAGTGAAATCAAACAACATGCAAAGAAGAGTACTTACTTTTACCATAGTATGGGTGTGGAATCACAGAACTTTGAAGACCATCTATGGGTTTTTTTTCTTCCCATTATTATTGTTTGCAAAATTTGAACTCAATTACTTGTGACAATATGAAAATACATAGTGCATTTCATAAAGTCGTTTATGAAGCTTTCAATACCTTTGTAGTCTTGAAGGAGACAAGCAATATTCAATCAGTAAAAATCACTTTTATTTCATTTATAGAATTTTTTCTGGGACCATCCTGCAGCTGCTACTTTTAATTTCAATCAGTTTTCTTAAAATTAGGAGCCAAAGGCTTTTGTAAGTGACCCGTGTGACCCATATAAGTGCAACCTGAGAATCTCATATTCAGGTGCAGTTGGCAAGCAAGTGAAGGATGGATGAGAGTGAGAGAGAGAGAGAAGAGCAGGGTTATCACTAAAAGATGACACTGTTTGAGTAATGGAGATGTGAAAGGTGAAAGTGAAGGTGAGGGATGGTGCCCTACAGGGTTATGATAGAAATCAAGCAACCACAATGTATTTTATAAAATGAACTTTCAGGGAGAGCTATCCAGAATAGACCATGACAGTTTACAATGAACCAAGCAACACATGGTTGAGTACAGAAGAATACATTCAAAGAGTGGATGAGGAGGAACTCGCAAATTCCAGTTAGTGACCACCTGTCATTGTCCATGTTTGGAGCATATTAACATATATGGCACCTTTGATAGTGCATATTAAGGTTCTGAAATCTACAATGTGAAGCAATTATGATACAGCAACAATGATACCTTATGTTAATGTGTGAAGAGAGGCAATTATATTTGGTACAGCTGGGGTTTCTAAGTCATAATTTTGGAGTGGACCTGTAGCTACAGATTTTTAATTGTAATTGGTTTCTATATTTAAGTTGTAGGAGACAAACTGGTGAACTCCACTGCTTCCAAGACCTAAAATCTTTGGTTCACATTCAAGCATTGTCACTACCCACACGAATGAATGTTCTCCCCTTGTCTGTGTGTTTTTCTACAAATACTGCAATTTTCCTACCAAAAATCTCACAAATATGAAGATTTAATTATTTACTGCCTCACAATTAGTCCCCTGAGGCGTATATGGGTGTGACCTGTCCAAACCTGGCTTCTGTCTTGTGTCCAGCGCTGCTGGGACATTGCTCAGTGATCCTGAACTGAATATATATGTTACAAAATGGATGGGTCTAAAAAAAAAAAAGAATATTCATGAAAGCTTTAAGTAAATGTGAGTGACAGTATGAAGTAATTAACAATGTAGTCATAATTTGACATCTGTGGCAGAGCAACGGGCGCTGAGCAGGCTTCTGTCAATCATGAAGTATCCAATTCATCCACTGAACAGGATCATCTCCAGACAGAAGAGCAGCTTCAGAGACAGACTGCTGTCACTGTCCTGCTCCACTGACAGATTGAGCAGATCGTTCCCCCCCACACTATGCGATTCTTCAGTTCCACCTGGGGGGGTAAACATTAACACTACACAAGATTATAGACTGTTATACCTGCCTCACACTCTCCACCTTGCATTTTTTAACTTGCACTGTGCTTTTATTGATTGTTTTTATCAGTATGCTGCTGCTGGAGCATGTGAATTTCCCCTTGGGGATTAATAAAGTATCTATCTATCTATCTATCTATCTATCTATCTATCTATCTATCTATCTATCTATCTATCTATCTAT
>JANRMT010062797.1:31912795-31925864 GCA_026402145.1 Polypterus bichir lapradei | reverse complement strand
TATCTATCTATCTATCTATCTATCTATCTATCTATCTATCTATCTATAAATCTAACTAATCAAAAAATATCTGAATGAAAAAAGAGGAGCAGTTACATTTAGAACATTTACAGGGCACTGCAACCCTGCAGCGGTCTAGCTACAGTTTTGTTATCCAGGGAGGTCTTTGAATTTGCTGCAACACACACACACTCACAAAATAAAACATAATGCATATCAAACAAAAAATGAAAACAACAAAAAATCATTTATTTCAATCAGATACTAAATTAGGAGCAACTGCTGCTCATAACCTGGATAGTCTTTGTGACTGTGTTTGATTATTGTTAATTGACTACCAATTAAAATGTGAAAGACCATATTTTTAAAGTATCAGCTACAGAATATTAGCAAATTAGCTGGCTACCTGTCTAAGATGGGTTGAAATGAACTGTAAGTAATAAACATAGACTTCAGTGCTAATATTTTCAGTGCACTATCGATTGGAATGTATTTTTGTAACACACGTAGTAATAAAATGCATTGCATTTGTCATTCCAACAGATGGCACATCACAAACATTTGAAATAATTGTCAGTCCGTCAGTCAATTATTGTCCAACCCGCTATATTCTAACACAGGGTCATGGGGTTCAGCACTGGGGGCAAGGCAGGAACAAACCCTGGGCAGGGCGCCAGCCTACCACAGTGAAATAATTGTTGGAATGACAAATGCAATGCATAAGTCTCTGTTATATACATTTTGGTATGAAGTTCATTAAGCCAGTTTTAATGTTTGTGGTGCGCCATCTATTGGAATGACAAATGCAATGCATTTTATTACTACAAATGTTTGTCATTAGCCATCTGTTGGAATGACTGAAACATAGCAACCAGGCGGACACATGGACACTTGTCCTTTTATTAAGGTTTATAAGTGAACCCTAGTTGGGAAATGAGCACATTAGAGGGTCAGCTCAGGTTGGACGGTTTGGAGACAGAGTCAGAGAGGCGAGATTGCATTGGTTTGGACATGTGCAGAGGAGAGATAATGAGTATATTGGGAAAAGGATGGTAAGAATAGAGCTGTCAGGCAAGAGAAAAAGAGGAAGGTCTAAGAGAAGGTTTATGGATGTGGTGAGAGAGGACATGCAGGTGATGGGTGTAACAGAACAAGATGTAGAGGACAGGAAGATATGGAAGAAGATGATTCGCTGTGGCGACCCCTAATGGGAGCAGACAAAAGAAAAAGAAGAAGCGAACAAAAAAAAGAAAAAAATGCAACAAAATAAGTCATGCACATTTAAAGTAAAGCCAAGAAAAGTGTTTTTTCCAAAGAAGTAAAATGCACAGCTTAGGGAATGTCCAATATTACAGGCTGAGAACATACTAAAAGTATCAAATGTAGGAAGGCACAGGCCTAAAATTATGAAACTGAAAAACAAAACAGCAGGCATTTTGGGTTAATAAAGTGGGGACAGGAAAGTTCCAGTAAGTCAAATACAAATATTGTCAAAGGTAATACAGAATCATAATGTAAAAATGAGAGTATCCGCATTTGGGTGTATACAATAACACGTGTTGCATTGTGCTTCAGAAGGAGAGATTTTAATGGCTGATTTATACTTCTGCATTACGCCTTTAACAGAGCTGTGTGTGCAGTCTACGCCGTTGAAAGCAGCTTATAATATTGTGTTGCGCTGGGCTGCAGGTACACATGCCAGAACACTAGCTGGTGGTGTTTGTAGCATGCAAGAAAAGAGAGTGATCCATTACAATGCAGGCAGTTTTTGCCCTCCAGGATCACCGCTTCTCTTGCAACAGATTTTCTTTCATAGGTGAACATATTTTTCAACTTTTTCATACATTCATCAAATTCAAAACTGGAAAATGAACAGAAATATATTTGAAGAAATATATAGATACCAAACTGGCAAATCAGAGTCCCAGGGTTCAGCGTAGGGTTTATCTTGATGCGGTACAAAGTCGCATTTTTGAGGAAGTATACATCAGAATATGCCTCAGGTACACCGTAGGCTATGCATGCAATGCCGTACCTACGACGCAGGCTCAATGAAGAAATATAAATCAGCCTTTAGGAGCAGCACACAACTGAAAGAGGTTGAGCAGCATGAGCTCCATGAATTTAGATGTTTGGCTTTAGATCCCTGCAGTTGTCTTATACACCTTGACCATTTATGACTTTGTGGATGTGATTAGTCAACTGAATTCAGAAATGAGAGAGCAGTTTGGCTTAACACAGATGAAGGAAAAAGAAATAACAAGAAAGAAGGGAAGATATGTGAAGAGGATAGATAAGAAGAGAGTGAGATGGAAATTTATAAAAAGTGAAGGGACTCACAGAGTACGATGATAGAAAGTCACAAAGGGGGTCCTCACAGGTACTGTAGGTGAGGGGGTCATAGAGAGGGGAAGAGAGTTCACTACAAGAAAGAAGGGTATAGAAAAAGATGCACTTCTTGTTTGATATGAGAAGAATAGAGGAATACTTCCTAAAATTCAAGGGATGCAGTTCCCTATCCTCAACGAACACAGCAAGTGAGAACCAGAAGTAAAAGAGCGTGTGAAGCTAAAGAGCGGTCAATATTACTGCAAAGGACAAAAACAGAAAATGAGGAGCTGTGAATAAGATGTATTTCTTAATAAATTACTTAAATAATTTTTTACACATTTTATTAATGCTAAAAATATATTATTAGGTTAACTGGTGACTGTAAAATGGCTCATTATGAAGTGTGAACGTATGCATGAGTTTGCTCTGTGATCGATTGCCATCTCCAGTGCATGGTGGTTAACACTACGTTTTATTTTTTCTTTTAGGATATACAGCATCTCCTTTTAAGCATGGATGTATCAGATGCTTGGATTTAAATTTTATTAAGAGAAATGTAAGCACAGTGGAAGAGTGGAAGGAGGAATGGGGGTGGTGATAAACATAAGGAAAGAGGTGAAAATGTTCTGTTATTGAGGGCTGCAGGATCTTCCTTTCAAATAAAGTAATCTACTCCCCCACTACACAGATCAGAAACTGGACCATGAATTACTGGCATGATGACAAGTAACAAAGTGACGTAGTAAGATTTCTTTTTTGGGTCACATTTGTTTTTGGAGGTGACCTGCTAGGCTTACCCCAGAGTAAGGTGGGGACGGGCAATGGCTGAGCCTGACAGGCTTTCCACAGGGCCAAAGTCAGTCGAAATAAAGGGAATGGACAAGAACAGTCTAATTAATCCTCCTCAGTCT
The DNA here is from genome assembly GCA_026402145.1 of Polypterus bichir lapradei. Classification (NCBI taxonomy): domain Eukaryota; kingdom Metazoa; phylum Chordata; class Cladistia; order Polypteriformes; family Polypteridae; genus Polypterus; species Polypterus bichir. The sequence goes on along the minus strand of JANRMT010062797.1, from coordinate 31,922,622 downwards.
TCCCATGAGTGATCACCTGTTTCAGGGGCCATGAATAGCAGGTAGCGCTCTCAGGCCCCAGCTCTCAGAGGTCCGTTTGTTTAGTGACAGCTGAATGGCAGAGACTGAAACCCGAGCTCACTCTTCAGCCTGATGTATGGATAAAACCTGGATGTTCCCTCAAACATCTCAGGAAATGAAAGTTGTAACGCGATCCTTTTGCGCCAACATCTCCCCGAGCAAACACAAAGGCTCATAGGAATCCACACGTATTATTTTCAGGCTGGAGATGATGGAGGGAAAATGGAGATCAGATTGAGAAGCAGGAAATTTGCAGCTCTTTTAGGGCAGCTACCTGAAAAAAAATATATATATATAATGGGACAAAGGAGCTCCATTTTTAATAACATTTCAAACTGTTGTGTTCACACACACACACTAGCTCAATGCTAGAGGGGCCTGAGCCGAGATTAAGCAGTAGTTCATTTTTTAGCTTATCATTTGGCATTTGGTGACAGTCTCCTTTTGTTGGGCTTCAGTCGTGTGAATCCAGACAAAGTCACTGGAGGGTAACAAAGAAGAAGAAAAAAACAATCAATTTGACTTGCTGAAAAGACAGAACATGGTGTTCTCAGCATGTCTGGCTTCTGAGGAACTTCACACCAGCAGAGTGGTTCTTGGGCTTCAAGAGCTGTAGTTTTACAGACAGGGCTGCTTGGACACCGTTGATAGGTACTCACAGAGCACAAACCTCTGGCTCTCAGAATGTAGCCATTAAATTGTCAAGATCTAACTGATTATCTGTTATAATGGTAAACCTAATAAACAGAGCACGAGGAGTGCCCACAACCAGAAATACAGCATAGCCAGCAGCAGACACCAATAATAAGCATTCACCCTTCCAAAGCCCCCAAAACAGTCAAGAGAATAGCTGGGCCAGACAACCAATCTCTACCTTGAGAGCCGACAGCAGGAGATCACATAAAAATGACTCCCATGAACCGAATGTGAATAAATAACAGTCAAATTCCCTATTAGAACTACAACAAAGTCCATGCTGAATCACATAAAGCAGCCATTCTCTTTCTAAACATTGCGAACAGGAGTCACACACAGCAATCACTCTCTAACAGATTATCATTTATGACAACACAAATTATAATTCTATTTCATACAGTAAAATGTAAGGAAATGACAAAGTTGCCTATTACCAGCATTCCGACAGAAGAGGACACTATAAGGTGAACATCCATCAAAACCAATACATCCAAAAAATAGAGTGTGAAAAGACAGTAACAGTCAAACACCATCACTTAAAAATAGTCATCAAATTCCGTAATCGGGTCTCTCTGAATCTGATCATTTATCATTTTTTGTATAAAAAAATGGAAAGCCGAATAATTGGAGCAACAACAACAGCATCATGCCCAGTCAATTGTGCCTCATATAGAGGTGACTGCCTTCCCAAATTAGTAATCAATGATTATAACACAAATGACACATCCAAAAGAATGTGAATCAAGAACAGCAACATGTCAAGAAAACAGATATATTTAAAGACTAAGATGTCATACATATTAGAGTACAGTCTAGGCCAGGGGTCCCCAACTCCGGTCCTGGAGGGCCCCAGTGGCTGCAGGTTTTCATTCTAACCTTTTTCTTAACTAGAGACCCATTTTTGCTGCTAATTAACGTCTATTGAATTAATTTTATTTCACTTGCTCTTGAAGACTCAGACCCCTTAATTGTTTCTTTTGCTTTAATTAGCAGTCAAACAATAATGAGATACAAAATGAGCCAAAACATGACCATCAACGTGTGACCATCATACAATATTTGCAAATAAAGAAAGATGAAGGCCTCAGGATTTCTGATCTGCTCAGGTCCTCAGAACATTTTAATAGTGTGCTCTTAGAAAAGAGAAAATCATCAATTTTAGAAATATATGCTAATGCACTATGATAGTAGCAACAAGCCACGGAATTAAAGAACGGGTTTAATTAAGAATCAGACCCTAATTAAGCAACTGGTTGGAGTGAAATTGGTTGGCCCTGACTTAACTGGTCTTCTGTTGGCTCACTCACTTCACATTTCATTTCTGTTTAGATGCCATTTAAGGAAAGAAATGAAGCAATTCAGTGGAACGATGAAGAAATTCAGGGGAACAAATCTTAAAAAAGTAATTCAATTAAAATTAATTCACAAGAAGTTAATTAGCAGCAAAAACAGGGCACTCATTATTATGTGGTTAGAATGAAAACCTGCAGCCACGGTGGTCCTCCAGGACTGGAGTTGGGGACCCCTGATCTAGGCAATATACAGTAAACCAATCTGAAATGTTTATTATGCAGGCCACATCTAAGGTAAATGATTTCATTTATAAAGTAGATCCATAGTAATGTCTTAAAATATCTTCATGAACTGTCATTGCAGGCACATGAGGACAATGCAACATTTCTTCTTCTGTAGTTATTTCCATTTCCATATAGGGGCACTTTTTATTAGACTTCTCCAATAGAGATTAAGGTGTGATTTTTGCACCAGATGCCTTTCCTGATGCCAACCCTTCTCATTTATCCGAACAAATATATTACTAGAAATGTACTGCGACATACAAAACATAACAGATAAGACAAATTAAAGATCATTCATTCCATTAAGTTTATTTGCTTCTAGTATCTCAAGCAAATACTTTTTAAAAGATGTTGAGGTTGTTGATTCAACTTCATGACAAAATAGTTCTCTCAAAATGCTTGGACATTGGCCTAGTTCATGTTGGGGTGCTTCCTGTGTGGAGATGGCTTTCACTTCACAAGACAAAATACACAGTTACATAGATTTGAAAGTATAAACTGGAAAGAAGTCAGTGAGTGTGCCCTGCAATGAACTGATACACCATCGTCTGGTTCCTGCCATAGGCCAGTTGCTGCTGGGTGACTCTAACTTTTGAAAGCCCTAACCAAGAATTAGAGGATATAGAAAATGGATTGACAGATGAGTAGAGGCACACCGATGTCTGTGTATAAAACATGATCAGTGACAAGGGGTTTGTATGCATACCACTAATGTTTATGGGTTGTGAATTAATGTGTACAAGTGAGCATGTACAAACATACTGGATATGTTGTATCAGTTTTGACATATTGAATACACAGTATTAATCTGAACAGCAAGTGACCGACCATTAAAACATTCATGTCCATAAAATCACAATGTCTTTCCTATGCCATTAAGCCATTAAGTCTGAATGCAAGAACACTCACGGTATAGTGTGAGATGCATTACAGTTGTAGGTTGTATCCTCAACAGACCTTTAGCTGTTTAAAAACAATATTTAAACAAGTTCATGCTAACTTGACCCTAGAGTGTGGGTGTATGTGAGTGTTCACCCTGTGATGGATTTGTTCCTGCCTTGCACCAGATGCTTGTTGAGATAGGTTCCAGGAGTTTGAAATAGCTCCTTTATGGGTGATCATTTAGTATTATGTTGCAGCTCTTCTCATGTCCCCTCATTATTCTAATTCCTATCATACATTAAACAGCTTTGCTTGCTTTTTCAATGCTAAATTTGCCCAGCTCTTGTTTTCTAACATTATGCATGTTCTTCGTCCTGACTCTTGCCTACTAAAGTCCATGTCTCAGTATGCCAGGGACTGCCTGACGAATTCTCATTTTAATTGTCATTCACCATCAGTGCCATGCCACACCACGAGACAAGCTTGTTATCACATCTTTGGCCACATTTTTCACATTTTATATGTCACCATTTGGCCAGCCATCACCTAATACTTTTGTTGTGCTGCTCATAATCTTATTTAAAGGCTCTGTGGGCTCATTCTCTTAATTTCTCTAGACTACATTCAGTTACCTTCAGGTACATCTGTGTTGGTGGAACTGCCTTCAACCTTTATTGGTCAGGCTTTTCTTTATGATCCACCTCCTTATCGGCCATGGACTTTGTGATCACATTTTAGCTTTTCTTTTACTGTGTACTCATCTACCTGCCCACCACCCTGTTGAACTACCTCCAAATTGTATCATTCAATTTACATTTAATAAGGACCTTAGCTAATTATGTCTCATATACAGTAGCTGGTTAAAACTCTCAGTCTCCATCCATTTTTAATATCCTACTGAAAGAGCAAAAATGGATGAAGGTCAAATGCTGGTGCATGATGTCACCTAGCTATGGTCTGAAAATCAGTCCTGACAGTCACCGGTGGTGCTATAAACAGATGAAGATGACTTCAGAATTGGTCAGCATTGGGCTCAATTGTTGGCATCATACTTGACTCTTGGGTATGGCTATAGATGTATAACATTAGATGGACCATGAGACAAGGCTGTAAGCTTGTTAATGTAATATGTTTGCTCCTTTGTGTACGTATAGATATCTGATTGTGTGCCGCTGAGTACACATGCACATGTATCATACAATCCTATATGACCCCTTATGAGCACATACAGCAGGTGGTTGTCCATATGTTTGTGATTGTGAGCAAGTATTTCTTAAAAGCACTTTCTGTTCTCAAAGATAAATCATCCACACAAAGCAGGAGAAAAAAAGGAACAACTTTAAAATATTTTGATTTATTTACCTTTATTAACAAAAGAGATATCATTTTCCTATGCTGGGAGCAAGAAGATTTGGCAAAGATTCTTACTTTGATGAATCACTCAATTTAGTCTTCCTCGGGGACTGGTCTCCATTGGTGTGCAACTCTCACTCTTGCTCTGCCTTTTCGTTTCTTTGTGTTGGATTATGAAAGCACTCAAATTATTGCTTCCAGTGCTTTGATCTGGCACAAATGGTGCAGTGCCAACTAGAGTGGGTTTTTCAAATCTGTTAGGTCATCAAAGTCGCTTGAGGCATCAATGGATGTGATCTGAATTGCTAGTCTGAACAAGATGACCACTAAAGCAAGAAAGCTGCTCTGCTGCTATACTGAACAGCTTAGCAAGTGAAAGTGCAAACTACAAGGTATGGTAAAGAAAGACAGGAATAAAACAGTTTTACAAAATGAGCTCCCCATGGACTTGTCAGTAGTTGAATTGGGAAATTAACCAATCTAAATAAGCTACTCTCTGAAGAAAAGCTGCAGCAACCGCTTTTAAGTCAAAATCAGTTGACTTAATGGTAAGTTCCACAAATAGTAGAAGTGTAACAGCGAGTTTTTGAATTCAGGCCAAAAATAAGCACAAATAAGTCACAAATGCATATACTACTATAACATGGTTCATACTTTTTCTGCTTTTCCCCTCAAGCATGAACTGGAGACAGTAGAACTAATATTGGATGGATGAACCCATATCTACTACTTTTTGTTTTTAAGAAATGCATACCAGTTTTGTTGCTGTTTGTCTGAAAATACATCTGCTATCAAAATTTTGACATCTTAAAATCCATCACTCCTGAAATTGCTTACTCTCATCCAGGGTTACAGGAAACCAGAACCTATCCCTGCAACATATTTGTTTATTAGATATTGATTTTATCCAATGCAACTACAAAGTACAGGTTTCTAGTAGAGCGGCGGTTCTCAACCTGTGGGGCGTAACAAAAAAGGGGGTGCGAAGATATGAAAAAAAGAAAACAAGAATCGAAAATATGAAAAATACATCTATTGAAACCAAAACAAATTAACTTAAACTACATTCTGATACTAGAAAAATAAATACAGAGTTAGATAAATGTCAATAAAAGTTAAGCAGGTATAATAAAACTTGTAGCGGTGTATCGGCAGCAAAAAATATAGGAATACATTTTATTAGGGTTTCAAAAAAACGTTAGGGGGGCACGATTAAAGCTGTTATAAAAACTCGAGTCGCAAATACTTAAAGGTTGAGAAATGCTGTAGTAGAGGTAGAGTGTGTTTGATCCCTGGCTGGGGATCAGAGTTGTTCTTGTCTGTTTTGTCTAATATTGTGTCATTTATTTGTATTAATGTTTCTTTTGTTTATTATGTACATTAGTCTTTGTTTTTATTTATTGGAATATGCCTTACTTATGTCCCATGTGTTTTGTGGTCCCTCCAAGAGGCGGCGTAACCTGCCAATCACCGCCCTGCACCAGAACTGCACTCCTCCCTGTATATTGGAGGGCCTTCTGTAGTTCCTGGCAGTTCATTTTGAAAGTGCTAGGGAGTGGAGTGTTACTTGTGTTTAGGGTACTTTTTTGCATTTGTGAATTCCTGGATTTTTTGAACTTGTGCCCTGTTTCCAACTTTGCCTTAGGATTCTGTATTGGGACTTTGTTTGTTGTGGATTGCCATACCTTCTCAGGCACATTCTTTTGTGCTTTTAGCAGCTTCTTGCATTGTAGAGCCATTGTTAAAATAAATCAATCATTTTATAAAAAATCTTCTATGGCCTTTTTGAGTCTACTCGGGGTTTTGACAGTAATCCCCCCATGGAATGCAACTTTTGAAAGTATTTTTCTGTCTTCTGTGCTTTTGGGACTCCCAAGTGACAACAGAGTGGCTATAAATATTTTCTGATAATGAAGGCTTGGTAAGATCAGTTTTTCCATTGATAGAAATGCTTAGAAATCAATAAAAAATATAGAAGTAAGAACATAAGAAATATGACAAACAACAGGAGACCATTTAGTCCATCAAACCCATTTATTTAACCGATAGCTATGCTGTCCCAGTACCTCATCCAGATACGTCAAGGCTGTCAAGGTTTCTGGTTCAACTGCATGACTCTGTAGTTTGTTCCAGTTTCGCTCAACTTTCTCAGCAAAGTGGTGCCTCCTTGCTTCACTCCTAAATGCACTACCCCTTAACTTCCATTGAACCGACATTTACTTGAAAGAATTCAGCTTGATCTACTTTTTCTATGCCTTTGAGAATTTTGAAGACTTGGATTAGGTCCCCAAACAGTCTCGTCTTGGCTAAACAGGTTTAATTCTCTGTATGTCTGAGCATGACATGTCCTTAAGTCCTTGGTAGCACCTGGTTGCTTTCTTTTGCACAGCTTCAAGTGCTGCTATGTCTTTTTTGTAGCATGGCTACCAGAACTGAACGCAGTACTCCAGATGTGGTGCCACTAGTGCATTATATATATTTAATCATTTCTACACATTGCCGTAATAATGAGAACGTTTTGTCAACATAAAGCTCTGAATCTTTTTGGAGGATGCTTCATGTAGGACAGTGCCTCCCATTTTGTATTTGTAACTGATGTTCCTTTTGTGCTCAAGTATCACTTTAAACTTTACTATGTTAAGCTGCACCGCTGTAGTTTTCAAAAGTTTACAATTTTTTGCTGCCTCCTCGGTGTCTGCTATCCCTCCAATTTTAGTGTCATCGACATATTTCACAAGTTTACTAAGTACACCAAAATTGATGCATTTAACATAAATTAGGAATACTAACGGCCCAAGGATAAACCGATGATGGACTCCACTGATGACCTAGTTCCATGTGGCGCATTTTCCTCTTATCTCTACTCTTTGTCGCCTCCTGGTTAACAATCTTCAAATCCAGTTTTCTAGTTTACCTCTGATGCCAACAGTTTCTAGCTTTTGTAATCTATTCCTATAGTCTGCCGAAAAAAATCTAATAGACTGGTTGGACAAATTAACTTTCATTTAGTATGCTCTTTTCATGCGGTAATTTTCTAGTTTTTTCCTATATGGCTTCCATAATTTTGCATGTTATAGAAGTAAGGCTTGTTGATCTGTAAATCCCAAGGTGCATTTTGTCTCTCTTCTTGTATATTGGTGTCATGCTTTCATTTTTCCAGTTATCTGGAACTCCTCTTCTCTGAAATACAGTAACTGCTGAAATATGCCTAATAAAAGTTTACAAATGACGCCTTTCATTTCTTACAGTACAGCTGGTCAAGTCCCATCCTTTCCATGGGTTTTACTAGCCTTCAAAGTACTGATGGCTTCAAACATAGCTGACTCTTCTAATTTAAAATTTATGAACTGGCAAGTTGTTTTTACTTCTGCATGGGGCATTTTATTTGTTTCTTCTTTAATAAATACTTGAGTAACATTTTATTTAGTTCATCTGATGTTTCCTTTTCAATTATTTTTCTTGTCATGGCCTCACAGTTAAGGAGTGAACAGGATGGAAGTGTGTGGTTAACCAGTAAAATAGTATTATTGCCATTTCTCTAAATAGTGTATGCCATCATCACAAATTGTACTACTACTGTAGAAATACTGTATATACTGTACTAAAACAGTATATATATATTATAATAAAAAAATCCTGGGATGAGACGTGACTTTTTCCGGGAGATGCTTTCATGTCCCACAAGACGAGACTTTGTGCCAAGAGATTTAACCACACCTGGGGCCGGAAATAAAAGTCAAAGAGTAGAAGACAAAGTAGAACGTCGTAAAAATTCAAAAACATTTGCGCAGTACACATGCAGAGCAATGAAAGTACTAAAATTCAAAAGTCTCAAAAAAATTATAGTAAAGATTGAATTAATGCAAACAAACGGAAATTATTACTCGGTGAAATAACTGAACAGCGAAAAGAGATCGAATATATTGTTTGGATTTAAATTTTAAGTCAAATCCACATATGTGAGCGGCAGAGAAGCAAAGTGGCTGGCTCGTAGTTCAGGCCAGGAGGGTTGGCGAGCGAACCGAGCAGGGGGCAAAGCCACCTAGTATATATTTACATATATATCTAATGTAAGATTGACGCTATATAGCGCCTGACCCGACACAGATTGGTCATGGGAAGCACGTGTAAAATAAATAAACTTTTATTTTTCTTCAACTGGAGGTCACGTCTTCCCCGTGAACCCCCCAGCCACAACACAGTCCCAAGCACACAATAAACACAAATATTTTCTCTTCTTCTTTGGCACCACCTCTCCTTCCAAGCAACCATGTTCTCCTCCACCCGACTCTGGAAAAGTCTGCTGGGTTTTCCACAGTCCTTTTATAGTCCGCGACCTGGAAGTGCTTCTGTCCTTCAGTCCATGATTCCATAGCATTTGAATTGTCAGATGAAAACTTCTTTTCTTCAGCCCGGAAGTACTTCATTACTTCCATCCCTGTGACTAAGGAGTACTTCCGGGCTATAATAAAAATCATTGTGCTTCCCTGCAGCATCCCCTGGCGACACCCACAGTATCTAGCAGGGCTGTAAAGTAAAACTCCAATGTCCATTGAACTAGGGGCACCTCCATGTTGCAGGAAGGACTCCATCTGGCAGCGTAGGGGTGTTGGCCGGGATAAACTGACGGCCATCTCTCACAATATATATACATACTAGCAGAATACCCGCGTTTCGCAGCGGAGAAATAGTGTATAAAAGAAGTTATGAAAAAGAAAAGGAAAAATTTTAAAAATAATGTAACATGATTGTTAATGTAATTGTTTTGTCATTGACATGAGTGTTGTTGTCATATTTATATATATCTATATATCTATATCTATCTATCTATCTATCTATATATATATATATATATATATATATATATATATATATATATACATATATAGCTAGCAAAATACCCACGCTTGGCAGCGGAGAAACAAAAAGAAAAGGAAACATTTTAATAATAACGTAACATGATTGACAACGTAATTGTTTTGTCATTGTCATGAGTGCTGCTGGCATATATATCTATACTAATAAACAGCAAAGCCCTCACTGACTCACTCACTCACTCACTGACTGACTGACTGACTGACTGACTGACTGACTCATCACTAATTCTCCAACTTCCCGTGTAGGTAGAAGGCTGAAATTTGGCAGGCTCATTCCTTACAGCTTCCTTACAAAAGTTGGGCAGGTTTCATTTCGAAATTCTACGCGTAATGGTCATAACTGGAAGTTGTTTTTCTCCATTTACTGTAATGGAGTTCAGCT
>JANRMT010062797.1:31891301-31907795 GCA_026402145.1 Polypterus bichir lapradei | reverse complement strand
TGTGTCCCTGAATGAAGGGAGGCTCAAAATCAAAAGTACCAGTCAGTATCTGGTGTGGCCACCAGCTGCTTGAAGTACTGCAGTGCATCTCCTCCTCATGGACTGGACCAGATTTGTCAGTTCTTGCTGTGAGATGTTACCCCACTCTTCCACCAAGGCACCTACAAGTTCCTGGACATTTCTGGGGGGAATGGCCCTAGCCCTCACCCTGCGATCCAACAGGTCCCAGACGTGCTCAATGGGATTGAGATCCGGGCTCTTCGCTGGCCATGGCAGAACACTGACATTGCTATCATGCAGAAACTCACGCACTTTTTGCCACTCCTGTCTGGTCCAGCGAAGGTGGGTTTGTGCCCATAGGCGGCGTTGTTGCTGGTGATGTCTGGTAAGGACCTGCCTTACAATAGGCCTGCAAGCCCTCAGTCCAGCCTCTCTCAGCCTATTGCGGACAGTCTGAGCACTGACGGAGGGATTGTGTGTTCCTGGTGTGACTTGGGCAGTTGTTGTGGCCATCCTGTACCTGTCACGCAGGTGTGATATTCGGATGTACCGATCCTGTGCAGGTGTTGTTACACGTGGTCTTCCACTGCGAGGATGATCAGCTGTCCTTCCTGTCTCCCTGCAGCGCTGTCTTAGGCGTCTCACAGTGCGGACATGGCAATTTATTGCCCTAGCCACATCAGCAGTCCTCATGCCTCCCTGCAGCATGCCTAATGCACGTTCACGCAGATGAGCAGGGACCCTGGGCATCTTTCTTTGGGTGTTTTTCACAGTCGGTAGACAAGTCTCTTTAGTGTCCTGCGTTTTTAGAACTGTGACCTTAAATGCTTACTTTCTGTAAGCTGTTAAGGTCTTAACGACCATTCCACAGGTGCATGTTAATTAATTGATTATGGTTAATTGAACATGCATGGAAAACATTGTTTAAACAATTTACAATGAAGATCTGTAAAGTTATTTGGATTTTTAAAACATTATTGTTGAAATACACAGTCCTGAAAAAGGGACGTTTCTTTTTTTGCTGAGTATATATATATATAAATACACATACATGTGTACATATATACACACACACATATACTATGGGGTGCGAAACAGGCAAATACATTGATTTTCTGAATATATAAAGTCGGCGTCAGAATATATAAAGTCAAAACTTGAATACATAAAGTCAGCGTCGGTATATATAAAGTCAAAACTTTTTTCTAAATATATAAAGTCAAAACTTGAATAAATAAAGTCACCGCTGGAATATATAAAGTCAAAACTTGAATATATAAAGTCAGCGTCAGAATATATAAAGTCAGCGCTGGAATATATAAAGTGAAAACCTGAATATATAAAGTCAGCGTCGGAATTTATAAAGTCATTCCTGATTATATATAGTCAACATCGGAGTATATAAACTCATTCCTGAATATATAAACTCAAAGTCAAAATATATTGATTGAAATGACTCTGAACTGAAGTAAGTTAACAAAAACGTATTCAGAAAAATAAATTAAAAAAACACTGTTCGGTTAATGTTTTGAAAATGATGCATTTGCCCTGCCCAGGATTGGTTCCTGCCTTGCACCCAGTGTTGGCTGGGATTGGCTCCAGCAGACCCCCGTGACCCTGTGGTCGGATTCAACGGGTTGGGAAATGGATGGATATTGCAGCACTGACTTTGTATATTCCGATGATGACTTTATATATTGAAGTTTTGACTTTATATATTCCAGCGCTTACTTTATATTGTGAGCTGGAGGGCTTCACTATTACGTGTGGGGACGAAACTTCACTTTGGTAACTGATCATGCTCCACTTCAATGGTCATACCGACAGAAAGATACAAACTCTCGCCTCATGAGATGGTTTCTGGGCTTACAACTTTTACCGTTTCACAGTAAAACATCGACCAGGTTCTGAACACGTCAACGCAGACGTATTATCAAGACTAAATGAACCTGGTACAGAGAGTCGCTTGATTCACGGAAATGTGAATAAAGCTGAGGGGGAGGGTGTGAGCTGGAGGGCTGATCGCACCCCAAGAAGATACAGACGCCTCTGGGAAAACCACAACCCCTGAAACACAGACTACCCTCACATTGCTCCTTACTTTCTCACTTGCGCTATAACGCGTAATGCAAACCTCGCGCGATACTCCACTAACTTAAAAGCCTTGTGCAGCGCCTGTCAGTTGAAAATTGATTGTTTGCTTGCTTTTATCGCTCTCTCTCTCTGCTCCTAGCGGAACTGTCATCTCTGACTTATCATGGAGCACGTTTAAGCTCATGTGTTTGCAGTGTTTGAATAAAAATCCTTCTTGTTTCTACAACCTCCTGTGTCTCTGTGCAAATCTGTGACCCAAGCGTGACAATATATTCCGACGCTGACTTTATATATTCAAGATTTGACTTTATATATTCCAGCGCTGAGTTTATATATTCCAACGCTGACTTTATATATTAAAGTTTTGACTTTAGGTGGCAGTGTGACGAAGTTGCTTCGGAAGACGGCGTTAGCCGCGGAGCTCAGCTCAGAGCGAAATGAGGTAAATGGGAGGGGAGATGATGACGTGACTCCCCCACCCGCCTTAACTGTCAATCCCCCACAAACACAGTCTCTCGGAATTTGCATAAGCACACCCCTTCACCTGCAATTTTAACTTAGTTACAAAGTGATCAAAACTCTCGTTTATATCCTGCGTCCTCTCATTAAACTTGTATCCTGCATTACCCGTGGGCATGAAAAACGCCAGCGGCAGCCTGTCTATTAACTTAATTTAAAGTTTAGGTTTATACCTTGCTTGTTTCCGAAGTAGCTGCACTGATGAATATGGTAGTATATGTCACTCGCTCGCTTCTTATTGTTTCGCTGCCTTCTCAATTATATAATGCATGTTTTCTTCAGCGCATTTTGGAGCTCTTCCTGGTTTTCTACATAGTGCGTTGACAGTCAGTTCACGTGATTATGTGGGCGGCGTGATGATGTCACACGAAACTCCGCCCCCACGGCTTTCAAGCTCAACTCCATTACAGTAAATGGAGAAAAATACCTTCCAGTTATGACCATTACGCGTAGAATTTCGAAATGAAACCTGCCCAACTTTTGTAAGGAAGCTGTAAGGAATGAGACTGCCAAATTTCAGCCTTCTACCTACACGGGAAGTTGGAGAATTAGTGATGAGTCAGTGAGTGAGTGAGTCAGTGAGTGAGTCAGTCAGTCAGTGAGGGCTTTGCCTTTTATTAGTATAGATTGTGGAACGGGACCCGGACACAGACAGGCGGACATCATTTTCTCACCCAATACACGTTTATTTACAATACTATTTACAGAGTTCATACGTGCACAAGCCAGTGCCTCCAGCACCGATCCCCCAAAGTCCAGGCCTCACAGTCCTCCGTGCCTTCCTTCTGGCCGCCTCCACTCCTCTCTACAGCTCCGTCCTCTTCCACCCGACTCTCGCTCTCGACTGCAGGGAGGTGGCCCCTTATATACGAACCCGGATGGGCTCCAGCTGTTTCCCGGCACTCCTCGGCGGACACACCCCCGTGTTGCGGAAGTGCCAGCTGCGCACCCGGAAGCCTTCTGGGTGTCCCCAGTCTTCTTCCCCCCAGCACTTCCTGGTGTGGCGGAAGTGCTGAGGTCCAGGGTTCTTAAGGCATCAGGGTGCCCCCTGGCGGTGGCCACGGGCCCCTACAAGTTTGGGCTTCCATGCCTTCTACCCATGGCCCCCAACACAACCAGGGTGGTCGCCCCCTCGTGGTCTGGAAGAGGCACAAGCCCTCCTCTGGTACTCCTCTGGCCACATGCCACAATATATATATATATATATATATATATATATATATATATATATATATATACTGTATATAGTGTAATTGCACAAGGTAATGCACAAGTGCAAAAAATACATTCTGGGGTACCAACCAGGTTGCCCCTTTTAAAAAAAGGTGTGATCTGGCAAAATATACAGACACACAGTAGAAAAAAAAACAAAAAAAAAAAAAAACAAGCACCTTTAAAATAAGGGTGAGAGGATATAACTTTAGGTTGGAGCTTTGTCTGGTGGTCTGGTCTTTCCTAAAATGAAAGCTTCTTGGATTTATAGTCTCTGGACCGGAAGGGTCAGAATCAGTTGCCCTCTTTGGGAGTCTTATCAGAGCTGTTGGTGGAAAAATACACAATACTGTCAGCAACAGCCTCCTCCTGTCCCGGGTTGGTAGTGCTTACCTCTGACGAACCTGGAAGGTGACCCTCTGCTGTGCATATGTCATACACACACACACACACACACACAGAGTACAGTGAGTTTACTAAAGTGTAAAGCCTTCACCTTTATATCCAATCATTGAATGGCAGCACTGTAAGTTTTCATGTAAACTGTAGTTTCTCTGAATGATCTCTATTGTAGGTAAGTCGACTTACTGAAAGTTAGTTTTGCTGTTGTATGTCAAATGGAAATACATACATCCTTGTTATACCTCAGCGAAGCTTTCTCCTCTTCAATTCCTTATTTTATATTATTTTTGTTCATTTTTCTGTCATTTATTTATGTCAATGCTACATTTGTTCATTATCTGCTTTGTTGTTTATGCTTGCATTATGTTCAATGTGTTTTGTGGGTGGTACCCTAACAACAACAACAACCGACAACATTTATTTATTATATAGCACATTTTCATATAAAAAGTAGCTCAAAGTGCTTTACATAATGAAGAATAGAAAAATAGAAGACACAGCAAAAAAATAAAATAAGTCAACATTAATTAACATAGAATCAGAGTAAGGTTCGATGGCCAGGGAGGACAGAAAAAACAAAAAAAACTCCAGACGGCTGGAGAAAAAAATAAAATCTGCAGGGATTCCAGTCCACGAGACCACCCAGTCCCCTCTGGGCATTCTACCTTACATAAATGAAACAGTCCTCTTTGGATTTAGGGTTCTCACGGAAGGACTTGATGATGATGGCCATGTGGACTTCTAGCTTTTAGTCCATCAATGTTGGAGCATCATGATGCTTTGAGTAGGTGGTGGTGGTGCAGGCAGCCACCACAAAGAAACCGGAAAAAGAAACAGAAGAGAGAGAGTAGGGGCTAGTACGGATTTTAGAGCCACCATGAATAGTTATTACAATGAATTGAATATACAGAGTATCAGGATTAAATTAAAGTGAGGTTATGAGAAGCCCCAAGAGGCAGGGCCACCTGGTAAACACTGCTAATCAACTGCCCACTGCTCTATAAATCTGGAGGGTCTCCCACAGTTCCTGGCAGTTCATTTCAAATGTTCTAAGGATTTGTGTGTTACTGGATTTTGACCTGGCCTTGGATTACTGTATTAGGACTTTGTTTACATTGAATAGCTTTTGAGTTTTTGGTCAATTACTTTGCTTTTTGTGCTCCACAGAGCTTCATTGTTATTGAAGAGCATTTTTGAAATATAAATCTTTTTATTTTATAAAGATATGGTGTTTGCCCTTTTATCCAGCCAGAGTTTGACAGTACATCCCCCCTCTATTAAGAATTTTTGTAAGTGTTTTTGGTACTACGTGCTTTGAGACTTCATGTCATTACAGTCCTGAACACTTGCCTCTATGATTTAAGCAATGAGCAGTGATTGTTTAAGGAGTCTGTCAATTGACATTGGCTTGAGCATTGTGTATCCCTCAGTCAGCAAATTCAACGATGGTAAATGAGGAATGGCTGATATGTGAAATGGATGACCTGTCACAGAAAATGAGGTTCAGGACAACAGGATGATGGACAGATTAAAAAAAAAAAACTGTCAGGTCAACTAAAGAAAAATTTGCTTCCAGTGCTGGCATTTCACAAGACCATCTGGGTTCTATTATTACTGCTCTTGAATATCAGAAAATGTGTGCAAGGTGGGTTTGTCCACACTCCTAGTAGCAATGAAAGCTGAGAGATTTAAATTTGCCAGCAACATTTCTAAACAATACAAATAAAGGTGAAGATTTTTATAAAAAAAATCATAATACACAAAACATCCACCATACAGCGCATATATAGCACCATACAACTTCCACCCCTTTCCAGAATTAAAAACACGTTTCTGAACATAAGTATTCTTTAAATGAACAAGTGAAAAATCTGTTTTGGCGAAAAAATGTGGAATTGTGAAATTTTCCATTACATCTTCATGAAATATGTTCATTATTGGCAGAAGTGTGAAACTGGTGTGGTGATTAAGTGGAAATTATTGCTGTTTGGGTTACTTAAAAGCATTATCTCCATAGTAGTGAAATTAGATCATTTTGGAAAAGTAGGTATATGGGAAGGGACAAAATCTATAATGTGTTTTATAGGAATTTGTATTTCTCACAGAGGCTGAAATTATTTAAAGGGTGCCATTTATATTTATATGTCTAAGGGTCCTGGTAACATACATGTGCCAGAGTTTCAGCATTGGAAATTTCAGTAAAGGAGTAAGTATGTTGTGATTTAAGGCTGCAACGGACAGAGCTGGCATTAAATTTAAAATTGTGCCAGTGTGGGGATCAAATTCTCATTAAATTTTGATGCACTAGATTGTTCATATAACTAAACTTTCTTTCAATAAAAACTCAAGTTGGCAAAAACTGAGAGATGAAGTCTCAAACTGTGGCATTATCTACACAGTAAGACATCAGTAAGTACGGCAGAGCCCGTCATCCATTCATCATAGACATTGGGGACTGCACTGTTTTTCTTAAGACAAGGACAGTTATTGCTCTAAATGAATAAGGATATAGCCACATTTAAGGTCCTTAAAAGGCACTGGTCATATAAAGTATACAGTATGTTCAAAAATACAGGAACATAGGAAGAAATATGCATTTTAATTTAATTCATTATTACCAACAGTGACAGATTTTTGGCACTTGGAAAGTCTTAATTGATATTTCTTAGAGGGAACATACAAATATTCTGGTGGAAAGGTGTATGAGGAAGGAGTTACAGGACATCCTTGACAATAGCAGTCACCCTCCCCACAACATCAGAGAGGTAAACGTAGCAGTCGTCTTCTCTCACTGCACAGTAGAACAGAACACTTCAGAAGATCATTTGTTCCTACTGCCATGAGACTTTATAATGCTGTTGTCAATACAAGTGATTTATAACTTGGTCACCATTCTGCCTTCCAACAGTGTAACAGTTGACCCATTTGTACCTTTTACTATTTATTTGTTTTTGTTCTTCTTGCTTTTATAATAACTTCTAAACAATATTTCACATGTGTTCGAGCTAGTGGATGCCTGAATTTCCTTGAAGGGATGAATCTATCTATCTATCTATCTATCTATCTATCTATCTATCTATCTATCTATTATATAGTGCCTTTCATATCTATCTATCTATCTATCTATCTATCTATCTATCTAACATACTCAAGAGTATCCTGAGCCTAGAAATATTTTGTCACTTAACCTCGATCAGGAATGTCTAAGCAAGAGATAAACATCTAAGTCAGCTATTGGAGTGAAGGCCTTACAATTGAACAGCAATAATGAGAAACTGAAGGAGAATGCCCAACTCTGAGCAAAATCATGAATTTATAGAATTTGTACATTCTGAGGCTTTGGGATTTGAATGCAACATATTTTTGGGGGTGGGGAGGTTCACCCTAATCTGTGCTACGGAGGAGTGCATTTGAAGCTGAGGCCAGGAAGCACTTCTTCACATAAAGAGTTGTGGGACTCTGGAACGACCTACTGAGACATGTAGTTGAATCAGAAACCTTGATAATGAGATATTGGGGCAGCTTACAAACTGAATGTAATGGTCTGTTTGTGATATGGAACAATTAAGTGCTTGAAAAAAGCTAAAAAAAATATTTTTGCATCCAGAACCTTAAAGCTTCTTGTCTTATTTCTTCAGGTTGATTCTTTAGGAAGGGCGGCACAGTGGCACTGCTGCCTCGCAGTTAGGAGACCAAGGTTCGCTTCCCGGGTCCTCCCTGCATGGAGTTTTCATGTTCTCCCCATGTCTGCGTGGGTTTCCTCCGGGTACTCTGGTTTCCTCCGAAGGTCCAAAGACATGCAGGTTTGGCGTACTTGGCGATCCTAAATTGTGCTTGGTGTGTGGGTGTGTGTGCCCTGTGGTGGACTGGCGCTGTGCCCAGGGTTTGTTTCTTGCCTTGCACCCTGTGTTGGCTGAGATTGGCTCCAGCAGACCCCCATGACCCTGTAGTTAGGATATAGCGGGTTGGATAATGGATGGATGGATGTTTACAAGAGTACCAGTTTAAAGAAATTTTATCTGTGAAATTTTTACTACTTTATTAATTTCCAGAGGGCACAAGAGAGGACAAAATATTGTGTCTGAGATGCAAACAGCATTGATTTAAAATTAGGGTTAGACTTGACTTTTGGATTATTGATAATTCTTTATTCTGTACCTTGCAAACTTTTCCTTATCACAGCCTCTTGGAAATGCTGTGCTAACCAACAAGTGTACGACCTAAATAATGACCCAGGAAGTGAGATACAGCCATCCAAATGATAGCAGAGGTTTTCAGCATGCAGTTCTGCCCAAGGCGGATGAAAAGTGTTTCATCAGGTAGGAAATGTTTTTACCTATTAAGCTGGAAAGCGTTGAATAATGCAAGAGACCTAATGAAAAGCTGCAGCGTCAACAGAGAAGCAAACAATGCAGTCAGCACCTGGTCACATCAGCAGCCCCCCTGCCTCCACCCTGCGACCTAAGCGAGCAATTAATTACTGTCATCAGCCTCTCTCAGGCACCCAAAACTTCCCTGTCATTGCATTGCTTTGTTTAGTGGTTGCTTGGCCACCACTCATTCTTCTCTTCTGAAAATTTTGAAAGCTTGGATTTAATTATCTACGTGTTATCCTAAAGTACAGTACAAGTAAAGCACTCTAAAATATTCCACACTGGTATCCAATTCTCGAACGCTCTAAACCTGAATATTTAAATTTACATTTTTTTGTCCAGAATCATTCCAGTTGAGTGGCAACTATAAGCTAGTCTGCTGTGAGGGAGTACGTTTAGGAGATGGTTGTGCTTTCTGTCCAGGTTTGATTCAGAAAAAAAGTCAGTGCTACTCATTTTTGTTTGGTAATAAAGTTTGCTAACAATAAGAAAAGAACTTTTTAAAGATTTTATTTATATACTCTGTAGCTGCCGATCCATAAGGCGAAGTCAGGCATGGGTAAAACGCGTGTCAAAGAAATCTCACAGTCCAAAAGTTCATTTTAAAATATTTAGTGAAAGTTAAAATCAAATAATCCACACAAGAACAAAAGGAAAACTAGTTACACAAGTAGAATAAAGGCAAAAAAAAGAAAGAATGTATCTTCTGTAAACTTAGCTTTTCTTGAGAAACTGTAGTTATTTCTATACTTAAAGGTTCTTAATTTCTTCTTCTGTATGCCTTAAGCATACAGTTCAACACTTAAATAAAAGTGCTATTTTATGAGTTACTTCACACTCAAAAGGCCCGTAGGCACATAGGCATGTACCCAGGCGCGGTCACGTGCGCAAGCACGATCACGAGCACGAACACGGTTAAAAACTGTATGCCTCTATACCTTACACAAGGCAAGGCTAGACACTAACTGGAGAACATTGTTCACTCAATGCTGTTAGAAAATGACAGGAAAATACCAATACAATTCTATTCACGGGGGTTATAGGAACCTCTCATAGTTTATGTATTATGTATATTTATGTATTGTGAATTTCCCCTTGGGATTAATAAAGTCTATCTATCTATCTATCTATCTATCTATCTATCTATTATCATCTAGTAAAATATTCATGAATCTTATAGAACTAGGAAAATGGCTCTTACACACTCAAAAGCTAAAACTAAACTAAAACACATATTCTAATACCTATTCAATATGAATGTGTTTTTTACTGCTATTGTTGCTATTATCAATTTTATCAAGACAGTTATCACTTTCAGGTCAGTAATTATTTTATTGTGATTACTGACAACTGGCATACAGTATATTATAAATTTTTCATGATATTGACTTCATTTTTTACTACTGGGCTTCAGCCCTCTAGAATTGAATAAAAGAGTTTGAGAATGGTGTCCTATGCTTATGAGCACCCCATCACCTTGTTGCCAATTCACTTTTCAGACATGTCACTATCAGCCAGTCCACAGATCCAAGTATCTTAAAAAATGGGTCCCTTAATAGCAGTTTACTAGGACAAAGAGCCATGTCATTCTGAGGAGGGTTCTGTGTGTATAAAATAGGTTCTTGAGGCTTGGAAAAGGTTCCTAATATGGGGACAAAACTAAAAATGGTCAGTATATTGTAGGCCACATAACTGTATAAAAGGCATCAGGGAAACTTGAATTTAGTCAGTGCTATGCAGTAAGAGTCCTTTTAAAATAAAAAGCCCGTTGGTGTGGTCACAAATCTGTTATCATCTGTTCATGGTTATTTATGGAGCTGGTTACAATCTAAATCAGGGGTTCTCAACGTCGGTCCTGGGGACCCCCTGTTGCTGCAGGTTTTTGTTCCAACCAGATTCTGTTTTGAATTGAACTCCTGGGCTAATTAAGTGAACTGATATTTCCCAAGTTCTGTGTTTAGGGAACAATATAGTAATTACAAAACTAAGTTTGCTAAAAAAATATTAAAATGTACCAAGCAGTTATATAGGAATAATGTATTTTTTTTTATTTTCATTCTACTTTTCAAGTTGTTCTAATTGTTTAATTAATCCATTATTTACTAATTAGTGGGTTTGACGCTAAAGTAGTTGCAGCCTTTGATTATTCAGTATTGTTTGCCTGAGTGTCTGATCTGCTCATTTTAAGTTTTCATTATTAAGATACAATGAATGGGGGAAAACTGCACAGAGAAAGGGCAAAGTATATGAAATCAACAAAAGAAAGTTAAGCATTTAAATGAGCAAAAGTAGAAATAGTTATAAATGTCTTATAAACGTAAAAAGCATGCTGCTATGTTTTTCTGAATGTCAAATAAAAAAAAAAACAGCTAATTAAATGAGAGCAGTTCAATCAGGTGTTGTCACTGATTAGGAATCTGGTTGGAACAAAAACCTGCAGCCACCTGGGGTCCCCAGGACCGAGTTTGAGAAACACTGATCTAAATAAACTAAGGTTCTTTCTGGAACCTTCACGTGGATGGTTCTTTTGGAAAGTCAGATTGGTTCCCCTACGACAGTGGTTTCCAAACTCAGTCCTGGGGAATCATTGTGGCTGCTGGTTTTTGTTCCAACCACATTCACTGCCTGATAATGTCTGATATAATTTCAGTAGCTGTTTTTATCTTTTCTCTTCAGAAAAGCACAGCAGTACGATTTTTTTACAATTGTAAGACATTTAGAAATATTTAGCTTTAAATGCTTGACTCTCTTTTGTTGTTTTCCTATACTTTGTCCTTTTTCTTCATTGTATTCTATGAATGACAATTAAAAACAAGCAGAGCAGACACCCGGCCAAACAACACTGAATGATGAACTGCGTCAGCATTATAATGACCCACTAATATATAGACCCACTAATTAGTGAATAATGTATTAAATAATCAAAACACTGGAAAGCAGAATGAAAACTAGGATGTAATATAGTTAAAAAGAAAAAAAAAATCTACCCTATCCCCATAGTACATTTTAATAAAAAATTACCAAACTTAGGTTTATAATTTCTACATTGACCCAAAAACACAAAAAGTGGGAAGTGACACTTAATTAGGCTAGGAGTCCAATTGAAAACAGAAGTTGGTTGAAACCTCAGGATCGAGTTTGGGAATCTCTGCCATAAGTCATTGCTCAGCAGAACCACTATAGAAACTTTATTTTTAAACAGTGCACTGTTAGCCGTTAATTAAAATCACTGCGTATGCGCTTTAACATTAAAAGAGCAGTGCGCACGTGTGAATGGTTGTCAGTACGGAAATCATTAATTTGATTACAAGTCGTCGAGCTTTTTGAACCCATTACAGGGCCGCGGAGGCCGGAGTCGGGATCTGGCGCAAGATTTCCTTCATTGAAATCTTAGCTTGCGACCTTTACTGAAATGTTTTTGTTAAATACAGGATATTTGTAAAAACCGATTACGGATTGTGTATTTGTGTAATTTTCCCTGATGCACCTTTTCTCTAAATGCTGGAAATTTTCAAAATGCTCGAAGGCTGAACCTGAGTTTGGATGTGCGTATCCCGCCTTACAAATGGTAATCAAAACGACAATGTATTGTTATCAGTCTTTAAAACGCTGATAACGAATCTCTGAAGTAATTAGTCGATTGGGTAGAGCCTGCAAGAGGACTGATAAGAACTGATAACGCTCAGTCTATTGTGGACAGCAAATTCTCTTAAAATATTTGTTCACTGGTAGTATAATACAATTGCGCCATTATCATTAGCGTGGATACTTTAATTGTATCACTGTAACTGCCATCGGTATTATTTTATATATTTAAAGTTGCTCAATTCGCGTATCCTATTTTCCATTATCAATTTTCCGAGCCCGAAGAGAGACGCTCTCCAACGGTTCATAGCAGGAATGAGCCCTGGACGGAGCATCACGAGGCCTGTGTCCACGGCACATACTGTACATGACTTCGTATAAGTGGCCAATTCAGAGCAAACAATTAGCTTATCACGTCAGACTTAATGTAATGAGAAGAAACAAAGCTAGATGGAGAAGAGCCAGCGCAGGTGAGGAGAACACCAAACCGCTTCTACTGCCTTGCAAATCCTTACAATTACTTACCACTACTGCTCTGGTTTTAATTCCATTAGCAGTAATTTGTTACAGTCATACTTAAGTATTAGTTGCTCGATTTGCAATAGTTTAACTTCATTGGATATATTATTAACTTTGTTTATTTATATTTATTAGTCACGTATTACAGCCCGAAGGGCTGATTTGGCACATTAATCCTAAAGTATGATCTATGTAAACCGACTAGAAAACGCTCCACGTTTATTGTGCTCGTAATTTCCCTTTGATCTCCTGCCAACCTACACGATAACATAAAATTATTTTACTTCACTCACCCAAAAAGGTAAAAAGTTCATGTGCTAGCTCCCTTTGAAATAAGCAGTAAGTAACGTTTTAGTCAAATCCTTATGCAAAACAATACGAATATCGCTAATGAACATTTTCTTCAATGAGGACTATACGGATTTCCTACTAAGGAGATTAAGAGGATCTCGGTACCCCTGGGGCTGACCAAACGATCTGGACAACTCAAAGCTAAACGGTTTTTTGGCCCAGCTTATAGTGGTCTTTCCTTCAAACGGTCCCGATCCTCGCCCATTCTCTAGTTTAAGAAGCTCCTTCAAGAAAGCGGACCATCCAGAGGAGCTATTGAAAGTCTTCAAATATACGCTGTTACTGAGCATGGTGACGTCAGGTTCATTCATTTGCATAAACTGCAATTAATATTTTATGATTTTTTGATTTGTAGTAACGCATTTGTTTTTCAAATGCTGATTTGTCATGGTTTCCAGTAAGTTCTGAGTGCCACCGATCGACTTCAGCAATAACGTCTGCATATAAATAATCTTTCATCTTGCTACTAACTTCTCAAAAGACAGAAACGTGCATGTGAACTGTAAGAGACTGTCTGTAGACCTACTTCTGAATCTGAGGAGCCTTTATAACGACATCTCATAAAAAGGCAACCTGGATAAGCCTATGCAAAACCTGAAGACAGCTGTACAAATGAACACACACACACTTATTTATAAGCCTGAAAAACTCCCCAGAATTCCCACACACTGACCTAGCAGGCCAACTGCTGAACTCCAAGGGTATTGCAGCCAGACTGACTGTGAGCCTCTGCAGTGCAGCCTAATAAAAATCTCATAATTTAGTGAAAAGGATCAAAGGGGCAGAATCAAGTAACACAGTCGGGATTTAATGACATCACACGTGGTCTTTCGGGAACCTCCACCCCCACTCTGGGCCTCCCAGTTCTGCTTTCTTTTTGGAGATTTCCAATTCGATTTGGTGAGGACAGTTGCAGGCAGTAACCCACAACCCCAAAGGACCTCATCTTTGAACACAAATTATTTACCAAATTCAAAGCCCTTAAATCTTCATGTCCAGACTTCAGCCTAAGTCATTCTTCCTTTTCCCCTCATGTTTGCATTACTGTTTGACATAGAAATGACCAAAGGACAGTATAAATATCTTCAAACTGTTAAGGCTAATTCGTTAAGAGCTTCTGAATTACCCATTTCAATAGTTTAATTTGTTTTCAAATTGTTTAATTTGACTTTTAAAGTCAGAACAGTAATGTCCAGTAGATTGAGAAAGTATTCAGACCCCTTCACTTTCTGTACCCTTTTTTTGCTGTAGATTTAGCTTTAAATGTATACATTTGCCAATTTTGCCCATTTGTCTACACTCAATATCCCATAATGACAAAATAAAAACATGTTTTCAAAAAGGTTTGAATATTTATTAAGGATCAAAAACTGAAATCTCTCATCCATGTAAGTATTCAGATCTTGCCAGAGCATTTGGCAGTAGTTATAGATTCTGTTCTTCTTGGGTAAATCGCCACAAGGTTTGCACACACGGATCTGGGCAGTGTATTCCATTCTTCCTACATGGCAGATCCTCTCAAGCTCCATTAGATTGGATAGGAAGAATTTGAAACTGCAACCTTCAGGTCTCTCTACAGATGTTCCTTGAGATTTAAGGCTAGGCTTTGGCTGGGCCACTCAAGAACGGCCAGAGACTTGTCCCAAAGCCACCTTTGTGTTGTCTTGCGGGCATGTGTTAGGTCATTGTCATGCTGAAAGCTAAGCTTTTGTCCCAGGCTGAGGTTGTGTGCACTCTAGAGCAGGTTTACTTCAAGGAACTTTCTGTGTTTGGCTGCATTCATTCTTTCTTCAGTTCTGACCAATGTCCCTGCTCCTGCCATTGAGAAGCACTACTATAGCATGATGCTGCTACCTCCATACATCACCGTTGAGATGGTGTTAGGCAGCTGATAAGCAGTGCCCGGTCTTCTCCAAATATAGTGCTTGAAGTTCTGCCTGAAGAGTTTAGTTTTCATCTTATCAGATCAGACAATTGTTTTCTTCATGCTTTCAGAGTCCTTTAAATGCAATTTAGAAAACCGTTACCTAATAGTGGCTTCCATCTGGCCTGATTGATGGAGTGCTGCTGAGATGGTTGACCATCTGAAAAGTTCTTCCTTTCAGTAGAGGACACCTGATCTCTGTAAGAGTGACAATTGGGTTCCCTCCCTGACCAATGCCATTTTTGCCCAGTTACTCAGTTTGGCTGGATTGCCAGCTCGAGGTAGAATCCTAGTGGTTCCAAATGTCTCCCATTTCACAATTGTCAAGTCTACTATATGCTTCTGGAAACACTTAAAGCTTTAGAAATGGTTTTATTTGTTGTTCATTCATTTCCAAGATCCTCACTGACACTATAAAACCTAGAGCTTGGCGTGACCCCTTTTCTAGTACCTTTCTAATCTGATTGACTGAATTCTCTCTCACTGCTTGTGACAGATGATGAATATTTAATTCCTTTAATTTTTAATTTTGGGTTGTCTGCCTTCTGCCATCAACTAGTCATTTCAAGCTTCAGCAAAGGTAAAACAAGAGCTGTGCATAGATAAGATAAAGCTTAATTTTTATTGGAATATAGATATGCATTTGCAGTTCACATGGTTACATTTAGAATTCACAGCAGGTTAGAAATGTATTTTGAAAAGCCATAAGACAATTGTTTAGGGAAGATATGAATAAACCTATCTAAATGTTTCCAGTTTTTCCAGGCTTGGTTCTCTGTACACTAAAAATACAAAGCCACCTAATAATTTTTTGACTTATTACTATTATTATTATTACTTTTCTGCCATCACATTCTCACAGCCTTACTGCTTGAATTCACATTTTTAAGTCTAATAGATGCAGCATTCCGTGTAAGGGCATGAGGCCATCTTTTCTTTTTCTTTACTCACATACGCTTACCCTTCCTCTCTGATAAAGTGGTTATCTCATGTAGTACAAGGTGAAATAGGCCAAAATACAGAGATCGTTTTAAAAAATAGACGTCATTTTCATTTTCACATCCTTTTAAATTATTCATTGAAATACCCAATGCAAAATAAAGGCAGGGTTTCAATTACATCAGTGACCTCTGGCAAAGGCAAAGACAAATGAAAGAACAGAGGATGAAATCGACCATCCAAGAATAATGTGATGCAGAATTGTTTTACTGTTACTCAGATGGTATGCGAGGATGGACAAGATGAGTCACAGAACATGCTAAGGTGTGGTGGGAGCAATTACGAGGCGAATGGATACAGTGCGCGCCCACCCAGCGAAAGCCGAGCTTAACCGCGGAAGTGGAGGCAATCACAGGCTGACAGCGCCGCCTGCTGGTAACGCACGTCTGCGCTTTTAGAGTAGAGAAACGCAATGGCGAGGATTTGTTTTTAACTAGCGATGCTCGCAAATTTCAATGCAGCTTTAGATTAGATAGATAGATAGATAGATAGATAGATAGATAGATAGATAGATAG